>JAPQNM010000030.1:60000-75000 GCA_029783475.1 Metacarcinus magister | reverse complement strand
AAAATCGTGTGCGGCGAGGCCACGGAATGGGTCGGCAGGCATGCAGTTAGCAAGTACGGAAGAGCAGTTAGCATGTAAATAACGGTAAAAGATAGCAAAAGATACAAAATTGCGGCAGAGTGTAAGAGATTGAAGACAGTCAGTAAGAAAAAGGGGAGTCAATAAGACGGAAAGCTTTTGACTCAACCTTGTGTAGCAACTCTGTGTGCTTGGCAACACCCACGTGAGATGCGTACATACAGGGCCCTGTACGGCCCCTGTACAGAGTCAGAAACTGGTAGTTGGAGAAAAACTGGTGGAGACGACACAGGACACCTAACTTTTTGAAAGCTGATTTAGCATGAGGAGAGATATCAGATTTCCAGTTAAGAGTTTTAGTAAAAGATAACCCAAGGATGTTCAGTGAAGTCGAGGGGAATAGGTGTGCGTCATCAAAGTAGAAGGGATAGCTGTGTGGAAGCTGTGTGGAGTTAATCCTCATGTTGCTCTTTACCAATATAGCAAACAAGGATATTGGTGTGTGTGTGTGTGTGTGTGTGTGTGTGTGTGTGTGTGTGTGTGTGTGTGTGTGTGTGTGTATGTGTGTGTGTGTGTGTGTGTGTCTAGTACAGGTCTAAGGTTTTATGTTGTAAGTTCATTATAAACATTGCACAAAGGAATCCGCCAGTACTCACCAGACAGGAATAGCGAGGAAAGCCGTGATGAAACCACTGTACAGCGAACCTACTACCAAAGCTGCAACCATCATCACAATACTAATTACACGTCCTCCTCCTCCCCTTGGCCAGTGCCTGCTGCCTGGATTGCAAAGATAATGATTGTGTATAGGTCACGTTAGGCCTTAATGGCATATATATATATATATATATATATATATATACACACACACACACACACACACACATTTTCAAGAATTTAGCTGACAATATATCATCATAATTGTGTTATGTTTGCATATAGTTTTTTTTAATCACTCCTATAGATGATAGGTAAATTTGAGGCGCATATGCAATAGGTGAAAAGGGAAAGTTTTATTCAAAATGGAAAATAATTTAGGGCAATAAAAGTTAAATCTACACATAGAAGTAAATATACATTGAAAAGAGCCCTAAAATTCAAAGCAAATGTGAATCATTATTACCAGTCCATGTTGTTATGGACTATGTCTATATCAACATTACAAGATTTTCTATAATAGGATGAAAAGGAATGACATACTCACTTTGATAAACGAATATTTTTAAGACAGAAGTGAAGCAACTGAGTGGATGCCGCTCACCACCACACATCCTTTCCTCTACTTCTTCTAAGACCGCCAATGCTGCGCCCGCACTCCACGTCATGGCCAACAGGCACCCCCACATCTGTTCCATATATATCTTGTTCAGGAGTGGTGAAGTTGATGATATCAATTATCTATAATGTATATAATTGTTTGTATGTATGTGGTAAAAAGGTGAGTGTGCATGTGAATGAGTGACTGTGTGTGTGGTGGGGAGGTATGTGGTGGGTGTGTGTGTGTGTGTGTGTGTGTGTGTGTGTGTGTGTGTGTGTGTGCGTGTGCGTGTGCGTGTGCGTGTGCGTGTGTGTGTGTATTTGAAACATCGTTTCTTTGCCCAAGAATTTGTTCGATTATTTTCATTATCTTTACTTATTTTAGACCTGTGTATATTTTACAATACCCAGTATTCCGCTTGTGTAAAAATAGATTTGGTTATACTGGTAGTGATTCCAGTCCCATTAACTAAAATGTGTATTGTATTGAGAGGATATAATAATTCAGGTTTTAAGAACATACCAACGGAGAAAAGATGTTTAGAAGGAGGAACGGCCGTGACACGAGGGAAGGAGCTTTGCCAAGAATTACTACTCCGTCTAAACTATAGGTTAAACCAAAATCCAAGACGCTTGCTCGCTCTGGACTGGGACTGAAGTCTAAGGGCGACATGTCAGCCTTCTGCAAAGAAAACAAAAATTATGGTAAATTTAAGTAGGGCACCAAATGAATAGTATTGATATTACAGATGCGATTTTACAACCATATTTCAAAATTTGAAAAAAGTTTTTTATGTTTTTAAGGTTTTATATTTTCAGATTATTTATTAGAAAAATATTTCGACAGTTGTGTACAATGTTTATTTATTATTTGTGATGAGAAATTGTATGAAAATGATATTTTGATTTCTGATACGATGCGAAATAAGCACAAACCTTAAAAGTAGGCACCTTATCCCTTCCTTTACAACCTTATAATGTAAATACGTTTTTCGTACGGTCAGTAATAAGCTATTACCTTTATGTAGCTAGTGATTAAATGCTGCATTTATGTTCCTGCCAAACTGGTACCTTACAATTTGAGTTAGCTAATCCTACTTAAGTTCAATGAAGCTATTTCCTTGTGTATGATCATGTCCTAACCATGTAAGTATATCTAATACAACACATTAGTTTAAGGGACGTAGTTTATATACCTATATATATATATATATATATATATATATATATATATATATATATATATATATATATATATATATATACACCACTAGATACTAACAAGTCTGCTCAGCTCTCCGACCATGCCGTTCCATGAACCGTTGTTTGTCACTGATCCAAAACCATTCACTGGCAGGATAACGTCAGAGAAGTTTAACTTGTGTTGAATAATCCGCATCAAATCAGCAGCGTATCCTTTGCATCCAGGGAGGCCACGTGTTGCGTCATCAAATGTGAAGACCATTGGTTTCTGGAAATATATTTATTGCAGTAGAGGAAAAAACACGCATAGGACACTTAATAAAGTGTTATAACTTCATATGATATTTTCAATATTAGCAAAGTCACATTTATAAGTCCTGAATGAAATATTTTAGACAAAATTTTAAATTTCACTACGTCCTAAAAAGCACACGAGTTATTTCTCCAACTTACTAAAAACTCTTTCATCAATAGAAAATGTCAAAATCTTTCCAATTTTAACTCTTCTCGTGACTTTTGGCATTTAGCCAATAATATCTCTAACAATTTTACTTCTTCATCTTTCCCTCCTTTACTTCAGCCAGATGGCTCCACAGTTGTCTCTTCTTTCTCTAAAGCTGAATTCTTCGCTCAAACCTTTGCTACCAACTCTACTTTGGATGATACTGGGCATATTCCTCCTACTCCTACTACTGGTGATCTTGTTATTCTAACTGAATCTTGGTCATCCTCTTTTAGGGACTTCGGTGAAACCTTTGCTGTCGACCTTGACATATCGAAAGCCTTTGATAGAGTCTGGCATAAATCTTTAATATCTAAACTACCCTCCTACGGATTCTATCCTTCTCTTTGTACCTTCATCTCCAGTTTTCTTTCTGACCGTTCTCACTGTTTACCAAAGATGTTTTCATAGATGTTGGAATGATGTGTTTTATGATTTATTCAACTTGATGTAAATGTTAAAATCTCTAATATTCAATTTCACCTTTACGTAAAGTTCGATTTTTTTATTGGTCTCTAAGTATATTCGTATATTCTTATTCACTAATTAATCTTTATAATCCCCTATTCACTTTTATTTGAGTTCTAATCTCTTAATCATCTTTCTTAATACCTTATTTATCAAGCATGATCATTTTAACGAAAATAGGAATGTCAGTATTGAATTACACACTAATATCAATATTGTTATTATAATAATTTGTGTTAGTATTATTTGTATTAGTATTTTCATAATTATTATTGTTATCAATAATTATTATGTAGTACTTTTGCTAACCACTAACCTGAGCACAAGCAAGACGCACAAGACGTCGGTGCAGATTTAACAAGGGTCGGGGCCACAGTGGCCTTGTCATCTTGTAGTCCTTGGAGATGATAAGCCCAGCCATTTTCAGCCTCCATGATCCGTTCCCTGTGTTAGCCATTGCGCCAACCATAACAGGTCTGATACAAAATAAGTATGATTACTGGTATAATTATCACCTATATTTCCATTTGAACTCACCCCATTCTCCACCTACAGGCTCCCAGTACACCTATTGATACTTAGAAAAAAGTTGTGTCATGCATGAACATTTTCGCTTCAATCATTATGCATGACCGCTGCACAATACCCATAACGTTTAGTACCATTGCAATCTCATATTCATCTCCGAGGTATATTGTTTGAGCACACAAGCTAGGAGCGCTGAAAAATGTGTTAGATAAAGTAAATGTTGAAATATTTAGTCAGTCTAATTAGAGAAATATACATGGTAAGGTTATGTTATGTGCTAAAAAACATAAAACAAAATACAGTTGATGAACGACTTATTACAACAGACGATTCACTGCAACCAGTGATCTATAGAGGTAATATAAAGCGATTAACTATGGAGATTGATAGAGATAGAAAAGTTTCATGTATGGGCACAAAAACATAATTTCTTTAATTGATAATATCACACCATTTTGAGTATAAAGGCTAGCAAGTATATATAAAACATTATTAGGAATAATCTTGATATTAACTGTGATAAAGTTTGATAGCAAAGGTGCTGGTGGAAGGAATTATTGAAAGTCTAATTTACATAAACGGAATAAAATGAACAAGGTAGCTTCCCATTGAGTTACCTTGGAAGAGCTATGCAGACGATATTAATTTAAAATTTTATTTGTTACAATCATCTGACATTTTTTGACATCTTAATTGAGAGATATAGGCTACACCACGTTGAGCTCCGCGTTGAGCTGTTCCATCTGCCTGGGAGCTCAATGTATGAACGCTTAGACTATTACCACCGATTACTAAGGGTCGTACACACAGTTAAATTGCAGTAGCGAGGCGAGGCATGCATGTTAACACAAGATATAACTTTCCTCTACACTAATAAAACAGGCATATTTTTATAATGAGAAAATAGAAAACAGTTACCGCCATCTAATGTTGATTAACACAGCAATGTTAATACAAATTTTGAAAGTTCATTAGAAAAAAAAATCAATATAAAAACTTGTTTCAGCATTTAGTTTAACGTTTACTATATTTTGTTTCTTCAATGAACATCATTTCAATTTATATGCAAATACTTTCATTACCAATAGTATATTTTGGTGGACTACTCACGCACTGTTAGGTGAAGAGCGAAGATCCGTCATGTGCATTACCGGGGAATTCTTCTGAGTGCCTGCGTGCAGCCTGGCCACCACCACACCTTTTACTCCCTCTAATAATGCATTAGAGAGTATATTTAAAGCTTCTGTGAATGATTGCGGGATGACGCGCGAACCTGTTGAGTTGCTGGTGATGGAACGGAAATCTTGGGGAACCAAAACCCACACCCAGTAGGTTCTCTGCGAATGAATCTATTTTTAGAACAAATACTCTTTTCTTTGATTAAAGAGAGTAACAATAAGTAGATAATATATATATATATATATATATATATATATATATATATATATATATATATATAAATGTAATGTAGCAACATTAGTATCTAATAAAAAAGACAAGTACTTACCCAGGCACATAATTGTGCTGATCGGTAAAGGTCCATAACCTAAAAATAAGAAATTAACAATTATAATAATCTCCCTTGGTTTTTCTCTCTCTCTCTCTCTCTCTCTCTCTCTCTCTCTCTCTCTCTCTCTCTCTCTCTCTTCTTCCCTCTCTCCTGTGTTATATCTTTGTTCTTTTAATTTCATACCGTCACCTCTCGTTACTGACGCGTCATTCATCTCAAAAAGTACTTCTAGATTGATTTTATCGAACTTATTTAGAATGTTAAGGACTTCAATCATATCTCCCCTAATTCTTCACTTATGGAGAGGGAACATGTCTAACTGTTTTAATCATTCCTCATATGATAAATTACACAATGTAGGAATAAGTTTTGTTGCTCGTCTCTGTACTCTTTCCAGCAAGTTTTGGTCTTTATATATCTAATGAATTTAATATCAAACTAACGAACGTGTTACCTTTTCCATAGTTGAAGTGATCCAAGCCAAACTACCAACCAGAACATGTTGTGAAGAGGCGCGGTATTGAATAAGTTGTAGTCGAGGCCACCATCCCGCGTCATCAAACACCGCGGCTGTCATGCCAGCCGCGGCAACCATTCTAATCACACAACTTTCTGTCAAGTAAATACATTTATTGAGTTACACCACTTTCTTGGTAATCATGTGTTTGTGAGGCAAAATATAAATAAGATATATATCGGAAACCATTCAGTGTACCTTAATATTAACGATACCTTACCCTACCAGTGTTAAATTGAAGTTGGTTGGCAAAGAACCTGCCAATGTTAGTCAAAACACTCTTCAAGGCCGACCCAAAGCAACTATTGAGATGTTATGTTGATTCCTAGCCTGGTACCCTGGGCCTGGAGGACATGATTCAGCGCAAAGTGCCTATGTGTATTGCCAAAACGAAATGTTTAGTAATGCTTTTTCTACGTCCTGTAATTTTGCAATTGTACCTCCGATACCTTATGTATAAAACTGTGCTGAGAGGATGCATTCTGCGATGTGATTAAATTTGTGAGACATCACCACACCGCGTACAGCAGCTTACATCTCCATATCAATTTATTAAAAGAGTTTCTTTCATCACTTCTTTGAAGCTCGCTGTCTTTATATAATTTCTTTCTTTAAAATGTTTCTGTTAGTGGATTTTTTGGGCCGTCAGTCAGGACTGCCACTATAACCAATATTCACTGGTAAAGAAAAAAATGGCAAACTTTTGTATATTTTCTAATGCTTATTGTACGTATAATGTATAAGGTAATGCCTGTGATTTTGTAGGCTTACAAAACCTATTGGGTAAATAACCAGATAGTTTAGCAAGATGGGACAAGCGTGTGTGCAGTGTTACCAAATGTTCCAACACAGTCATCACAACAATCACGTAGCCCGGTGCTTAGCTTCCTTGTAGTAATTATCGATAGCGTTCTTATATACTTATTATGTGACAATTATATTTGATTTCCTAAGAAATAATTCAACAATGTAGGACAATATTGTGTATCTACATACTAAATTTTGACGTCTTGAGTCGAAAATACGTGGCCTGATACAGCTCTCTTAATGTTTGTTTTTAATTATTTTATGGGAATTCATCACTCCAGACTTGGATAATATGTTGTTTTAAGTTATGCATTTGCATACTTCAGGATTATATCAACATTCTTTTATATGTTATTATATGAGAAAATTTGGTATAATACTTTTCTCCAAGAAATTATACTAATATTGTCAAAATAAATTTAGATGATTGCATTGTTATTTTCAGTGGTAAATATTCCGTTCATTTATTATTTAACTCGCAATAAACAATAAACAAGAAATTAAATTTATGATCTTGTTAATTGAAGTTAGAATGAATAAAATATGTATAATATATATATATATATATATATATATATATATATATACATATATATATATATATATATATATATTATATATATATATATACATATATATATATATATATATATATATATATATATATATTTAAATACAATTATTGAATTGTTTACCTGGTGTCGACTCAGTGACAATATGCAAGTTTTTGGCGACGAATGTGGTGATGACCTTCTGCACGGCTGACAATACTTGTCTGTCACATGTTTTGGTGTAAACTTGTCCAACTTTCTTCATACTGCGAGTCTCTGGTAAGAAATAAACTATCAATCTCTCTCTCTCTCTCTCTCTCTCACACACACACACACACACACACACACACATATATACACATTTGCACAAGCGCATACGTATATACCTCTTCCCACTTACCTTTTATTTTGCTTGTCAATCATATATTGTTTGGATGTCCTTCACAAATATAGGAGACACACTGTACAGTAAATATTTGCTCCCTTCAGAAAGGCCTTAAAGTCATCCCCGTGACAGTGATTGACAAACAACTCCTCTGCCTTGGGAGTCCTTACATGTTGTCAGTCCGGGAACGTTACTGTTCTATATAGTTTGCTGACAACGTGTGTCATGCAATAATAAGCATTGTTCAGTCAACATAAACATTCCACCCTCCTCCACGAAATTTATCTTTATATTTCCTTCCCCAACCATGATGCCAAAAGTTTATATTCCAAAGATATTTTTATAGTCATGTAATTAATGGCAATGTTATTATGTGTGCGGAAATGCCTTGCCCTGTCTTTTGATTACCATTCGTTCAGCAGCTTCCACTTTCTCGAAACTAACCATAATGGCTTTCTGTATCTACCTATGAATATATCTCGCCAATTAGCATAGTGTTTAAAATCTTGCAATGAAGAAGAAATTACTCCTGCCATAAAATGCGATCTTGACAAGGCTGTGCACTTCAAGTTACGAAGAATGCATCTTAATACATCACGATGACCAAAGGCAGACTGGGAAGCATATCAAGCTAAATTGATTTCTTAGAGCTAATAACTATTTATTCAAGAAAATCATGAACAAAAGAAATATAATATGATTACTCGCATACCACCGCAAATAAGATTACACACTCGTATATACAAAAGTGACTCATGTTATTGGATTTGGCTTTCCGAAATGACTTAACACTTCAAGTTCAGCTTTCTGGTTATATAATGTATTTACTCCCAATGGATATAATGTTGATTACAAACAATACAATAAGGTTTAGTGGCATGTTGATGATATAATTGTATCCAATCAATTGTATTATTTCAAATTCTTACAAAGTATTAATGGATGTGTGAGTAAGTATTTGTTTGTGTGTGTGTTTGTGTGTGTATGTTTGTTTGTGTGTGTATGTTTGTTTGTTTGTGTGTGTGTGTGTGTGTGTGTGTGTGTGTGTGTGTGTGTGTGTGTGTGTGTGTGTGTGTGTGTGTGTGTGTGTGTTTCTATATGTATTATGAGGGGATTGGGTGTGTATGTGAGGATGATTGCGAGTACTTACGGAATGCAGCTGACTTTATTGTTAGTTGTTGCAGCAGGAGTAACAGAAACACAGTCCCACCCGACAGGAGCCAACCGTGATGCCGACTTCCCATTCTACAGGTCGTCACTGGGTGCTCGTCTGATCTGAATAAAACCAGGATGATATGGAATGTTTTCAGCTCACACTCAAGGTAAAGCTGCAATGCATTTCAGTTATATAAAGAACAAAGTTTTTGAACACTTACTAAAAAGTTTACTTTAATTACATAATTTTCCTACCTTTATACCTCCGTTTAATTATTTTCATCACACTTAAAGGTGAGACATATAATTATAACATCAACATACTGCTTACTGATGATGTTTATGATACTTTATACTAGACAAAAGAATTGAGAAAAATAACGATAATATTTACACCATTAACTATTTTGGATCCAACTCTATAAATAAGTGTTTGGGAAGCATGTTGTGAAAATAATGAACTAAAAACGTAAGCTGAGTTCGAGGTGTTTCGAAACCCTAGAATGAATCATGGTTAGTATTGTCAATTTAACACTTTTCCCGCTAGACATCGGTGTTTTTTTTTATTCTAGGCTAGCAAGGATTAAAAATGTCTCCTTGTCACCTACTATATCAAATAAAGGAATCATTATAGACTTATAAATGCATTGTATTTAATTATGAAAATTTTGTTTTATTTTCTGTTATTAGTAGAAAAACAATAAACCAGGAGTTAGTGAGTTTTGTGAAGCAGATTAGTGGTGACGTGGAATCCTATCTACAACACTGACCACGCCTGCATCAGTAGTGTGTTGGATTCTAGGGGAGTGTGACACGTGCTGATGTGACGGGTGGTGTGGTGGTGTGGTGCTGATGTGACGGGTGGTGTGGTGGTGATGTGACGAGTGGTGTGGTGGTGGTGTGGTGCTGATGTGACGAGTGGTGTGGTGGTGTGGGATAGTGAACTGTACCATCCTCCTCTCTCCTTCAGATACTCATACTTTCTGAAGTCACACCTCAAGTAACCTGAGGACGAGCCTTACAAGTTTCTTTCACTGAAGGGAGTTAAGGATCACCCAGGACTCTCCTCCGCCCCCGTGTGGCCTGGACTCAAGGGACTCAGGAGGAGGAGGAGGAAAGAAAAGGTACTGGAGTAATAGAGAGAAGAAAGATGGAGGAGAGAGGAGAGAGGAGGAAGGAGGAGGAGGAGGAGGAACGTGGAAGAGGGCGAAGAAGAGATGTGAAATGGATGAGGAGAAGAAATGAAAATGGTGATGAGTAAATAGAAAGCAAATTGAAATAAGACAAACTATAAGCAAGGATTGTGTGTTGTGGTCTTTTTAAAACAATGCATTTACCTCAGTGTAGCTTAAGGGAATAGAGAGAGAGAGATACATCAGTATAGCCACACTGCATTGACGTCACGCAACAACCTCACCCCAGACTCAGTTACCAAATGTTGCCAGACACGCTAGCCTACAGGGTATCATAGCATGGCCTTAATCACGTCTTGTGTATCAGTGCAGCCCAGTTACAGTCTGAACCCAGTAGCATCATGACCCTTTAGTAATATTGCGAATACAGGCAGTTGCATAGCTGTTCAAAATAAAAGGATAGAGATGATTTGACTGGTGGGTAGTGCGAGTGTAGCGGCGTTGTCATTTATTTATTGGCATACATTATTACGTCGACATAGCGTTGCGTAGAAATGATTGCAATACTCACACTCACCACTAACACACCACCTACTACTGCACACCTCTCACCACCATTAAAATCTTCTTCATCACACTGGCCTCACCACTACTAACTTCACCACAAAGCTATTATCACCACCTTAAACTCGGTCTCCCGCTGACCCCCGCCTCCCGCCCCCCGTCCCCCATTCCTCGCCTGCCCCGCTGCTACCCACAGCCTGCTCGCTCTGTGGTCACGTAGGCGAGTGTCAGTGTCAGGCTGTGAACTTTTCATCATGACTTGTACTTACTTGGCGCGCGGCGCGTGCGTGCGTGTGGGGTGATTTAAGCGTCGCTATTCAAAGTTATTAGTTTCGCTTTTTTTCAATTTCAATTACACAATTACGTTTCGTTTGTTCTGCAGCGCGAGGGTGCGTGTGCGTGCGTGCCCGTGGGCGTGCGTGTCAATCATGGAGCGGTCCCCACGTGACCCTGGGTGGGACGGCGTTACAGCTACGGGAGAAAGGTAGGTGACATTACTACTGTTGTAACGCATTTACTTATTAGTATTGCAAGTGGTGGTGAGGCGATCAGGTTATGGATGGACTGTTGGAGTAACGATGTCAACCCAGGGAAGAAGGCAGGGCAGACTTAAATAAATGGAGAGATGAGATATTATAGGAAGTATGGTAAATTTTTACATCTTCACCATAATGGCGTGTGGCTACGAAAAAATGGCGTCTGCACCTCGGCCAACCACCGACTTTTAGTCATAGAAAACATTTGATAGCTTCTAAATTAATATAACAACATAACCTAACCTAATCAAACTTTAACTTACATTGACAAATAACATTCTTGTTCAAACCAAACTAAACTTTACCTTATTCCCGAAGAGAAGGTCTCATAGAAAACATTGAATATCTCACAAACTGGGAATTTGCGACGGAAATGTAATTAAGAAAACCTTTTCAGAATTCATTAGGTAATGTATTAATGTAACCTTGAATTCTCTAGAGCATTCTGGTGAAGATGTAAAATAACCGTTAGTTTTGCTGGAGTAACCTGGAACAGACAGGCAGCTGAGAAGGATGACTAGAGAAGGTTGAAGGAGAGGAGGCCATTGTCTTGCAGTGGACTCAATTAGGATGATGATGATGATTGGAAGTTATTTAAATTATTGGTATTGCTAGTCATTAAGGTAAGATTCAATTTGATTTTTTTTCCTAATATTTGTTTCGCCATTATGATTAGTTAGTGTTCTGTGTAGCATTTTATACTTTGCACATTTAATACTTTGACTGTGTATGTTCTGTGCAACGGTAAGTTATGTGTAGTATTGAATATTTTTACTTTGTCTGTGTTCTGTGTCATCGAATTTTTTTTTTTATCTAAGGATGGGGGGAGTGTATTCTGTACAGCATTGAGTGTTTTTTATTTGTGTGTCTGTTTTATACAACATTGAATATTTGTTGTCCAGCGTGATTTTGTTAGGAAGAAGCAAAGGACGGGGCGAAGCAGCGTGAGTTAGGGAAAGTTTTGTTATGAAGGAGCTAAGGAACGGGGCGAAAAAGCGGGATTTTGGGAAATATTTTTACCACTATTTCTTGACGTTATTATAGATTTCCGAGGCATCACATTTTGATTATAAATACAGCCACATGGGGGAATCCATCTGTTTATTTTCAACTCATTTTATTGCACAAGTCACTTAACTATCGTATTAATTTCTATAATGCATCTCTATTCACCGCTTTCCTCTTCCTTCACCGCCACGAAACACCAAATAGACCACTGAGAAAGGCAACGTTGGATATGACGTTGTTTCCTTTGTGGTAACATTGATGCAGACGATGGCACATGCCTTCAAACTGTAGACCTGTAGCTAACAGGATAGACATTTGTTACAGTCTGTTCCCTGTTATATTTCTCTACACCGCTTTTAGAACATAAGAACATAAGAAATGAGGAGACTGCAAGAGGCCAGTTATGACCTAAACGAGGCAGCTCCTTGACCCCCACCCTTGGAATAATCCAATATTTAGCCATCCCACCTGTCATCCCTATCCATACTCTGATCCAACCGTCTTTTAAAGCTATCTATTGACTCAGCACTTACTACATGTCTACCCAGCCTATTCCAATCGTTCACCACTCTGTTAGTGAACCAATATCTACCTATGTCTGTCCTGAATCTAAGTTTTTCTAGCTTGTACCCATTTCCACGTGTCCTATCCTGACTACTAAATTCTAAAACCTGATCAATGTTACCCTTATTAATTCCTTTTACCCATTTGAAAACCTCAATCAAATCCCCTCTTGCCCTCCTCTCTAGGGAGTGGAGATTAAGATGTTTTAACCTATCTTTGTAGGGTAAATTTCTCAGCCCCTGAATCATCTTGGTCATTCTTCTCTGGACTGCCTCCAAGGAGCCTATATCTTTCCTATAATAAGGGGACCAAAACTGAGCTGCATAATCTAAGTGGGGTCTTACTAGCGCTAAATACAACCTCAGAATGACCTCAGAACTCCTATTTGTCACACACCTACTAATAAATCCCATTATCTTGTTGGCTCTATTTCTAGCTATAATACACTGTCTGTCCTGAATCTAAGCTACCTACTGACTCACCACTTACTACGTGTCATGAGCCTTGACTTTACTTAACAGTCTCCTATGGGGTACTCTGTCAAAGTCTTTACTGAAGTCCAAATAAACTATATCATACTCGTCCCCCTTATCTATGGTTTGAAATACTTTCCTATAGAAGAATAATAAGTTTGTCAGGCAGGACTTCCCCTTGCTAAAACCATGTTGACTATGTCTAATTAGCTTGTGTTCATCTAAATGTTTTCTAATTGCCCTTGCTATGATAGCTTCTAACATCTTGCTTACCACTGATGTTAAACTAATTGGGCGGTAGTTACTACTTTCTGCCTTATCTCCTTTCTTGAATATAGGAACTACATTTGCCTGCCTCCATAGCCTAGGAACTACTCCTGTGTCTAGGGATTTTCTAAAAATCATCGCAATGGGTTCAATGAGTTCTTCTCTACATTCCCTAAGAATCCTCGGAAAAATGTCGTCCGGCCCGGGAGATTTAGTCTTTTTAAGTCTATCTATTTCCTTGCTAACTACTTCCCTACTTATGACTATTTCGCTTAATTTATCAACCTCTTGTCCCCTAAAGATCTGTACTGGCTCCAGTTCCCTACCCGACTCTTCCTGAGAAAATACGGACAAGAAGTATTTATTTAATTCCTTACTAATTTCCTCACCATTTTCTATCAACCTGCCATCCATTCCTTTAAGAGGTCCTATTCTTTCCTTTGTTTTAGCCTTGTACAGCTGATAGAATCCCTTTGGATCCTTCTGGGCATCTCTAGCTATCCTAACCTCATAATTCCTCTTTGCAGTCCTAATATCCTTTTTAACTTTCCTAGCTAGGTCATTATACTGCCCTACTACCTGTACTTCTCCCCTTTTAATTCTCCTATAGAGTCCCCTTTTTAATCCAATTTCCCTTCTAATGCTGCTATTCATCCATTTTGGATCATTTCTATTTGACCTAATCCTCCTCTTAGGTATATACTGTTCCTGCCCTGTATGAATTTCCCTGACTATGCTATTATAATGTAATTCTACCTCAATGTTTTGATCCTCCTCTCTGCCTACTCCTATTCCCTCCCAATCTATACTCTGGAGGTGGTGTCTGAGGCCCTGGTAATTGGCTTTTCTAAAATCTGGTACTAAAGCAGTGTTTTGTTCTATCTCCCTCTTTGCATTAATCTTGAATCTAATTTCATGGTGGTCACTAACATCAAATCTAGCTCCTATCTCAACCTGACTGACCAAAGTTTCATTATTCGTGAAGACCAGATCTAAAATATTTCCCTGTCGCGTTGGTTCCCTTACAAGTTGTGTGAAAAAACCATCCTGGACGACATTTAAGAATTCCTCCGAGCACCCGTCTCCTGTCATACTATCCCAGTCTATTCTCCTATAATTAAAGTCCCCCATAATGCACACATTATTATACCTAGATGCCCTTGCAAGCTCCTGCATCAGGGGTGCACTAGCTGCTTCGTCTAAATCTGGAGGTCTATGTATAATCCCGACAACAAACTTTTTCCCTCCTATAATAATGTCAATCCATAATGATTCCGTATTCCTATCTGTTTTTATTGTGGTATTGACATAGCTATTTAATGTGTTTCTAACGTACAGTGCCACACCTCCCCCTCTCCTCCCTCCTCTATCCCTGTGAAAAAAAGTGTACCCATCTATTCCTACTTCAGGTAAGAAATGTTTGCCTGCAATATTTAACCAAGTTTCTGTAATACCTATAATATCTAACTCTTATTTATTACACTTCTACTTTTTGTATAAAAGACACTAAGTTCATGTACCTCCCTCTCTTTACCCCGTCCTTTGTCACTATTA
>JAPQNM010000030.1:50000-55000 GCA_029783475.1 Metacarcinus magister | reverse complement strand
GGAGGAAAATCTATCTCAAAAGGAGTCCCACTCTGATGTGTTTCCATCAAACTCAGCTCATTTTAAAGTGGGTCGTTCTAAATTACGTGTAAGGCTCTTCGGTCGTCTAGGTTAGGTTAGGTCTAAGTTATTTCGATGGGTAATCTAATTTGAGTTAGAAGCAAATTTTTTCTTCAGTTTCACACTGATCTTCAAAAGCTTAATTAAACTCCTGGTGGTGGAAAGAAAATGAAGTAGCTGTCATAGGTCAGAATGTGAGAGGGACTTGGGTGTTCAGGTTAGCTCAGACCTCCGTCCCAGAAAACAATGTATTGAGGCTAGAAATCGGGCTAATAGGTTGCTAGGATTGATTACTAGAAGTATTAAAAGTAGAAGTGGTGAGGTTATTTTGAAGTTGTATTTGGCGTATTCAGACCTCACCTCGACTATGCAGTGCAGTTTTGGTCACCGTATCATAGAATGGATATAGTTTTGTTAGAGTCAGTGCAGAGAAGGATGACCAAAATGATAGAAGGGATTCATAATTTTAGTTATGAAAGGAGACTAAAGCTTTTGAAATTACACTCACTGGAGCGACGTAGAGTAAGGGGAGATCAGATTGAAGTATTCAAGTGTGTGAAGGGTTTTAATAAGGGGGATGTAGGAAAAGTTCTTACGATCAGTAGTCAGGATAGAACCAGATATAACGGATTCAAACTAGAATAGAAAAATATAGATTTAGGAAAGAAATAGGCAGAAATTGATTTACAAATAGGGACTCAGTCAGCAGGTAGTTAGTGCACAGACGATAGGGAGTTTTAAAAGAAGACTAGACGGCTTTATGGATAGGGATGAGAGGTGGGTGTAGGTAATAAGGGAATATTGGAGTAACAGGAACTACCTCGTGTAGGCCTTCGGGACTTTTGTAGCTTCCTTATGTCATGGCGACTCACTTGAATTTGTCAGACCGCGAATACATGCCTAAATCTAACCTAACCTAACCCTTCCTTCTCCTATATTTTACCATCATAGATAAGTTAATTTATAACAAATTTATTTACTTCACTAACCCAAGTGCAATTTCCCGAATGTGATTGTAACCCATAATTTCCCTGTTTGAATGAATAGTTCCGACATCATCTGTTTATGTTTTAGATCCCCAGGTTTCTGGAATAATAATTACTGTGCTTTTCTTTGAGCATTTATTCAAATATTTGTTCATGATTACCTAAGCAAATGAGGTAAATGATCAAACAAATGAATAATGAATACAAAATTAAATATATTCCTACAATAGTTTCTTGGACTTCCTTAACTTGTCCCACCAATGTTTGAATAAAGTTAGACATTAAATACCATTCATTATCAAATCTATACAATTTTCTAGCAGTATATTTAGCATCAAGTATTTAGTATCAAAGTCAACTCACCTTATGGAACAAAGCCTCAACAGTAATTACAAACAGGAGGGACAACCTACCAAGACACTCATTTTCTATCTTGTGTTATAATAAATGCAAAGATCCAAGTACAGGCTCAGTATCTGTACTTAGTGGAATAATCTTTGGGCGACACCACCAGACCTCGTCCTTTTCTTGCACCCCGATACAATGTCTCTACAATATCAATCATCTCCTGCTTGTCTTCGAGAGCCCAATTGATTTTGTTGTTGTTGCCAGTGCCAAGATCAATCATGATGTGTTTATTCCTGAAGAAGAACATGCAGGTGCAAGGGTCATACAGCTCATACATCTTGTTGAAGTCCGGCACCTCCGTGATGTCCACCAGGTAGATGACAGCAAAGTTTTTCACCTTCTCTGCAATGTTGTACAAAACCTCATCCATCTTCATGCAAGTTGGGTCCCAGTCATGGCCAAAACGGATCACCTGGAAGGCAAGAATACATAGTTACTTTAAAAACCATTACACTGGATTCTCGCTATATGTAAGAGATACGTTCCATGCAGATGATACAGCAATACAAGACTGACGCCAACAAAACAATTGTTTCAGGCATCCTTCCCAAGAGTAATACACCTACAGTTTCCTACAAAAGAGCCTTCAGCACAAATAACTGTCGTAAGTCCATTTTTACAAAGGAAGGTATCGATTTCATAAACTGTTGGGACAACTTTTATAATAAACCATTACTTTTCAAGAATGATGACCTGCAGCTCAACTCGGTTGCAGCAGCTCGTCTTGGCAGGTGACTAAGTAGCAAAATTTCTAATTTCAGACGAAAACATGCAGCCTTGCATAACAGAAACTTTGCACAGAGAAATCAACATACAAACCTCCTTTAAAATTTTTTTTTTTACCTTTAAAGCATCAGAAACAAGCTTTCATATCTCGAGGCCCTTGCAGCATTATGAATTTTCAGTTTATTGGCTTATCAGAATCTTGGTTAAACACAAAAAATAGAGACTTTTTAACTGAATATATTTATTCAATGTTTAGCTGTAAACAGCAAAATTAAATATGAAGGTGTTTAGCATGAAAGCTAGCCTAAGCTCAACAATCTTGCAAACAGTAGAAATAGTTAACGTAGATGCGATATTTTTGCAACAAAAAGCACATTCAAGTCAAGATCTCGGGTGAGTGCTATCCGAACAGCAGATGGTTGCCTCGTATCAGATGCAGAAGGGCAGGTGGCTCGTTGGGCTGAGTATTTTGAGTGAGCAGTTATTCACAGTCAACCCTCCAAGTGGACAGCTTCAAACCACTGGATTACAGGTGGTGGATGCTGATCCACCCATTAACGAAATTGCATTCTCTCTTGATGAAGTCAAAGAGGCTGTGTCCTGGCAGTGCCTTTTCCTCCTGCATGCTGTAGGTCCTCTTTGGCATTTTCTTCCAAAAGAGACCTGTTTCGTCACAATTGAAGACTTGTTGAGGGAGGAATCCTTCACCCTCTACATACTCCTTGAATTCATCAACAAATTTTTCGGCCCACGTTTGTCCGAACTTGCAGCCTCGCCATGCCTTACCACACTGTGTATACCAGTTGGCTTGTTGAATTTGTCGAACCAGTTAACTCCCGCCCCCCTCAGTTAAATGGTTATTATGGGAGTTAGGTTAGGTTAGGTTGGGGGGTCTGAGGGATTTGCCCCCCCACCCTCCCAGTTAACAGGTTATTAAGTGAGTTCAATTCAGTTTAGTATTGGTTAGGTTAGGTTTGGGGGGTCTGGGAGAGCTTACCCCCCCAGTTGAGAGGTCATTACGTGAGTTCAGTTTAAGTTAGGTTAGGTTGGCGGGGTTCGGGGGGCCATATACCCCCCCCCACGTGAGTTTAGTTTAGGTTAGGGTTATGTCGTTGGTGGTATCTGGTTCGGTTATATAAGCTTTCTATATTTTTTTCCTCTTCGATTTTTTTCAGATTGCTATATTTGCTTTCCCCATCTTATAACCCCGCTTTCCCAAGTGGTCCCCAAGCTTGTTGGCTCTAGGAAGAAGATTGGGGACGAGAAGTAGTTAGGCAGATTTACCCTGAAATGTTCCTAGGATTAAATCACTTCGTGCCAAACCTTATCAAGGACGAATTGCACGACGGTCGTGTAAATAGACTTTTCTCACTGTGCGAACGACGGTCGTGCATATAGACACTTCCCCTGCACACTCAGCTCCCCTTCCTCACCATCAGCCAACTCAATTATGCGTGTTATGCATCAACACTGGTGCCCTGCGCATTATGAATCCGAATACTCACCACAACTCTGTCCTCCTCGCTCAGGATGGCCTGGTCCACCTGCCACCCATTGTGAAGGTGCTGCAGCATATAAGACATGGTCGAGTATGGGTTGGATTATAGGAGGTGAACAAACAATCTTGGTCCTGCTGGTGTTTAGGGCTGCTGCGACAGTTAAATTGATCATACGAGTCCTTCTTCGGAATCCTAGTGAAGGTTGAACGTTTTGTTTATGATCTTGATCATGATCTTGATGTCACAGGTGACTTGAAATTTCCTCCAAGTCAGGCCTTTATATCGGCAGCTGCTGTGAGGGGAATAAGAGGGAAAAAAAAGGAAAGTACACAGAAAAAAAGAAACTAAATAAATCAAAGATGCATACTCTAATTACATGCCCTAATCTCTCAATCTCGCATACCACATTTTCTCCAGGAACTCTTTCACCGCGTCAATCATCCGTTCACTCGTCTCCTCACACAGTCCTAGCAACAACGCCATCCATTCCCTTCCAGTTCTTTCAGTCACCTCATTAATTTCACGTCTTCTAGTGTTGATATTGGTCTTGATCTTGGTAGCACAGGTGATCTTGATCTAGGTGTCACAGTTGACTTGGTTTCCCTCAAGTCAGGCCTTTCTCCCCACACAGTCCCACCAACAACGCCATCCATTCTCTTCCAGTTCTTTCAATCACTGCATTCATTTCCCGTCCCATTTATGTTAGAATCACACGCATCATTTCCATTATGTCCCGGTCATACTTTTCACATTCCAGTACCACATGCTCTACCGTCTCATCCTCTCCCATGTCACACACTTTGCTCTGACCATCTCTAGTTCCCTGCATTCACATCCATGCATTGTGCCCTAGCTCGGAAGAGAAGATCACCACCCAGGCTTCCATCATACCACCTTACATACATTGGGGCCTCTTTCTCTCTGTACCATTCCAAAGTCTTCCTTCGTTCCATCTCAGTCTTCCACTTACTCAGTCCCACACCTTTCATTGTTTTGTCTATCTCACTTTTCCACTTTCTCACATCCCACTCTAACCCTTCTCTACTTATGTTCATCACCTTCCATTCATACACCCATTCTCTTCCTTCACAAAATCTATGCACCCACATAACCAGCATGCCACTCCTGTCTACCATATTCAGACATTTCTTTTCCCACTTATTGCTCCTTACATTCTACAAATAAACCTTTCGTGCAATTATTGTATTCTCCAATCGTTCCAGCCTAACTTCATATCTCAAGATTGCCTTTATATGTCTCTCCCTAAACGTACTCTATCCCATGTCACCTCTCAGAGCTTCTACAGCTGCATACTTTGGTG
>JAPQNM010000030.1:30000-42500 GCA_029783475.1 Metacarcinus magister | reverse complement strand
AATAGTATATTATTGTATTTTGTTTGTCACTACTACTACTACTACTATTACTTCTATTACTATTACCACTACTACTACCACTTATTATTATCACTACTACTACTACTAATAATAATAATAATTATAATAATAATACTTTTACAACAACTACTACTACTACTACTACTACTACTACTACTACTACTACTACTACTACTACCACTACTACTACTACTTCTACTATAATTACAACTACTACTACTATAACGCGTTTTATCTTACAGTAGAAAAGAAAACGCCGTTCGGCAGCTCCCTCCCAAATTTTACTAATCTGTGTATTTCTTTTACATAGCAAATAGGTAACTTATATACAACAATACAAAACACAACATATTTTATTAATATCCAACATAATACATTGTATTAACATATCTTCTAAACATATAAATACATGTAACAAATACTATATCTGTTGATGAAATAAATTAACGTGAGCAGCCTCGGTGAGAGAAAACTTTCTTCCACAGTGAATTATAAATGATCGCGCCAGTATGTAATAATAGTACAAACGTCTCACATAAACACATTATAGTGAAATTTATTGATGATAAAAATAACATCAATGATGATAATAACAATGATAATCATAAATATAGTAATCATAATAATAATGATAAAAATAATTGTAGTAATACTGATAACAATAAAAGTCGTAATAATAATTAAAATGATAATAATAATGATAATAGTGATAATAATAACAATATTAATAATAATAAAAATAATAAAGATAATATAATAGTAATAATAATAATAATAATATAACTACAACTCTATGTATTACCATCAACACAAGAAAACAACAACAACAACAATTTCTACTATTACTACTACAACTACTACTACTACTGCTACTACTACTGCTACTACTACTACTACTACTGCCAGTACTAGAACTGCCAAGTTTAAATTACTTATAGATTATACATATAAAGTTACATTTGTATTACTAAAACAAATAAAAATAACAGCCGTTTGTCTGTGATTGTTTGTATGTCTTGTATAAATGTTTAATAGTATCGACATGTCTTTTAATAACCAGTGAAGAGGAGGAAGAAGAGGACATGTATATGAAATATGCATCAACTGCTAAAGAAAGAGATTAGAAAGGTAAACATATGTATTACATATTTTTTTCATGGCCGTTATGTAATAACTACGCTGTATCTCTTGTAAATAAGGGAAATTATCGCCAAAAAATATCCTGTCGCCAGAGGGAAGGCAAAAACGTAAACAAACAAAGCACTCACCACTACATTTCAAAGCACAAGAAGATGGAAACCCCTTCCTCTGTCCACGGCAAAGCGTCTCATCTCTCGGGTTTGCCGCTCTGCCTGGGACAACACACTCCATAGCCGCATTTTTGTCGTCCACGCGCGGGATTGGGTGATCTTGATCTTGATGTCACAGGTGACTTGAAATTTCCTCCAAGTCGGGCCTTTATATCGGCAGCTGCTGTGAGGGGAATAAGGGGGAAAAAAAAGGAAAGTACACAGAAAAAAAGAAACTAAATAAATCAAAGATGCATACTCTAAGTACATGCCCTAATCTCTCAATCTCGCATACCACATTTTCTCCAGGAACTCTTTCACCGCGTCAATCATCCGTTCACTCGTCTCCTCACACAGTCCTAGCAACAACGCCATCCATTCCCTTCCAGTTCTTTCAGTCACCTCATTCATTTCACGTCCCATTTCTGCCAGAATCACACGCATCATTTCCATTCTGTCACGGTCATATTTCTCGCATTCTAGTACTACATGCTTTACCGTCTCATCCTCTCCCATATCACACATCTGGCACACTTTGCTGCGGGACTCTGACCATCTGTAGTTCCTTGCATTCACATCCATACACTGTGCCCTAGCTCGGAAGAGAAGATCACCACCCAGGCTTCCATCATACCACCTTACATACATTGGGGCCTCTTTCTCTCTGTACCATTCCAAAGTCTTCCTTCGTTCCATCTCAGTCTTCCACTTACTTAGTCCCACACCTTTCACTGTTTTGTCTATCTCGCTTTTCCACCTTTTCACATCCCACTCTAACCCTTCTCTATTTCTGTTCATTACCTTCCATTCATACACCCATTCTCTCCCTTCACAAAATTTATGCACCCACATAACGAGCATGCCACTCCTGTCTACCATATTCAGACATTTCTTCTCCCATTTACTCCTCCTTACATTCCACAAATACACCTTCCGTGCAATTCTTGTATTCTCCATTCGTTCCAGCCTAACTTTATATCTCAAAGTTGCCTTTATCTGTCTCTCCCTGAACGTTTTTTTTTCTCTCTCTCTCTCTCTCTCTCTCTCTCTCTCTCTCTCTCTCTCTCTCTCTCTCTCTCTCTCTCCTCTCTCTCTCTCTCTCTCTCTCTCTCTCTCTCTCTCTCTCTCTCTCCTCTCTCTCTCTCTCTCTCTCTCTCTCTCTCTCTCTCTCTCTCTCTCCTCTCTCTCTCTCTCTCTCTCTCTCTCTCTCTCTCTCTCTCTCTCTCTCTCTCTCTCTCTCTCTCTCTCTCTCTCTCTCTCTCTCTCTCTCTCTCTCTCTCTCTCTCTCTCTCTCCTCTCTCTCTCTCTCTCTCTCTCTCTCTCTCTCTCTCTCTCTCTCTCTCTCTCTCTCTCTCTCTCTCTCTCTCTCTCTCTCTCTCTCTCTCTCTCTCTCTCTCTCTCTCTCTCTCTCTCTCTCTCTCTCTCTCTCTCTCTCTCTCTCTCTCTCTCTCTCTCTCTCTCTCTCTCTCTCTCTCTCTCTCTCTCTCTCTCTCTCTCTCTCTCTCTCTCTCTCTCTCTCTCTCTCTCTCTCTCTCTCTCTCTCTCTCTCTCTCTCTCTCTCTCTCTCTCTCTCTCTCTCTCTCTCTCTCTCTCTCTCTCTCTCTCTCTCTCTCTCTCTCTCTCTCTCTCTCTCTCTCTCTCTCTCTCTCTCTCTCTCTCTCTCTCCTCTCTCTCTCTCTCTCTCTCTCTCTCTCTCTCTCTCTCTCTCTCTCTCTCTCTCTCTCCTCTCTCTCTCTCTCTCTCTCTCTCTCTCTCTCTCTCTCTCTCTCTCTCTCTCTCTCTCTCTCTCTCTCTCTCTCTCTCTCTCTCTCTCTCTCTCTCTCTCTCTCTCTCTCTCTCTCTCTCCTCTCTCTCTCTCTCTCTCTCTCTCTCTCTCTCTCTCTCTCTCTCTCTCTCTCTCTCTCTCTCTCTCTCTCTGCATTTCCTCCTCCTCTCTACTTTTATCTCTCCTTATCGTCCTACTCTTCTTTCTGCTCTTTCTTGATACCATTTATTTCTTCTTGCGTAATCATCAATATTTATATAATTCCAAGAAAGGGAAAGAAAGAACAACAAAACATTTCCTTTCATCTTTTCGTTTCATTCATGAGTCATTAAATTTACGCAGTATAAGGTTTGAGGCTGAAAATAAAGGTGACATGTTAAATAAATTATAAAGTCACATCAAACAGGTATATTAGACATTGAAATACAGGAATAGAATTAAAAAAGCAATGGTTTATTTTGCCGAAAACTTCATATGCTTACTACACATACGTACACGACCAGAACTTTACAAATATAAAAAAGAAAACACAATAGAATATTATACACATAACAAATATATGAATCAATACTAAAAAGAAGAGAAAAGGATGAAATAAATAAACAATTCTACCACAAATATTAACAAATCCTTATGGCAGTGAGGAGAGAAAAGAACTGAAGGGGCGTGTATAAACATAAACACATACGTCAATTATGTTAATATTTCCCTCTATTACGCATCCTTAACCTACATGGAGGTCATAGTGAGGTGATGGGCGATTCACCTTCCCTTCTGACAATATAATAACACCACAGGAGACTCTACACACCTGTAAAAGGAACATAAGGTGATTGACCTGAAACATCTCGCCTGACGAAAAGGTAAAGTTTATGAGCAAAGTTTTAATCTGTATTTATTACTTACCTGTACTGATGGGGAAGAAAATATGGGAGTAAAATTAGGTAAAGATTCGTAAGACGACCCATTTGATATTTCGTTACCTTTATAATGCACTGCAAAGCCAACCTTAGACACGTGGTCAGATCACACCGAACAGTTATGCCGCTGAATTACAGAACAAGATATGGGAGTAAAATTTTAAGTAGGAAGTATTAGTGTTGTCTATAGATAGCGAGGAGTGAGATATATAAGTTAGTTGGCATATATGCGCGATGCTAAATTTCGTTCATTTTGTGAATTTGTTTTCCTTATGAATGTTTTGGTTACGAATGGACGACAATTCCTCGTATTTATTTATCGACGTACAATTTCCTGATACTAACACTAGCCTATCTACCTCGTACAGTCTCCTAATTACCATAGACAGTCTCCTAACTACCACGTACAGTCTTTTAACTACCACGTACAGTCTCCTAACTACCACGTACAGTCTTTTAACTACCACGTACAGTCTCCTAACTACCACGTTGTCTCCCAACTACCTCGTACAATCTCCTAACTACCACATACAGTCTCCTGATTACCATAGACAGCCTCCTAACTACCACATATAGTCTCATAACTGCCATATAAAGACTCCTAACTACCATGTAAAGTTTGCTAACCACCATGTACAGTCTCTCAACATCAACATGCTTTCTCCTAACTACCATGTAAAGTCTCCTAACTACCACGTCAATGCCTGCAACAGTTAAGGGCATTACCAAGTTCAACCTTATGCCACGTATAACCACCTACCTAACGGACACTCATGGCTTACTATCACCAGACTTAAGTTAGGAATGTTAACAATAATTATGATGATGCTATTTTGAACCAATTGTATTTCTTTTTATATCTGTAAAGATGATAAATGTATATATAATTGAATACACACACACACACACACACACACACACACGTGCGCACACACAAACAATACAATGGTGTTGTGAGTTATAATAGGCATTGTAATAGTGGGAGATGAGAGATTGTTAGTAAGTAAACAATGGGCTTATGAAATCAGGTCAAGTGGTGGTGTTGATGGTCCTCTCTCTCTCTCTCTCTCTCTCTCTCTCTCTCTCTCTCTCTCTCTCTCTCTCTCTCTCTCTCTTGGCTGTGATTGAAAAGGATAAAGAAACAGAGGAGGAGGAATAACCTTTAATGTCAATCCACTTCCGTAACACACACACACACACACACACACTACTACAAATTCCTCGTCATCGGCACCTCCTTCCACCTGAAGCACCACATCAAAGCACCACAAGACACCAGAACTTACTGGTTCCGGTGAAAGCCCGCACTCAACGATATCGGTTGAGTGCGGTTCTCGCCATAGTGCGAGGGATTAATTCCTGAACCCATGTCTGTCCTAGTGGTAATTTTTACTTGTTTGTGTGTGTGTGTGTGTGTGTGCGTGTGCGCGCGCGTGTGTGCGTGTGTGTGTACGTGTGTGTGCGTGCACGTGTTTGGCAAATTTTTTGTTCTCATGTCACCCTCTCCCCAATGTATATTTTCAGTCGCAAGACAGCCTATTCAATAAACCTTTTATTATTATTATTATTATAAAACACACACACACACACACACACACACACACACACGCGTTATCTCAGGGGAAGAGCAGGCTAGAGGGGTGAAGGGGTGTGTTAGGGGGGGGAGGGGAAGATAGAGTGAGGGGAAAAGATTAATTCTCGTTTGCAGCTCATTAAATGTGTGTTAGTGTGCCCCTCTCTCTCTCCCCTGGTAGTTGTGTGTGTGTGTGTGTGTGTGTGTGTGTGTGGTAGTAGTAGTAGTAGTAGTAGTAATAGAAGTAGTAATAGTAGTAGTAATAGAAGTAGTAATAGTAGTAGTAGTAGTTAAAGTTGTTGTTATTATTGTTATTTTTGTTTTGTTATCGTTCCCCACAAAAAAAAAGTGTCTTAATGTTTGTTTACGTTTTTCCTTGTGTTTTTATTATGATGTTTCGGTTCATTGTAGTGTTTATTTATTGACTTTGTATTATCTTCATATAACCACCTGACCATTTTTCGATCTTTATCTATCAATCCATCCATTTCTTTATCCATTTATCTATTCTATCTACATCTATCAATCCATCAATCTTTAACCATTTATCCATCTTATCTTATTTATTTATTATCTATTTACAGGTGTGTCGGGGAGTGGAAACGAGCAGGTGAAACTATGGATAACTCAGGTGTGTAATTATAATGATTAGGTGTGTGTGTGTGTGTGTGTGGAGTTTGTAATAGCAGAATGTATCTCCCTTTTTAGTGTTTTTAGTGGGCTACAAAGAACTACCTGATGACCACCACCACCACGACCCCGAGTCCGCCATCACCACCACCACACCTCCAACCCAAGGGACAGGTAAGGCAATACAATCTCTCTCTCTCTCTCTCTCTCTCTCTCTCTCTCTCTCTCTCTCTCTCTCTCTCTCTCTCTCTCTCTCTCTCTCTCTCTCTCTCTCACACTGTATTTATAATGTTATGATTTTATTTTTTTTATTATACTAGTAGTGGTATTAGCAAAAATAGTAATTATAGTAGTAGTAGTCGTCGTAGTAGTATAGTAGGTAATAGTAATAGTAGCAGCAGTAGTATAGTAAGTAATAGTAATAGTAGTAACAGTAGTAATAGTAGTAGTAGTAGTAGTATAGTAGGTAATAGTAATAGTAGCAGCAGCAGTAGTAGTAATAGTAAATACTTTCCACTAATATTAGCTTTTTAACCCATCCTTGGTAAGTGTTAGGTGCACAGGAGCTGCCTTGTGTGTGTGTGTGTGTGTGTGTGCGTGTGTGTGTGTGTGTGTGTGTGTGTGTGTGTGTGTGTGTGTGTGTGTGTGTTAGGTGCTTAGGAGCTGCCGTGTGTAGGTCAACTGGGTCTTCTGCAGCCTCCTTATGTTCTTAAGTTCTTATGTAGGGCAAAGATTCTTAACACGACCCATGTGATATCTCCTTACCTTTATAATGCACTGCAAATTCAACCTCAGATACTGTTTGGTGTGATCTGAACAAGTATCTGAGGTTGAATTTACAGTGCATTATAAAGGTAACGAGATATCGCATGGGTCGTGTTAAGAGTCTTTCCCTTATATTCTTATCCCTTCCCAGATGATGAGATCGATGGCGTACTCTTCAACACTTCCCCCATCACCTCCCACACCTTGGCTAATGGGAGGGGCACACCTGAGCTGGCTAACAAGAGGGTGCTGCCGCTACACCTGTACGAGGAGGACAACCTTTACACTCCCTCCCCAGGTGTGGCGCCAATTAAGGTTTACCTGGGGAGATTTTGGGTTCTTGGCTCCTTCTCGTTCATGGCGATGTACCAGGTGTGTGTGTGTGTGTGTGTGTGTGTTGTTATTTGTCACTTGTTTACTTCTATATTTACTCCTAGTCACTCTTAGTCACTCCAACTCACTCCTCCTCAATCTTGTCCACATAACCTCACCTTACCGTCCCTTCCACACCCTCATTGGCACTGTCTCTTATCTGCAGTGCCTGATGTGGAATACTTGGGGCCCCGTGAGTGACAGTGTTGGTGTTGCCTTCCCTGGATGGGGTTCTGCCACTGTGTCCATGATGGGCAACTGGGGCAACATCACCTTTGTTGTGTTTGTGGCGCCGATGTGCTGGTTGATGCATAGCAAGGGTGTGCGTGTGGGTGTGCTGGTGTGTGCCGCTCTCATCGCTGCCGGCACTGTGCTGAGGGTTGTGCCGCTCCTGGTGTCCACGAATGTCACCTTCTTTACTGTGTGAGTATGTGTGAGAGAGAGAGAGAGAGAGAGAGAGAGAGAGAGAGAGAGAGAGAGAGAGAGAGAGAGAGAGAGAGAGAGAGATAATGGCAAAGAATGTACATCAACTGAAGGAAAAACTGTACAACTATAGATACAGAGACAGGACCACACGAGTGAATATTACCACTCCACCAATACACTGTTGCAGTATGTGTCACGTGTGTGCTATCCTGGTTGGCACTGCTGGCACTCTGGTCATGGCGGCACCACCCATGATAGCTGCCGTCTGGTTCCCCCCAAAGGAACGCGCTACTGCCACAGGTATTGTAAGCCTTCTCGTTAGTCTACCTGTATGTGTTTACCTGTGTGTTGCAATATACAGGGTGGGAGTCAAGCTGGTGTTGTGTTGTATTAGTTTTGTTTTGAGTCAAGCTTGTTAGGTTTCTGTCTCTATATTGACATTTTTCTACATTTTTGAACACATACACACATCACCTGTCACCCTAACACACACACTTACACTCACCCTTACACACATCACACTAACACACACACACACACTCACCCTACACTACCTTTCTGTACCTTACACATCCCCATATCCACCATCAGTCACCTTTCTATGCATATCCTCCCTTATACTCCTCACCCTAACACACCCACTATCACCCTAGACCACTTTTATACACCTTACACACACTTACACTCACCCTAACACACCCACTATCACCCTAGACCACTTTTATACACCTTACACACACTTACACTCACCCTAACAGACCCACTATCACCCTAGACCATTTTTCCACACTGTAACCTCACCCTAGTTTCTTTTCCTGCCTTGTGAAGCGTTTTCCCAGATGTTGAACCAGCTTGGTAATGCCGGCAGCTACCTGGAGCCTCTGATGGTGCGTGAACCTTCCTCACAAAACCCAGGGCCAGAGGAAGTGTTGCTGATCCAGGGTGACATCAGGAGGCTGTTATATATTTGTAAGTGGTGGTGGTGGTGGTGGTGGTGGTGTGGCTCTGGTCTGGTCTGTTTTGTCACTGTCAGTTTTTTTTTGTCTGTGTGTTTTTAGTGTCACTGTGTCACTTTTCTTTGTATATGTGTGTTTTGTATACTGTATTTTCTTCAGTGCCTCAGTGGTGCAGTGGTTAGCATGTCTCACTAGGAATCCGCTGGCCTGAGTTTGATCCCGGACGAGGACAGTCGGCGCACAGTTCACCCAGCTGTTCATCCTCCCAAACGGGTTGGTGGATGAATGGGTACCTGGGGAAACCTGGGGAAGGTAAACTGTGGGAAGTCGGATGTCACAGTGGTAGTGTGTCCCGGGGTAACGGATTAATTACCACCACAGACTCAAAGGCCAATGTGACGGGAGATGAACACACACACACACACACACACAGCTACAGCGTGTGCCCCAACTTTACTTTACCTTTTATCTTCATTCTTTCATACTCTTTGTCTTTCTTTACCTCCTTCACCCTTGCTTAACCTGCATAGTTAACCCTCCCCCCCCTCCACCCCAGGGGCCGGCGTGGGTGTGGTGATGCTGGTGGTCCTGGTGTTGTACTTCCCGGCCAAGCGACCCTCACCGCCCTCCCTCACATCCCACGTTGAGAGGCTGGATTTTAAAGAGAGTCTCAAGATGATGCTCAGGTGAGCTGGTGCATTATTATTATTTTTTTTTCTCTCTCTCTCTCTCTCTCTCTCTCTCTCTATCTCTCTCTCTCTCTCTCTCTCTCTCTCTCTCTCTCTCTCTCTCGTGTCCTGAATATCCATGTATGTAGTGCCTTGTGTGTCCTGCAGGAACCATGACCTTCTGATGGTGATGCTGTCCTTTGCCCTTACCATAGGTGTCCCCATGGCATGGATGAGTGTACTTAACTTCTCACTCTTCCAGCTCGGCATGTCACAGGTGGGTGGGTGGGTGGGTGTAGGGGGAGGTGTTATGTATCTTTTTTTATTATTCCTTCTCCCTCCCTCCCCCACCATCTTCAGTCTCTAGTCCAAATGATCCCAGTCTAATGATCCCTGCACTGCTATCCCTACCATTGTCACAACTCATTCATTTTCTTTCAAAAACATTTCTGCTCCCGTACAAATGACCTCCACTGCCTACGTACTTTTGATCGATGTTCTTTCAAGTCTGATACACTAAGTTGCATCTCACTTCCCCTTTGTCTTAAACACTTTTATATTCATTCACTATAACTAACCATTCTTTACCTAACAATATTCTCTTTGCTCTGACGTCTGCCTTCTAGCTTAACATAGTGCCATATCACCTTGGATGGGTGGCACTTACTTTATTAACATTAACTCACTCCTCCTCCCTCCCCCTCCCAGGATGAAGCCATGTGGTTGGGACTAACCAGTGTGATCACAAGTGGATTCACATCACTAGTTGTGGGAAAGTTCACAGATGTGTTCTACGGGTACATTAAGCTGTCACTCCTGATCTCAATGGCGTTCACGGCTGTCTTCTTCTACTGGTTCTTCCTGCTCACCTGGGGCTCCATACCTGTCACTACCTGTAAGTATTGGGTGGGTGTGTGTGGGGGGGGGAGAAAGAAAAAGAGGATGGATATCATTAATACTATCACCTACACAAAGCACCTTTGTATGTTCTCGCCTAGGACGCCAGAAATGCCAGGACCGCCACTGCCAGTAGGACTTGTTGTCTGTTCTTCCTTTGTACTTATACTACCTCCTCCTCAATAGGGCAGATTTACGTCACAGTAGTGGGTGGAATGTCGTTCAACTATGGCACGTGTCCACTGTTCTTTGAGTTGGCGGTGGAGAGTACTTACCCGTGCTCTGAGGTGATGGTGGGAGGCATCCTCACTGGGGCCAACAGCTTTGTGGGACTCTGCTTCCTCTTCCTCTTCCTCGTGCCTGCCACCCAGTCAAGTGAGTCTGGTAAAGATGATGTGCCACAAAGGGTTTTTTTTACAGGGTCAAATATTTTCATTTTTTTCAGCTTGTTGCATAGTTTTATGAGTTAGATGCAACACTTGTCAGGATCAAGGTGTGTTTTTCTGTTGCAAAATGTTATGAGGAACCAAAGTTTTCTACAATTTAGTGTCTCATTGCAACATTTTATGAATTGCAAAACTTATTCAAATCAAGTAGTTTTTGTTTGTTGGTTCTTATGGGTAACAAAATTTTCTGGATCAGGCTGTGTGTGTGTGTGTGTGTGTGTGTGTGTGTGTGTGTGTCTGTCCCTTTAACCCACACCGTGTCACCCTTCCCCTGCCAGGCTACCAGTGGGTCACGTACGTCCTGGTATCAACAGCCGCTGTCGCCCTTGTCCCGCTGGCGTTTGTCCGAGAAGACTACGCTCGCTCCAGCATTGACCGCAGCAACATACACTCTGCCTACCAGCCTATATGACCCCAGTTGACCTTGTTTGGTATACTGGTGATGCTGATCCTGCCTCCTCATTGGTCATTGGTTGTTGTTGTTGTTGTTGTTGTTGTTGTTTTGATGGCATTCCTCGGTAGACGGAAATATTGTCAGTTGTGTGGTTGTGTTTGGTCAAGTTGGTACAAGCGTAGTGTGTGTTTTAGGTGTGTGTGTGTGTTAGTGTGTGTGTGTTTGTTTTGTGGTGTGTGTTTGTTTGTTTCATTACCCCTATGATGGGTTTGTTTGTTTGTTTGTTTGTATGTTTTGAGTTTGTGTGCCAGGCTGTGTTTTGTTGTTTGCTTATTTATTTTATTTATTGGTATTTATTTATTTATTCCTTTTTTTATTGCGTCGTCAGTGATTTTATAGTTGACTTTTTTATCGATTTGTTTTTAGTATCTTTTTCTTTTTTTTTTTACTTTTTTTCTTCTATTTTTATTGTCATTATTATCTTTGTTGTCTGACATTTGATTGTGATTATTGTATTTCTTTTGTTTCATTCATTCATCATTTTTTCCTCTTACAACCTCTCTTTCTTTCTTTCTTTCTCTCTTTCTCTCTCTCCACACTTTTAGTTTTGTGTTTCATTTTACCTTCCTTTCTTTCTTTCTTTCTTTTTCCCTCCCTTTCTTCCTTCCTCCCTCCCTTCCTCTCTCTCTATCTCTCTTGACAGTATTAGTTTTGTGACTCGGTTTTTCAAGGTTGTCTTCGTTGTCTCAGGTTGTGATTGATGGAGCGAAGGTTGTGTTCTGAGAGAGAGATGCTGCTACCGTACTACATACAAAAGTTATGACACATGGGATGATTGTAACTATTAAGGTGATGATACACCTAAGTTTGTGGCCTTCCATAGATCACTATCAACACAAACACCATTCTAGTATTACCTTGCAACACAACCCCATCACCCACCATCTCCTCTCCCATAGTGAACCCAAGTGATGATGTCATTCTGGATGCAAACAAACCCTTTTTTAATGTTTTTGTACATTTTCTTTCATGGTGAATAATGGTTAGTATGGTGAGGGCCAATCCAAGCCTCTCTGGCACCCTAAGCACGATTTTATGTGTGTCCAACACTCCCACCACCGACTCTGTCATTGGTGGACCATTGGAAGCTCTTGTATCTCTCAGAAGATTGGGGACCCTCAGGAGAGTGGTATCACCCAGAGCTTTATAGGTCCCCAGGAGATTGTTGGCCCTTCTGGTTCTGCAACACATTGGGGCGTATAAGTATGCTTCACTTTATATCATCAAAGTGTGATGTCACACTTTGTGTCACTATTTACAACACCAAAATGTGATTACCTCCGCCAGCCAAGGTGAGCGAGAGAGTATGTTTTTATCC
>JAPQNM010000030.1:20000-25000 GCA_029783475.1 Metacarcinus magister | reverse complement strand
TCACTCCTTCACTCCCTTCCACCAACATTGTAAAAAGGATACATTCGTTGTAGGGCGAGAGGTCAAGGTCACGGACTGGGCCGGAGTGGGCAAACACCTGACCCAGATGCTTGTGGTGGTCAGGGTACCGGCGATGGCGGTGAACGGCTTGACCTGTTGGGGGGGAAAGAGGTCAAAGGTCACAAAAAGGAGGAGGAGGAGGAGGAAGAACTATGATAACAAACTCAAATGAATATATAGTAATGGCTTTTTACTTCCAGGATAACAACAACATATAAACCATGATATACATACACCAGGACAGCTGTTATATGCACACATGTACACACACCCACCTTGCACCGTGTATAGGAGTCCTCCGCTCTGTGTGTACTTCATCCGAGTGACTCCTTGCGGGTGTATCTTCTCAGCTTCCCATTTCCAGGGTTTCTTGCCAACCCCCCAAGACACAAGACCCTCACCCGAGTTCACTAACACCACACCTGGTACACAGAACACACTGTTACACACACACACACACACACACACACACACACAATGACCTGCTAACTAGATGCTCTCGAAAAGATCAGATCACAATAATGCAACAATACAATGGCAAAACTACTACAGTATCACACACACACACACACACACACACACACTCACTGGGGTATCCACTTGACAGGCTGGCGTTGAACCCATCTGGAGACGGGTGGAGAAGGGTGACAGGCGGGTGGGTGGAGAAGGAATAGAGAGGTCGCCTGTCTAACCCGTTGACTTTGACTTCCCCTGTAGCTGACCCTGACACCAGCACTGCCTTGCCTGACCCCCAAGGCCATGACCCATCCAGGAAGAAGAGGTCATGGATGGTGTCCTCGTGAAGCTGTGAGACAAAGTGATTGAGTGAGTCAGTATGAGAGACTGAGGGAGAGAGGGACATGAGTAAGGAAGGGAAGGGACAATGAGTAAGAGTTGAGACACCGAGTGAGTGAGGTGATGGAGAGAAGGTGGAAGGAAATATTCACCAAAACACTAAAACACACACAAAAAATGCAAAAAGGAATTTGCTTGAAAGATACAAAAAAGTACAGTTTTCCACAAAGAAATATAGATACTTGGAATGGACTGAAGGAAGAGGTGATAATGGCAAAGAATGTACATCAACTGAAGGAAAAACTGTACAAATATAAATACAGAGACAGGACCACACCAATGTAGCTCAAGTCCTGTATACTACAACTAAGTCAACACACACACACACACTTACATCATAAATAAAGTCTAGAGGGAGGGGCATCCTGAGGTCCAGGAGTGTGATGCCCTTGGAGTTGACGGTGGGGCATGCAGCGAGGTGAGGCAGTGCCGGGTGTGTGGCGAGGGGCTGACGGGCTTCCTGGGGGCTGACACAGTTGTCATACGCTAATAGTGTTGCACCGCGCTCCACGTCCAGCAGCACCACCTTGCGCGACACTGAAGAGGTGATGACCTGTCGGAGGGAGGTTGGTTAGGCCTACGAAGATGGGCTAGGCCTTGAAAGATTGAGCCTGTGGGAGGGTGATTGGTAGGGCCTAGGAGGAAGATTGGGTAAACCTAAGAGATTGGATAGGCCTATGAGGATGATTGGAAAGGCCTAAGAGGGAGATTGGGTAGGCCTATGATTGGATGGACATGGTCGGTTGATCTCTTCCCCAAAAAAAGACATGAGAAGGTGAGAGTAAAAGTTTTAGAAGAGGAACATTGGGAGTTGCTGAAAGAGAATAAGATGAAAGTGGATGAAGTTGAATGTAAATAAATACCAGATTCCTGACCTTTGATCCGTCGGGTGAGAAGGTGAGGGAGTTGATAGCCTTGGCCACATTGAGTGACCCGATGGTCACCGAACGCACCACCTCCCCGCGCAGGGCACTGACTAGGGTCACCTCCCCCTCACTGCCCCCAAAGGCGAAGGTATAACGGTCCTGGGGGTGATAGGGGAAGGGTGAAAGGGTAGCATTACAGGTGATGGGGGAAGGAAAATTGAGGCGAGGAATGGTTTGGAAAAAGGAATAAATAGTGCATGCAAGAACAGTACATGGATTCAAGGCAGAACTCTTTTCATGTACGTTATATACACACCCACACCCACACCCACACCCACACCCACACACACACACACACACAAACCTTGGGATGGAAGGCGCAACATGTGGGTGTGTTGCTTTTCTGCGGCAGGAACTGTACCCTTCCTTCCCCCTCCATGGTGTGGTTGTGTTGTGGTTCCTCGCCGCTACCATCACCACCACCACCACCGCTCCATCACCACCACACCATCACCATCACCATCACCATCACCCGAGTGTCTGTGTGTACATAATGGTGAGGGTTATAGAGTGGAATAACAATAGTACTCATTGATAGGCACATGATAAACAAATAATAATGATAATAATAATAATGATAATAATAATCTATCTTTATACCTTACCTGGTTGACTTACCTGGTTGGCTCCCTTGCATTATGAAGTACAGCACTAGGTAAGCAGAAGGCTGTAACAAATAGTTAGAGCTGCTTTAGTGCCAGACCAAGTGATATACGATCTACAATACTGTCTTAAATAGTAATGGCTGGATTGTGTTCACCATTTGCAGCATTTGAAAGACATTCAAGTACAATTAATCGTTGAATTTGAATAATAAGTTACCCAAAGCATTATGAAGTAGCCGTTTGAATGGGATCAATGCATCAGCTTCAGTAACCTGGACAGGCAAAGAATTCCAGAGAAGGATGCGTCTCTGGGAGAAAAATCTGTGTCTTGATTCCAAGTTGTGGTGAGTTGGGAAGAGTTTATAGGCGTGACCTCACGTGCCCACTGATGGGGCAAGTACAAACAGAGTCTCGGGCTGTATGGCTGATTTTCTATGTAGAATTTTCCAATATTTGATCAGATCTGCTCGAAGAAGCCTTCCTTTTACAGAGTATAGTTTCAGCTGGGTCAGTCTTTCTGAATAACTCATGTCATGGAGGCCCTGAATGCGTTTAGTCCATCTCCTCTGTACAGACTCGCAGTTTGTTGTCGCCCGCATATCCAGTGAACCACAGACACCAAGAAAACTCCACAAGAGGTCTGATGTGGGTTTTATAAAGACTGACCATGAATGATGGAGAGCAACACACAGTGGCCTTTAACAAACTATTAGCCAAGGCTGCAGCCTTGGAAACAATGTTATGAATGTGTTGGTGAAATTTCAGTGAGTTGTCAACTGTTATTCCCACGTCAGAGAAAGCTTGGACAAACCTAATTGGTGCATCATGTAAGTAATAGAGTGTGGACCCATAAGGTTCCAGTCAAATGATCCTCTCTGAAATCTTAATACTGCACATTTGTTTACATTCATTTTTAGTCCCCAGGATTCAACAGTTGACACAATCACATCAATATCTCTTTGACCTTCTGTAAGACCCCTAAGACCCACTTGACCTTGCTTATATCTCTCTTAAAATGTGTTAGCCAGGACGAGGCATTTAGGGTTCAGGGAGACTTTCTACTCTCCCTTCCCCCTCTGTACCTTGTCTGTACTCTCCCTTCCCCCTCTGTACCTTGTCTGTACTCTCCCTTCCCCCAAGTGTCAAGAGGCGGAAGATGGGTAATTATCAACATGTAACCTGTCTCTTATAATAACACAAGTCTTACTCCAAACTCGTTGATCCCATCCTTACCCAACCTAATCTAACCCTAACCCAACTAAACCTAACTTACCTAAGCTAAACATAACCTACATTTTAGATATAATACCCAATCTATGTGTTGTTAGGACGCTAAAACCTAAGCATCCCAGACTAACTTGGATAATATGGAGATAACATTAGTGTGTCTTCCCGAGGTTAATACTTACATCTCAGATAGAATTAAGGTTGCAGAATATCATGCAATATATATATATATCAACTTCCGAAAACTTGTTAAAGACAAAAAAAACAAAAAAAAAACAAGGCCTCAAAATTAGTAGACTAACCTTATCTCCATATTATCCATAACTTTCCTTAAGTCAAAATTTTCTCCGCTATCACCACCGCCACTACCTAACCCTGCTACTCTCCCTTATATCTGCCCTAATACATCACTACGGGCCAGTCACAATGTGTTACTGGACTCTTCATAAATGTGTCTCTTCCCCTTACTCACCTCCCTTCAGGAACTACGGGAATAAGTATGAAAATGCCACAAATAGGAAGAAAGTAAGAGTCGGTGTAACTCCACACACCCAGAACACAACACAAGACAACATGAACAGTTACCAGACTATTCTATCACCTTATTTCACCTTATTATTGCACACAAACGGTGATGGATAGAGGCAAAGTTGTAAAGAAATACGTATTATGGTAGTAAGCCGATACTGTGTGTGTGATAATAAGGAAGAGAGAGGGTTATACAAATGTGTAGTTATGGGTAAATGTTATCTAATGAAAACTCAGTCTATTAAGGATGGTGAATGTTGGCTATTTGTTGTTTATTTCGTTTTGTTTTTTTAGTAGTATTATTTTAACTGGTTATTGCTGCAGGGAAGGAAACACCATTGATTTAAGACTCCTCCACATCCTCCATGTATGTATTGCAAGTGAACGTGGATGAACACTAATTAAACGTGTTCTTCGTTATAGCAGAGTTATGCCTTAAATAAAGATAAATGGGAATGTAACTCTATACAAAATAGATAAATAAAGAAAACAGTGAAGAATAGAATTGGAGTCAATAACTAGCTTTAAATGGGCCTGAAATGTGTTTGCATTTTGTATAAATCTTGATATTGATTTTATGGTTATTATTAGATCTAAATAATCAAGTTATTAGATTTAGTTTTTTGTATTAGTTACATGTGTGTGTGTGTGTGTGTGTGTGTGTGTGTGTGTGTGTGTGTGTGTGTGTGTGTGTGTATGTGTGTGTGTGTGTGTGTGTGTTATTCACCATGGTTAGGAGGATCACGCGCTGGACACTTGATCCTTTGTAGTCCTTTGAAATCCTTTGAAATTCTCTGAA
>JAPQNM010000029.1:10791137-10794191 GCA_029783475.1 Metacarcinus magister | reverse complement strand
GAGAGAGAGAGAGAGAGAGAGAGAGAGAGAGAGAGAGAGAGAGAGAGAGAGAGAGAGAACCCAAGGCTAGAGCATCACTAAGGCATTGATAGAGAGAGTGAGATTTGTACTATATACTCGTCACCTCCGATTGTTACCTTCATACCTTCACAATACTGGAAAATGAGCTTCCCTTAACCTTACCCTGCCTTGCCTTGCCTTCCCTTGCCTTTCCATTCTATTCCTGACACCCACACACACACACCCACACACACACACACACACACACACACACACACACACACACACACACACACACACACACACACACACACACACACACACACTCCCTCACCCCTAGTTTCCAGATTCCAGTTTCCTTTCCAGACCCCTTCCAGCTGCTTCCTTGCTTCTCTCTCCTACCTTTTTCTTTCTACTCTTTTGTATTTTTGAACTTTTTTTTCTATTTGTCATCTTTTTTATATTTATTTTTTTCTTCTTCATCGTCATCGTCGTCTTCTTTCTTTTTAATTCTCTTTTTCTTCTTCTATTTTGTCTTCTTCTTCCTCTTCTTCTTCTTCCTACTCTTCATTCTGCCTTCTATTCCTTGTCCGTTCTCTCCTCCTCTTCCTCTTCCTCCTCCTCCTTGTCCGTTCTCTCCTCCTCTTCCTCTTTCTCCTCCTCCTCCTCCTCCTCCTCCTCCTCCTCCTCCTCCTCCTCCTCCTTCTCCTCTACCTTCTCCCTCTCTTCCTACTCCTCCTCCTTCTATAACCTCGTTTCAGTCTCTCCTTTCTACATACTGTGCATGTCCTCCTCCTCCTCCTCTTCTTCTTCCTCCTCCTCCTCCTCCTCCTCCTCCTCCTCCTCCTCCTCCTCCTCCTCCTTCCCTCTCTCCCTGCAAGGTTTCTCCATGAGTGTCTCTGTGGGGAGAGGGAAGCAACAGTGAGGGAATGTGCAACCAACTGAGAGAGAGAGAGAGAGAGAGAGAGAGAGAGAGAGAGAGAGAGAGAGAGAGAGAGAGAGAGAGAGAGAGAGAGAGAGAGAGAGAGAGAGAGAGAGAGAGAGAGAGAGAATTGAACACATTACAAAGAAAAGAAAAACAGAAAAGAAAACACAGCCAACATAACACACATTCAAAAGAGCCAAATATACACAAACAAACACACATATAATAATAATAATAAGAAAAAATAACCAAACATACAAATCCACCCCCACAAAAAAAAACCATACACAAACAAATAAAAATAAACAGAAACAAAAATAAATAAATAAATAAATAGGTAAATAAATTCCACCCTATATATATAAATCCTTCGTAAATGTTGCTGTTTCTGTATCGTGAATTTCAAGCCCAAAATTATTAAGGAGAGACAGTGGTTAGGTTGGTTACTTCGTCCACCTAAACTTTGCTCCTATATCCTACCAACACGGGAGGCGGAGAGTTTAAGGCAGGAAGGATGTGGCGGAGAGGGGAAGGAGAGTGGAAGGAGGTGAGGTGAGGGGAAGGAGAGGGGAAGGTAAGGGGAAGGTGAGATGAAGGAGAGAAAAAGGAGAGAAGAATTAGAGGGGGAGGTGAGGGGAAAGGGAAGAGAAAGGTAAGGGGAAGAAGAAGGGAAGGTGAGGGGAAGGTGAGGGGAAGGAAAGGGGAAGAAAAGGGGAAGAAAAGGGAAGAAGAAGGGAAGGTGAGGAGAAGGAGAGTGGAATGAGAGAAAGGGAAGGGAAGGAGAAGGTAAGGAGAGGGGAAGAAGAAGGGAAGGTGAAGGAGAAGTAAGAGAGGGGAAAGGGTGGGTACTACGTTTTAAGGGGATATTAAAGGGGGGGAGGGGTGAAATATGAGAGAAAAGGGGGGGGGTGTTGCTTGCATTGTGAAGATGAAGAGTCGAGTTGGAGAGGATGGGTTTAAAGTTAGAGCGAGAGAGAGCGAGAGCGAGAGCGAGAGAGAGAGAGAGAGAGAGAGAGAGAGAGAGAGAGAGAGAGAGAGAGAGAGAGAGAGAGAGAGAGAGAGAGAGAGAGAGAGCAAAAGAGTAGTTAGAGACAAGGGAGGCAGAAGGAGAGGAATTAAGAGATAGTAACAGAAGGAAGGATACAGAGGGAGACGGAGGGAGAGAAGAACAAAAGAGTGCTTGGTGTGAGGCAGAGAGATAGCGAAAAAGAAAACGACCAGGAGGAAGAAGAAAAGAAGGAGGAGGAGGAGGAGGAGGAGGAAGAGGGGGAAAAGGAGGAGAAGGGTAGGGACGGCAACAAGGATGAGAGGAACTAGAACGAGGACTAGAAGAGAAGAGAAGCATAAGTAGGAGTAGGAAGAGGAGGAGGAGGAGGATGAAGAGGAAGAGGAATAATCAGTAAAATGAAGAAATGCAAGAAGAATCACGCACGGCACAAAGACAACGGGTGCTCAAATATCGCCGTAGTGTAATGAATGCTTCGCCCGATTTACGAAAGAGCCACCTGCAGACAACCGCTGGAGGGAGGATAAGAAAAGTTTGCAATGGGGCCAGTCAAACATATAAAAGTTGAAGATGGGAGGCAAAATCACGTCTTCCTCTGAGGTAAGAAGGTAGTTTCGATATTCCAATGACCGTGATGCTGTTGGGGTGAGGAGGAGGAGGAGGAGGAAGGAGGAGGAGGAGGAAGGGGCTTTGGTGAGTGACGGGCAGCGATGAGGAAGAGGAAGAAGGGAAAGGAAGAGGATACGAGGGGAGGATAGAGGCGTGAATTTTTTAAAGGAATGTTTTTGAAATTGTTGATGGAGATGGAAGAATTGGTGATGGTGGTGGTGGTGGTGGTGGTGATGGTGGTGGTGGTGGTGGTGGTGATGGTGGTGGTGGTGGTGGTGGTGAATGTGATAAATAGATTAGTTTACTGTGAATGGTGTTTGCTAACTTCATTGTATCTTTTGTCTGTCGAAGTAGATGTTTAACTTTTTGTGAGGTCAACACTATAATTAGGTCATAAGAAAATAATGAGGCTGCAAAAGGCCAGTTGACCTACACACAGGCAGCTCCTCAGTTGACCTACACAAAGATAGAATAATTATTACTAACTGGTGATGTGTTTTCAGACGTCCCACAC
>JAPQNM010000029.1:10766137-10778637 GCA_029783475.1 Metacarcinus magister | reverse complement strand
TTCATACATCGAATACATATATTTTCAGTGTGTTGGGACGGGTGCGGGGTGAAGGTTGCAACGCGGGTCACCAAGAATATTTTTATAAGAGGAGGACGAAGAAGCAGAGTTGATGGTGTGAGTCTCCAGTGCATGGCAGAGTGACACCTGAAGGAAGAGTGCGGCTTCCACGCTTCACTTCAACACCATACTCACTCTCCTCACTTCACTAGTCACGTGATAAGAGATGCACAAGAAAAAGAAAGAGTAATAATAAGCGTAGCCAGTAAGAATATATAATGAATCAAAGCCGATGAAGATGTTTTTAGTTTAGTTGTGTGAAATATCTATATATGTATTTTGGTCAGTAGGATTCCTTGCCTGATTTTCTTTGGTATATGATTAATGTGCAACGCTAAACTTTTTTTTCATTTACATATATAAGTAATTATTCAAGGATTACATAAGGATAAAAAGTATATGAAAAAATTGATTAGAAAAATGCTAATCGCAGCTTCTTAATAAAATGAAATATATTGTAGAAGAATTCCAATAAGAAATTAGTAAAAAGAAAAATGAAACATCCTCTCTCTCTCTCTCTCTCTCTCTCTCTCTCTCTCTCTCTCTCTCTCTCTCTCTCTCTCTCTCTCTCTCTCTCCTCTCTCTCTCCTCTCCTCTCTCTCTCTCTCTCTCTCTCTCTCTCTCTCTCTCTCTCTCTCTCTCTCTCTCTCTCTCTCTCTCTCTCTCTCTCTCTCTCTCTCTCTCTCTCTCTCAGTCTATTGATCAATCTATCTATTTGTTTGTTTATTGTATTGAATATTTATTTATTTATTTATTTATTTGTTTATCTGTTTATTACACGTTGGCCTTATTAGCAGACTAAGTAAAGCGAGGGACACGGTGATACAATTTATGATCATCAAACTAATAATTAATTCTCCAATGCAACACGAGAGTTAACAGAACATTATATAATATCACAGTAGATCAGATTACAGTACATTACATCACATTACATTGCGCAAATTTACAGTTCATTATATCACAGTACATTACATAACATTGCAATACAGCACATTACAGTACCTTTGTCTTGGCAGTAAAGCAATGAAATCTATACTCAAGTTCTCCCCCGTGTAGAAGAACGCTAAGGAATGCGAAAGAGTGTAAGAATAGATTGATGATAAAATAGTGGAAGTTTAATAAGCAAATGATGATGATAAAATAATGGAAGTTTGATAAGTAAATGAAAAGACAAATAGACGAATTGAAAACGAAAAGAAAAATTTCACATATGGTATATAAATTTACTAGTGAATGCACGAAACACACGCACACGGACACGCACACGCACACGCACACGCACACGCACACGCACACGCACACGCACACGCACACGCACACGCACACGCACACGCACACGCACACGCACACGCACACACACACATACACATACACATACACATACACATACACATACACATACACATACACATACACATACACACATACACATACACACACACACACACACACACACACACACACACACACACACAACACACACACACACACACACACACACACACACACACACACACACACACGCACTCGAGAGAGAGAGAGAGAGAGAGAGAGAGAGAGAGAGAGAGAGAGAGAGAGAGAGAGAGAGAGAGAGAGAGAGAGAGAGAGAGAGAGAGAGAGAGAGAGAGAGAGAGAGAGAGAGAGAGAGAGAAGAAAAAAAAACTGAGGAGAAAAAGCTTTAGTTGTCCTGAAAATTATATTACAGAAAACGAAGAAGCATTCCCATTGAAAACAGTCACCTGATGCTTGGAAGGGAAACTAAAACCCCAAATTTTCTCTATTTTCCTCACCCACAAACAAGTAACTTATCCGTGAATCAGGCAACAGATGCTATGATTTATTTTCCTTTAAACCACTTGGAACGATCACTATCACTATCATCACCATTACTACCATCACTACAACCACCTTTTCCTTTCACCTCCTCCTCCTCCTCCTCTTTCTCCTCTTCTTCCTCCACCTCCTCCGTCTCTTACTCATCCTCCTTCCACTCATCAACTAAAACTCACTCGCAAACACAAACAAAAGGAGATCGTCGACAATAATTATGAGGACGGTAAAACAAACAATATTACCAAGAACTTTTAATATTATCAATGCAGTAATCTTTAAAAGGCACTCATATCAACACACAAATGATCATTACGTTTGAACTTGGTAAACAGGACTCAATATTTTTTTCCCTAATGAGCAAATTCAATATTCTAATTTCAAGTATAAGGAACATATGGATGAATGATTGATTATAAGACACTTTCCAGGTTTTCATATGTCCCTCCTTTACTTACAACCTCTAACCGTTCTTTCTCATAACATAGAAAACGATAATATTCAAACATACACTGAACTATACCTCCAGTGAAGGCATTTATGTGACATGACTATAGAGAGACACAATACCATGACAGGACAGGATTAAAGACAGACTCAGAACACAAATCATATTAAAAATGCAACAAAAGTGAGAGCAAGAATCACAAGGTATGTACACTAAGTAATTTTTTCTTCCTTACATTTATTATTATTATTATTATTATTATTTTTATTATTATTATTATTATAAACACGAAAGAAGAACATCATTTAGTGTTATAACGTTACTTATGTTACTGATTATTGACACGTTTTAGCGATGCAAGACTTGGAAGAAAGAAAAAAAAATCATTGAACCATAAGAACCTTGAAGCAATTACCAGAGAATACAATGAACTAAAATCGCAAATATTACAAAGACAATACAGCAAAACTAATCGTACGTAGAACCAACCAAGATAAAAAAATTGGACGAAAAGAAAACGATAACAGAAAAAAACAGACTGACTAAAATAATCATAAAACCAAAAGGTGAACCAATTACCAAGACGCCAAACTGTGCAAAAAAATAAATAAATAAAATAATGATAGAACGTCAGATAAGTGTTGAAAATATTGATTGTTTACCTATATGTCACCTGTCCATGCTGCACTGTGTACAATATAACCTTCACCTGTGTGTGTGTGTGTGTGTGTGTGTGTGTGTGTGTGTGTGTGTGTGTGTGTGTGTGTGTGTGTGTGTGTGTGTGTGTGTGTGTTCTCCAAGCTCACCTAGTGCGCAAAAAAAAAAATCAATGATACCAACCTACCTCTCTCTACCTCTCTCTCTCTCTCTCTCTCTCTCTCTCTCTCTCTCTCTCTCTCTCTCTCTCTCTCCCACCCATGAAAAGGTCAGACTCATGTATATTTGTAGGGTGTTTCTGCCGCAGACAAGGCTCACTACTGCACGAAATTCAGCTGCTGTTGGTTTATTTAAGTTTCCGGTGCAATAACTCAGCTGCCTGTCACGAGGTTGATAAGGTAGGTGAGGGGAAAGGGGACAGGCCGAACTAGGGATGGAGACAAGGGGAAGTGAGGGGAAATGAAGGGAATTGGATATAGAAGGAAGGGAATGGAGGGGTTGCTGAGGGGAGGTGAAGGGAACTGGATAAAGAAGGAAGGGAATAGATGGGGATGTCAGGGGAAGTGAAGAGAACTAGGTAGAGAAGGAAGGGAAAGGATGGGAATGAAGGGAAGTGAAGGGAGGTGAGAGGAACTGTATAGAGAAGAAAGGGAATGGATGGGTATGAAGGAAACTGAAAGGAGGTGAAGGGAATTGAAGGGAAGTGAAGGGAACTCAATAGAAAGGGAAGGGAAGGCATGGAAAAGACAGAGAAAGGAATGGGGACGAAGGGAAGTGAGGGGAGGGAAGGTTAACTGGATAGAGAAGGAAGGGAAGGGAAGGGAAAGCAAGGAGAAGGTAGGAAGGGGAGCTTAGTTAGTGGTATGGTAGGAGGGGAAGGAAGGGAAGAGAGGGGAAGGAAGGGGGAGAGGGGAAAGGAAGGGGAGAGAGGGGAAAGGAAGGGGAGAGAGGGGAAAGGAAGGGGAGAGAGGGGAAAGGAAGGGGAGAGAGGGGAAAGGAAGGGGAGAGAGGGGAAAGGAAGGGGAGAGAGGGGAAAGGAAGGGGAGAGAGGAGAGGGAAGGAATGGATGATGAAATTAAAATAGACAGGAGGTAATGGTTCCCTCACTTCATGATGGTAAAGTAATTTTGAGTAATTAAATGAATGTGATTGAATTACCCTCTATTTTTACCCCTTTTTCCCCTTTTTTCCCAATATTTTTTTCCCTATTTCGAGTCATTGTTTTCCCCTCTTTAATTCCCTTTTTTTTCCCCTGTGGTTAATCTAGCAAGCTTCTTTTATGTTTCCCTTTAACGTGTATATGACGCTACATAGAAAATGTTTACTATATACTTCCTCACGTGCTCTCTCTCTCTCTCTCTCTCTCTCTCTCTCTCTCTCTCTCTCTCTCTCTCTCTCTCTCTCTCTCTCTCTCTCTCTCCAAAACAAAAAAAAGGCACAGGAATGAAAATATCCACGAGGCTGTACGTACTTTTGAGATTCCAGAAGCTGGTTTAACTTTCATTCCTCATTCCCTTTGTCAGATTCCCACTTTGATAGAAAATAATATGGGAGTCAAAAGGATGCCGGAACTTTTTCTGTTCTTTTTTTCACTTAGGTAACGTTTTCTATGACTATTCTATCTAACGGTGTGGTGTGGTGTGGTGTGGTGTGGTGTGGTGTGGTGTGACGTGGTGTGGTGTGGTGTGGTGTGGTGTGACGTGGTGTGACGTGGTGAGGTGTGGTGTGACGTGAATGTAAAGAAAACGGGGCAGCGGAACGAGCTACAAGGAACAAAGCAATTAAGAATAAAGTTAAAACGTTGTTATCTTCAAAAACGATGAAGGGAATGGAGGTACGAACAGTGCAATAAAAAGATAAAGGATAAAGTTTGAAATATTGACTAAAAAAAAAAGTATAAATGGACGTAAAAGAAGTATATGTATATGTATGTGTGTTTATAAGTAGGTGTAACTTTATGTTTTGGAAAGACAATAGCTTGCAACTCTACACCAGCGTTACCATGGAAGCAAAAAAAAGGTGTGTATGTGTGTGTGTGTGTGTGTGTGTGTGTGTGTGTGTGTGTGTGTGTGTGTGTGTGTGTGTGTGTGTGTGTGTGTGTGTTGTTTTGTTGTTCGTGACTATCGTTTCTGGATGAGTGATGGTTACTAAGTACTGTGTAACTCTTCTTTTTCTAGAGTATTATAATGAGGTTTTGAGCAGCCTTGTGTGATGGGGGGGGAGAGGGACGGGGAGGGATGGAGAGAGAGGGAGTGTAGCATGGAGCTCGATCGAAAGTGTTAGACTACAAACATAAGACAAACATAAAGCGTGTTAGTAGACCAGTAGACCAGTGGTACACGTGCCCCCAGAGGTACTGATAGTCTTCACACGAGTACATTGTCACGGTGATGTGTATTGGTAAGTCATGGAGTGATGCCAATATTAATACTTCTTTTGGAAACGTCGCGGTGTGTTGGGTTTATATATATTCAAACTATACTTACTAATAGGTGTGGGATTGCCTGTATGGATGATAATGTTTTTACTTAGATGGGATTTTGATGGTCTAGTTTGTGTTAAAAAAAAAGTGCAGAGTCTTTATCCTGCCCAGTCCATCCTTGTTTTTTAGGGTTCAGAAACACATTCGAACTGCTTCGCCAGTTAATAATCGTTATAGTTTCAGAAATTCCCCACCAGCTGGCACTGCAGTCGCTTAGCTAGTTTGAAAGCTTGCCAATAGATGGAGGTGTTCCCTATTCTAATAAAACCTTTAACCTGTGGATGACGAGTACACCTGACTGAAGTTTGATTCCTGAGGCATTACTGTCCTTACCTTGTACAACACTTGAACACGCCCCTGGCCAGCCCGTGTCCCTTATTCTTTCCCAGGAGGAGAATTATGAAAAATAACACGTAATATGAGGTGATCACTCCATAATGGTGGCCAGGTAAACAATGCTAACACAAAGAGCACGTTACCTGTCATTCAGAGTGTGGAGTGGCACAGTAAAGAACACATATACCACTTGTTAGAGAACCATTGTTGTAGACTCATCCCTTTTAAGCCTCTTTTATGCCAGGTGCAACAACGACAACGAAAGAGAATGAGTAAGACTTTCACAAAAACAATAAAACTAAAGACCGTTACTTGCAGAACGGAGGAAGCTGCAATGAGGACACTGAACGATCACTAAGACCTGGAATAATTCAGCTGAGACGAGGAATTATTCAGTAGAGTTTTGTATAAAGAACATGCGTTGGACACCCTACGATGCTGGAGGCGCACAATACACTTGAAAATACACTGACATTTATGACTATTCAAGACTACGAGGCAGCCACACGCCGAGGCTCTGACGTGGATGAAATGTCACAGCTTGTGGGAGAAATATTCCACTCTTGCTCTCACTCTTTTTCTTTCTCTACTGACGGAAAGAAGAAAAATTGATAAAGTAAAAATCGCGAACTAGAAAAGGAATGTAAGTGTAAGTGTGAGTGTTCATTATGATGTAGGTTTAGAAATAAGGATAATTAGATAGTTAAGGGTGATTAAGGGAAGAGTAAGTGGTGTTTGTAGTTTGGTGTCTTATTTGCACTGTGTTTGGTTCTGTGGGTCATAAAATATACAAAACTTAACTCGTGTTTTACTTCGCATCAGTGATTTGTTTTGTTTTGTTTTGTTTTGTTTTGTTTTGCTGAATAAGAAGGAAAGTCAGATAATTAGTTTTCTTTTTTTTTGTCGTGTGTGTGTGTGTCTGTGTGTGTGTGTGTGTGTGTGTGTGTGTGTGTGTGTGTGTGTGTGTGTGTGTGTGTGTGTGTGTGTGTGTGTGTGTGTGTGTGTGTGTGTGTGTGTGTCAAACTTTGCTTCGTCCCCAAATCACGTGCACGAACGAACTGTTATCATGCAACACACACACACACACACACACACACACACACACACACACACATGAACATACGCACACAGGTCAGGAACTTAATTAAAACTTAAGATTAGGAAGCAAAATTAAAAATAAAAACTCATTTATCTTATATAATTCCAGCACGAAATGGTGATTGAGCAATAATTATCATCTCGTTTGGTGCCCATTACGCTATGTTTAAAAAAAGATTATGAAGTTAGTGGAGTAAATATTTCTTGATTGCATGAGTTTTGTGGATGATGAAAATGAAGACAATGTTAAAGCAGAAGTATATTTTATCTTCATTTAACTTCATATTTAAGAGAACTAGTACGTCTGAATGTGTGTGTGTAAAATAACAAGAACAAATGAAAGAAATATGACCAACAACAAGAACAACACCAGCAACAACAACAACTGGGGGGGGGGCACTCAGTAGGCCACAAGTAACACCACCACCGCTGCCGATGACATTAGTGATTTCTTCCTAGTCTGACCTTTAACATTAATGGACTGGATACTTTGGGAAGCCGATCATGTTGGCGAAGTCTGGAAAGTAGTTGTGCGTTTCGACAGAGTTATGAATGTTTTAAGATCTTGTAGGTGGGCGGCCAGGTCAGCTTCGTGTTGGGCGCGCTGAAGGTGACGCCCAAGATAAGGTCCAATGGGAATACTAATACTAATAGCGACGTTCAACTTTTTCTGACTTGCGACCATGACCTTCCAAAATGTAATAGGGTTGGGTAGTTATGTTGATGAGGTTACATGATGTGAGGATGGTGTTGGGAAGAAGCTGCTCACATACCGACAAAACAAACAAACAAACAAACGGACTAACAAACAAAGTGAAAACATGACCTCTCGCCCTCAACTTCCTTGGCGGAGTAAATAACAACAGCAACAACAACAACAACAACAACAACTAAAACAACCACTAACAACACACAACAACCCAGAGAGAGAGAGAGAGAGAGAGAGAGAGAGAGAGAGAGGAGAGAGAGAGAGAGAGAGAGAGAGAGAGAGAGAGAAAATGACTACAAGTGGCTCACGCATCAAATATTCCTTGTGGACGTAACACTTCTCGCTTTTTTCATCTTTTAACCTATTCCACGTAACCTTCATAACCTCGAGCTGGTGGGATGGCTTCAAAGGGGCGCTGAGGGAGGGGGGGAGGGTACTGGGGGCCTCGAGGGGGACCTGGGAGTGATTGGGGAGGGGCGGGGTATTACCAATCAGTGGGTGAGATTGTCTTTGGGTTTAGTAATAGAGGAAGATAAATGTAGAAGAAGATAAGAGAAGTAAGGAAGATAGATTGTAAGTCATGCATCTAGTACGAAAGAGACAGAGACAAACAGAATAATAATAATAATAATAATAATAATAATAATAATAATAATAATAATAATGATAATAATAATAATGATAATAATCTTATTTTACCCGAAAACATAAGAAATACAAACAGATAAAGTGAGTATAGGGAGAAATAAATAATAATTATAATATTACTGATATTAATGTTAATCATAATAATAATACTAAAAGATAATAATGATAATACAAAAAAAAATAATAATGAGAGAGAGATAGAGAAATAAAGACAGACAAGCATATACACACAAACAGAAACAACATCAATAATCAAACAAACAAAAACATAAAAAAAAAAAAATCTTAATCTTTCGATCCAAACAAAACCAAAACCAAAACAAAGCTAACAAGAAAAATAAAACAACACAAAAATAAAACAGACCTCTCTCACACAAGACTAGACAGAAGCACTGAAGCCAATTTTCTTTCCATTCATTTTTCTTTTTTTCCCTTCCCTTCATTGCCTTCTGCAGGGGAGCGACAACGATAAGGCCTCGTGACGACCCGAAAGATTCCACTTCAGGCCACTTTATTTATGCTCGTCTGGGCGGGAACACCAATTTCTGGGAAGGCGCGGGGCGGGAAATCTTATCATCTGGCTCTGTTGGGAAGGCTTAAAGGGAAAGAGAGTGAGAGAAAAAACAAAAGATAGAAGAAGAGCGAGAGAGGGTCACTAACACACACATACATACATGCACACAATCACAATGGACACAAGAACACAAATAGGATGAAATAAAAAAAGTCGAGAAAATAATAACAACAATAATAGTAATGATAATAATGATAATAATGAAAAAACAGCAAAAAATAGCACGAGTAAAATAAGGGGAAATATATACATGAGAGCTCAGGTTTCCCCTCTCCCCTCCCCTCCCCCATAAACACCCATTAATCCAAGGGAACATTCCATTGATAAGAGTGAAGAACGACCTCCTACTGCCTCCTAATCATTCCCCTTGTGTGTTAGAGAGAGAGAGAGAGAGAGGAGAGAGAGAGAGAGAGAGAGAGAGAGAGAGAGAGAGAGAGAGAGAGAGATAGATAGAGATAAGTAGGCTGTTTTCAAGGCCAAATTTAGCGCTAACCAACCTCTCCTCTTTCCTCTTTCCTCTTCTAATTGAGACGAGGTAACTCAAACAATATCTACTTCGTCTTCCTCTTTTTTTCTATTAATCTCCTCTCCTTTTATTCCTTTCCTTTTCTCACTCCTCCTCCTCCTCCTCCTCCTCCTCCTCCTCCTCCTCCTCCTCCTCCTCCTCCTCCTCCTCCTCCTCCTCCTCTTCCTCCTCCTCCTCAAATTATTTCTTTCTTTTCCTTCTATCTAAAAATGTTTCTTACTTTGTTTTATCTTTTCATAATTCTCTCTCTCTCTCTCTCTCTCTCTCTCTCTCTCTCTCTCTCTCTCTCTCTCTCTCTCTCTCTCTCTCTGTGTGTTTCTCTCTGTGTCTGTGTCTATCTCTGTCTCTGTCTCTCTCTCTCTCTCTCTCTCTCTCTCTCTCTCTCTCTCTCTCTCTCTCTCTCTCTCTCTCTCTCTCTCTCTCTCTCTCTCTCTCTCTCTCTCTCTCGCTCTGTGTTTCTCTCTGTCTGTGTCTATCTCTCTCTCTCTCTCTCTCTCTCTCTCTCTCTCTCTCTCTCTCTCTCTCTCTCTCTCTCTCTCTCTCTCTCTCTCTCTCTCTCTCTCTCGCTCTGTGTTTCTCTCTGTCTGTGTCTATCTCTCTCTCTCTCTCTCTCTCTCTCTCTCTCTCTCTCTCTCTCTCTCTCTCTCTCTCTCTCTCTCTCTCTCTCTCTCTCTCTCTCTCTCTCTCTCAGCCCCAGATAACACGCCCTCTTCAGGTTTCCTCTAATCAGCATATATTTCCGAAAAAATTGTCCCATATCAAGATAGACTTGTTCCTCTGATTTCCCGAGTGTGAAACAGGAGAGGACAGGAGAGAGAGAGAGAGAGAGAGAGAGAGAGAGAGAGAGAGAGAGAGAGAGAGAGAGAGAGAGAGAGAGAGAGAGAGAGAGAGAGAGAGAGAGAGAGAGAGAGAGAGAGTGTTGTGTGTGTAGGGAAAAAGAAAGTTAGTGAAAGGCAGGAGAAAAGGTTAGGAAATGAGCAGAGTTAAGGCAGATTTAGGTCAATGAAGGTTAATGAGAGAGAGAGAGAGAGAGAGAGAGAGAGAGAGAGAGAGAGAGAGAGAGAGAGAGAGAGAGAGAGAGAGAGAGAGAGAGAGAGAGAGAGAGATGAAAGAAAGGTCAAGAAGAAGGAAAATAAATAGAGAAACATTTTAAACGAAACAACAACAACAACAACAACAACAACAACAACAACACCAACACCAACACCAACACCAACACCAACACCAACAACAACAACAACAACAAAAAAAACAACAACAACAACAACAACAACAACATATAAGAATAAAACAAAACAAAAAATTACAACATGTAGCAAAGTTTTAAAAGAAAGTAGAGAAAAGAAAATTGTAAATATCTTTCTGGGTCATATTCCAGCGAATCACAGGATCTTGGATTGAGGGGGAGGAAGAGGAAGAGGAGGAGGAGGAGGAGGAGGAGGAGGAGGAGGAGGAGGAGGAGGAGGAGGAAGGGGAGGAGGAGGAAGGGGAGGAGGAGGAAAGGGAGGAGGAGAAAAAGGAGAAGGAAAAGAAGGAAAAGGAGGAGGAGAAGGAGAAGGAGAAGGAGGAGGAAGAGGAGGAAGAGGAGGTGTCAGAGGCAGCGTCTAAGAGATGCAACAGAACGAAAGGAAAAAAAGGGAAAAATAAGGGAAATTTGATGGGAAGCTGCCGTCATCCCATACATTTTCCAGGGATCATTTTACCTGTCGCGGCCGTCAGGTGAATGAGGCACCTGTCTGATGTAAGATGAGAGCACCAGGATAGGAATGACAGGAAGAATCTTGTAACCTTATACGAAGCGGCTTGAAGTATCTGTCTGTGCAGCTTTTTGTAGTGGTAGTAGTAGTAGTAGTAGTAGTAGTAGTAGTAGTAGTAGTAGTAGTAGTAGTAGTAGTAGTTGTAGTAGTAGTAGTAGTAGTAGTTGTAGTAGTAGTAGTAGCAGTAGTAGCAGTGAAATTAGTAGTGGTGATAATAACAGCAAATACATCTCAAATAGTTATATGCACTATTTCATAAAAAAAAAACGTAATAAAAAAATGACATACAACATATTATTTTGGTTATCCTTCAATTCCATTCTCAATTGGTTTTAATAGATTTTAAAAAGGATTTTGTTTACGTAGACCATACCGTCACCATACGCAAAATATTCCTCCTGGTTGCCGCCCCTCCCTCCTCCCATTCATTGTGAACTTCCTTACAGGGTGCAAACATAGGGTACGTGACAATGATGTATTTTAGCCATTGTAAATACCGTAGCCAGTAATTTTAATCTACGTGCTAGATTTGTATAGGACCTCACAGTGGGTGAAATCACAGATACTACTGATACTATCTCATTTACTCTGCAGGATAACCTTGATAAATTTCACATGGTTATATCTATGTTAAAATGTCCACTAACCCCCTTAAATGTGAAGTTCTAATGATATTTCTCCGTGATAAAAGAAGTAGAAGACCACTTGTACACCCAAACTTAAAATTAAATAACCTCAGCCTACCTTTTGTTGTTGAATGCAAACTTCTAAGAGTCTACCTCTATTCGTTTTTAACCTGGAATACTCACATATACTTCATAGTAAGCAAAGTAAACAGATGTATATTTGTTTTATATCGTGCCAGACAGTTTAATTTCAGTCAAGAAACCATGTTGACGCGCTACACATGGTTTATAAGGACCAGTTTGGAGTATGCAGCACCAGTGTGGCACCAGTGTGGCACCCAGGCTTGTCCAGTCAACAACACACACGTATTGAACGAATACAAAAACGATGTTTAAGAATTATCTTAGGGAAAAATTATATAATGATCAGAGTGCCAAGATAACTCTAAATACAACAACATTGTTCAATAGAAGAGAAGAGTTTTTACTTAAGTTTGGAAGAAAGGTTTTAAAATTAGAAAAACATGGGCACCTTTTACCTTCACACCTGCATGACTTGCATGGACGCAATACTAGGAAGAACAACACGTTGCCAAAAGTCTAGCTTACCATATCCAGTCAAATTATTCAACACCAAACCAATGTAATTTAGCTGTAAATCAATAAAAATGAGCTTTATTCAAGATAAATTATACCGTTTTTAGTTCCTAATCTTGAATTTTATTATTTGTTATATTTCAGTTTAA
>JAPQNM010000029.1:10758637-10761137 GCA_029783475.1 Metacarcinus magister | reverse complement strand
CAGATTGTGGCCGAGGCTTGTGTGTGGCGTTGCAAGAGTAAGGGAAACACATTTTACCTGGTAACTATGGTAACACACACACCTGGAGAGGAAAGCCCTTCCCCACTACCTTCTCTTCTCCCTCCTCCTCCTCCTCCTCCTCCTCCTCTTCTTCCTCCTCCTCCTCCTCCTCCTCCTCTTCCTCCTCCTCTCATCATCATCATCATCATTCTCGTCCTCGTCTTCTTACTTCTCCTCCTCCTCTCTCGCATTTTCCGTCCTCATTTTCCTTCCTATTTTGTGTTTTCCTTTTCCTTTTTCTTTCTCTTCTTCTTCTTCTTCTCTCTTTTTTTTCTTCTTTTTCTTTTTCTTCTTTTCTCTTATTCATTTTCCTTGTGTTCCTACTTCTCTTCCTTTGTGCCGCATTTTCCTTCCTCATTTACTTTCATCTTTTCCTTCATCTTTCTTTTCTTTTTGTTCATCTTTCTCTTCTTCGTCTTTCTCTGCTTTTCCTCTTCCTCATTCTCCATGTGTTCCTATTCTCCCTCTCTCCTTCTGTCACATTTTCCTTCTTCTTTTGCGTTCCTCTCTTTTTCCTTCTTTATTATCTTCTTTTTATTCTTCTACTCCTTATTTCTCTTTTTTTTTCCTCCTCCTCCTAATCCTCCTCCTCTTCTTCCGCGTTTAAAATTCTCTCTTCTTCTTTGTCTTCTCCTCTTTATCTTCTTTTTCCTCCTCGTCTTCCTATTCTCTCTCTCTCTCTCTCTCTCTCTCTCTCTCTCTCTCTCTCTCTCTCTCTCTCTCTCTCTCTCTCTCTCTCTCTCTCTCTCTCTCTCTCTCTCTCTCTCTCTTCCTTTCATGTATTTTTTCACATATCATCAATTCCTCCGTTTATCATCCTGTTCCTTTGATTTCATTTGTTTTCATTTAATTTTTCCTATTCATCTTATTTTCCCATTTTCATCCTTTTTTTTATTCCCCTTATTACTGTATTTATCTTCCTTTCTTGTTCCGTTTTTATCCTATTTGTCTATAAAACATTTTTCTTATTGCTGTTTGCACATTTTTGTTATCTCTTTCATCTTTCCTTCCTCACTCCTTTTCTTCTTCCTCCTCGTTCTTCTCCTCCCCTCTCTCTCTCTCTCTCTCTTTCTCTCTTTCTCTCTTTCTCTCTCTCTCTCTCTCTCTCTCTCTCTCTCTCTCTCTCTCTTTTCCTCTCTTTCTTTCGCTAACATTTGTCTGATCAAATTTCAGACTCGCGTTACCTTTCTTTTTGTTGCTTCTTCCTTCTAATTTTTATTTTACTCCTCCTGTTTTATCTTTTTCTTCCTTCTCCTTCTATTACATTCCTGTCTCTTTTTTTTTTTCTGTTGCTCGAAATTTGATCACACGGCATTACATTTCACAAACACGTATTTTTTGCAACTACATACATTTCGCTATCACTCACACACGCACACACACACACACACACACACACACACACACACACACACACACACACACACACACACACACACACACACACACACACATTGAACCCCTAAGTAAGCAAGTGAAAGAGTCCAAAAACTTTTCGTGCTGAACAGAATCGACAAAAAAAAAAACCTTCTGATTAATTTACTTCAGAGAAAGTCTGAGAGAAGGCGACTAATTAACACTTTTAAGGAAGTTATTTGATTAATGGAAATGAGTATACAACATCAAGATAATTTTTTCACTAGTAACCTTTTTTTTTATATATACATAAAAACGTGTAGCGAAAAAAAAAGAAAATTAGGGAAGATTGTATATGAAGGTTACATGCAACTGAACTCCAATATTCACGACTCGCTTTGGGTTCGTATTAATGAGTGAATTAAAGTGTTATAGGCAGGTAGTATTGGAGGTCGTGTGAACCTGATAGGAGGAGGAAGTAGTGTGTATCCCTAGAGACACTGCAACACTGTGTACACTGCAACACTGTGTACACTGCAACACTGTGTACACTGCAACACTGTGTACACTGCAACACTGTGTATACTTGAGCTGTTAATTACACTTTACCAGAGCCGATATAGACTGTATTTCTATATCCTGTTCACACATACACACACGCACGCACATACGCACATACACACACACACACACACACACACACACACACACACACACACACACACACACACACACACACACACACATTGACTTCCTTCACTTCCTCGTTTCTGTAATAACAAACCTTTTCAATACCCAATTCAGAGAAGGAGGAGGAGGAGGAATACAAAGGAACACAAACAGCAACAGACCCTTGGGTCCCTGCGAAGGCTGTTTGATATAACTACTCTACACTAACTACTTGAATTAGAGAAAGGATAGTACAGTGGAAGGTTCCTCCCCGCCCACCCATCCCTCCAGCCGAAGCTGGCAGGAAAATAAGTGATACCATGTAGTATATAAAAACTACATGGATTTACGAGGAAAGTGTGAGGAGGAGATATTAACTACATCTACTTTTGTTAGTAGGGGAAAGTGTGACTGT
>JAPQNM010000029.1:10751137-10753637 GCA_029783475.1 Metacarcinus magister | reverse complement strand
ACACTCTCATCCTCAGCTTCATTCATACATACAAGCTCGAGCAGCGCTGATACCTAACCCGGATTTAGTTATTTAATTACATTTTTTCACTGACTCCTCGGTCTTGTTTGGCTTTTTGTTCCGTGTTCAGTTTTTTTGTGTTGAATGTAAAGTCTGTTTTCTTTGGTGCTTTAGTGGTCTATGTTTGTTATATGTTTTGATTAAGTTTGTTGAGTGTGTTGGTTCGAGACAGTGAAGTACTCTGTGGCTCGAAGCTTTGTGTATCGCCTTTGTGGGTATTGCCAATTAGTGTTTTATACGAGAAGGTTTTGTTACGATGTAGCAAGGCGTCTTCAGCCATGCACTTGTGTTTAATATTGACTTTAACTTTTTTCCTCCATGTATTGTATCTCCGAGGTAAGTGTGCAGACTGTGCGCTGATAAATATTGAGGGAGGAAATCTGTGCCAATCCTTCACCTAAACTTGCACCTCGCCTTCCCGCCTCCCCGCCTGCCCGCCACCACCCGCTCCCTCGCTGCTCCTGCCTGTCTGCCTGCCTCCCCTCAAGCCTGCCTCGCGCCACGCTGCTGTGTTAGTCGTCTTCAGTCACCTGTCGTCACTGCTTGTTCACTGCACCGCTGGAATGTCACTCAAGTTTAGGCAAATGTGTTTATTCCTGGCACGGAACGAGAGTTAGGAAGGTTTTGATCTTGGGGCTTCGCAGCTCCGCATCTGGCAGCTGTGTTTCTCGTCACCGCTGAACACAAGGACTCGACGTGATAAAGTAATGGTGGTGAAAGCGATGACCTTCGTGGTGACGTGTAAAAGAGAAGGAATACAATACTAATAAACAAAGATCACACGTTGTAAAGTGTTCATATGGTTTTCAAGGATGGAATACAAAAGATACAATGGACTCTAATTAAAAGAAGAGTCAGGCAACACAACAGGTATTGTGTCACAACACTCAGGTGTGTGCACACCTTCCATCTGAGGTTCGTTCGCTGGCGTCCCGCTGTGACCCACGTGCCTGACCCTTGGTTTTGAAACTGTCCAAAGGAATCTGAAATTAATAATTTGGCAGCTCCCCTTCATGCAGGGAACTTGGACAAGGCTATTTTTTGCTTCCATTTAACATTACAGCCATTATGACTCCCGCAGGCTGGGGCGGCGCTCCCCGGAGGCAGGGAGGGATGGCTAGACGTCGTTCTCCAGCTCCTCCTCCAGCAGCGTGGCGTACGGCACCTGGAAGAGCGTGGTGTCGTCCATGATGGGGTCTTGCCGCTGCAGGACGACATGGGTGTGCGGGTGGTGGGCGGCGATGGCTATGTCCGGGGGCGTTGGAGACACCCGCAGCTCTGGTGTGGTGCACACAGGCTCAGCACACGCTGATGAAGGCCCCGCCGTAGGGGAGCGACGCAGGCTGCTCACAGATGTGCTGTCGAGGCTGCGGCCACGCAGAACCGTTTCCTGTAGTCCCGGGGTGGTCGAGCGGTAATGTTCCAGGTCGAGGCTCTGACTCTGGCAGGAACGACGCCGTGCTAGTGGGTGGTGATGCACGCCCAGGCCGTCACCCAGGCCAGGATGAGCCCCGTGCACCGCACTCTCCTCGCTGTACCCACGGCCTGCAATGAAACACAGTTACTACCTGCCACTTTGCCTGTCACTACCTGTATACTGCTGTCATGCCCTGCCCTCACCCTACACCCTGCTCTACCCTGCCGTGCCCCTTAACACTACCCTGCCCTTCCCTGTCCTCCCCTTGTCTTACACTCACAGTAGGTGGCAGCGATGCGGTAGTGACGCAGGTTCTCTGCGCTGCGCACTTTGCGTGACACTTCCACTTGTGCTTGGGACAGTCCGGAGCTGGTGTGGTCAAATGAATCCGAGGCCAGACGAAGGCGATGACGTGCTAGGTGGGCGTGGAAGGCCTGGCTCTGGTGGGCGGCGCGGAAACACCTATGCACGGGCGTCTGGTCAATGTGGGGCACACTGATGCGGCAGGAAGGAAGCGGCACGTGTACCTGAGGGAAGGGAGGGCGGATATAGCAAGGTGGAGGTGGAAGAGAGGAGGAGGAGGAGGAGGAGGGGGGAGAGGTGAAGAGGATGCAGCAAGACTTCCTCCACGCAGCGAAGCAAAGAAAGAAAAGAAGAAAAAAAAAGGAAACAAATAATAAAAAGAATAATAAATACGAAACAAAACTCAACAATAGTCTCGTTCCAGCTTTGAGGAGGAAGAGTCGGAAGAAAGACGTGCGAGTCTGTACAGGGAAGAGGACAGGGAGGAAATGTAATTAATTAAAACCACTCAGGTCGGTCACAAGGCCACAGAGAGATGATGGAGGGGGGAGGAGGGAACAAGAGAGAGAGAGAGAGAGAGAGAGAGAGAGAGAGAGAGAGAGAGGGAGGACGAAGGAGGGAGGAATGCATGGTGAGAGAGGCAAGGAAAAGGAGGTGTTCGTGAGGGGACTAGACAGTGTGAGGGGAAGACAACAGAGGGGAGGAAAAAAGGGAAAAGGT
>JAPQNM010000029.1:10741137-10746137 GCA_029783475.1 Metacarcinus magister | reverse complement strand
GCAGGGGAGAGAGGAGAGATCATGAACCATTAACAAGCACTCTGGGGAATGAGAGAGAGAGAGAGAGAGAGAGAGAGAGAGAGAGAGAGAGAGAGAGAGAGAGAGAGAGAGAGAGAGAGAGAGAGAAAGAGAGAGAGAGAGAGAGAGAAAAATAATAATACAAGTGTGTGGTAGTTTCACGCCAACATGGTGAGCACACACACAGGTTCGTCCTTGTGAAGACCCTGAGCGTAGTGTTGGTGTGCGTGACCTTCCTGTACAACGGTGTGCTGCAGACCTTGGCCCAGATGAAGTAATGTTCAGCCAGGGTGAGGAAAGACCAATCTACGCAGGGCGGGGACTCGCCTTCCATCACGCGTCCTACCTCAATATTGTGATGCAGGACACGCCCATCCCCGAGGAACTTGAACCAATTATCATCCAGATAATTGGTGACAGAGGTCGAGGAACGCAGTGTGTGGGTTGATACAGACCGCCGCCCCCCCTCAAGGGACAGTCCTGATGGACTCATCATGGACAACATTGGTCACCTCATGACAGTTCATCAGTGTGACAATGTCATCATACTCGGTGACTTGAACCCGCGCAGGACACTGTAATCCTTCCCCTAGCTGCTGGCCGTGTTGGACCTCACACGTCACACGTCACACGTCACACGTCGCACGTCACACATCACACGTCACACATCACACGTCACACATAACACATCACACCTCACACGTCACACGTCACACGTCACACGTCACACATCACACGTCACACATCACACGTCACACATAACACCTCACACCTCACACGTCACACGTCACACGTCGCACATCACACATCACACGTCACACATCACACGTCACACATAACACGTCACACGTCACACGTCACACATCACACGTCACACATAACACGTCACACGTCACACGTCACACATCACACGTCACACGTCACACGTCACACATCACACCTCACACGTCACACATCACACATCACACATCACACATAACACGTCACACGTCACACGTCACACATAACACCTCACACCTCACACGTCACACATCACACGTCACACATAACACGTCACACGTCACACGTCACACATCACACGTCACACATCACACGTCACACATAACACGTCACACGTCACACGTCACACATCACACGTCACACATAACACGTCACACGTCACACGTCACACGTCACACGTCACACATCACACGTCACACATCACACGTCACACATAACACATCACACCTCACACGTCACACATCACACATCACACGTCACACATCACACGTCACACATCACACGTCACACGTCACACGTCACACGTCACACATCACACATCACACATCACACATCACACGTCACACGTCACACATCACACATCACACATCACACGTCACATGTCACACGTCGCACGTCACACGTCACACGTCACACATCACACGTCACACGTCACACGTCACACGTCACACATCACACGTCACACGTCACACGTCACACATCACACATCACACATCACACGTCACACGTCACACGTCACACATCACACATAACACGTCACACGTCACACGTCGCACATCACACGTCACACGTCACACATCACACGTCACACGTCACACATAACACGTCACACGTCACACATCACACGTCACACGTCACACATAACACGTCACACGTCACACATAACACGTCACACGTCACACGTCACACATCACACGTCACACGTCGCACATCACACATCACACGTCGCACGTCACACGTCACACGTCACACATCACACGTCACACGTCACACGTCACACGTCACACGTCACACATCACACGTCACACGTCACACGTCACACATCACACGTCACACGTCACACGTCACACGTCACACGTCACACGTCACACGTCGCACATCACACGTCACACGTCACACGTCACACGTCACACGTCGCACGTCACACGTCACACGTCACACGTCGCACGTCACACGTCACACGTCGCACGTCACACGTCACACGTCACACATCACACATCACACATCACACGTCACACGTCACACGTCACACATAACACATCACACATCACACATCACACATCACACGTCACACGTCACACGTCGCACGTCACACGTCACACGTCACACGTCACACGTCACACATCACACGTCACACGTCACACGTCGCACATCACACATAACACGTCACACGTCACACGTCACACGTCGCACGTCACACGTCACACGTCACACATAACACATAACACATAACACATCACACATCACACATCACACATAACACGTCACACGTCACACGTCACACGTCGCACGTCACACGTCACACGTCACACGTCACACGTAGCACATCACACATAACACGTCACACGTCACACGTCACACATCACACATAACACGTCACACGTCACACGTCACACATAACAGGTCATACACGTCACACATAACACGTCACACGTCACACGTCACACATAGCACGTCACACGTCACACATAACACGTCACACGTCACACGTCACACATAACACGTCACACGTCACACATAACACGTCACACGTCACACATAACACGTCACACGTCACACATAACACGTCACACGTCACACATAGCACGTCACACATAACACGTCACACGTCACACATAACACGTCACACATAACACGTCACACGTCACACATAGCACGTCACACGTCACACATAACACGTCACACGTCACACATAACACGTCACACGTCACACGTCACACATAACACGTCACACGTCACACATAACACGTCACACACGTCACACTTCACATTCACCGATCAGGCTCCTTCCTCGATCCCGTGGTGACGGACTTCTCTCCTCGCCAGATGCACTGCTTCTCACTGGATCCTTTGTGCAGTTCGGTCCACGAGGCCATCCACACGAGGATAACTTTCGGAACACGTGTACCAGCAGGTGGATCGGTTCACTGAGGTGCTACTAGGTACACAGGGCTGCTGGGTGCCACACAAGCACCATAGGAAGACTGCAGACTAGCCGTGGTTTGAGCCCTAATGAAAAGCCGCCTCAGACAACAAATACCTTGCCTGGTGCAATACTAAGCGTCACACTACGTTGTGGAATAAAGAACACCACAGGGAAGCAGCTGCCCATATGGAAGCTAACTAGGCCTGAGCCGGTGCCAAGTGGGTGGAAAGCAGAAAAAGGAAGCTGAGGAATGGTCACGTGAACTTCCAATCAGTGATGGAATCTTGTGGAGGACAGCCAAGGAGAGGTGAACGAGACGACCGTTCCCGCCTTAAAGTGAACGGGAACACGGCCTCCATGACCCTGGACAAGGTGGACCTGCTGCCCACAAAGCAACCAACTTACTATTCAGGTACAGCGGGTGACCCACTACTGCCACGCAAGCAAACACAGCCACACAGGCACACAACCACACAGCTGCACAGCCACACAGCCACACAGGTAGACAGCCACACAGCCACACAGCTACACAGTCCACACAGCAACACAGTCACACAGTCACACAGCTACACAGCCACACAGCTACACAGCCACACAGCAACATAGTCATACAGCTACACAGCCACACAGCCACACAACCACACAGCTACACAGCTATACAACTACACAGCCACACAGCCAGCCGGCCAGTTGGTATGGAGATGGTCACCAAAGCCATGAACACAATCCCCTTAGCCGTGTCCACACAGCGTTCACAATCCACCATCAAGCACAGTTTGCATAAACGTAAGTGTGGTGGTGGAACGGATCTCTAGCCTCGGACACGTGCACGGACGAGCTGAGTGTTGGTGTGTGCGCGGGTCACACAGTTAAAGTGACAGTGCACGAGTGGCTCAGCGGTGTGCGTGATGCAGACACAAGACACTGAGTGAGGCTGATGCAAGTAAATGTTAATCATATAGCAATAATTCTTCAGGTAATGATAAGGTTAGGTACGTATTAATTAGTTAGTTTTTTGGTCTTAGATTAGAGACAGACAGGTGGTACTCATAATACCACCTTCAAAATGAAAAATACCTGGTTAAAGTGTATATTATTATTAATTATATATTAGAGAGAGAGAGAGAGAGAGAGAGAGAGAGAGAGAGAGAGAGAGAGAGAGAGAGAGAGAGAGAGAGAGAGAGAGAGAGAGAGAGAGAGAGAGAGAGCATCCAGTATAAGTGAACAAAAAGTCTAGAACATACAGCAGCTCTACATTTTCATTATACATTTCAACGCCCAGTGAAGAGGTGAGGAAGTGAATGTTGAAGGGGAAGCATAATTCTGTAAAAGCAAAGGTTAATGTGAAGTAGACATAAAAGATGAGAAATATATTAATGTCACCTGCACAGCAACGGAAATAAAACAGGAATTGTAGATTAAAACGATGACTGAGAAAAGAAAAAAAAATAGAATAAAAAAAACATGTTATCCTATTTTATTGTTTGTAAAAGTATTGATGTATTGATAAATTATATATTAGATAAATGAATATTAAAGTTATCTATAAAACTCACGATACAGGAAATAAAATAGTAACATATAACATAATTGAATACACAATAGAACTTTAAACGAAAAAAAAAAACTAGTGTGACTTGTATATTAGAAGAAGAAAAAAACTACAAACTAACTAAACTTTATGAAACCTTAAAACTACACCATAAAAGGTCCAAACAGACGACCAAATAATAAAAAAAATATAAAATAAAAAATAAAAAAGTTACCCACAAAATATATAACGAACACAATCCCATTTTCTTTACGAGAGCGGCACCTAACGACCATTTTCTATGTATATTTTAAGTACGTAATTTAACTGCAGCCTAGCGCTCTTATCTCTCTTATCTCTCTCTCTCTCTCTCTCTCTCTCTCTCTCTCTCTCTCTCTCTCTCTCTCTCTCTCTCTCTCTCTCTCTCTCTCTCTCATAAAACACACATGATACAACTCCCTCATGACCACCGATAAACTCAGGGAACTAAACATTAACACACTTTAACACACTAAACATTTCTTG
>JAPQNM010000029.1:10733637-10736137 GCA_029783475.1 Metacarcinus magister | reverse complement strand
TGAAAAAATATCGGACTCAAGTTTTTTCTTCTTCAAGATATAAAGTACTAAAGAGCTAAGGTTCGTTACCTTGATTGCTCACCTGATGGAAGGAGGAGGAGGAGGAGGAGGAAGAGGAGGAGGAGGAGGAGAAATGAGGAGGAGGTAGTGGAAAAAAGACAAAAGAAAGAGAATAAGGAGAAGGAGGAGGAAGAGGAGGAGGAGGAGGAGGAGGAGGAGGACGAGGAGGAGGAGGAGGAGGAGGAGGAGGAGGAGAAATGAGGTAGCGGTAAAAACACAAAGGAAAGAGGATGATAAGGATAAGAACTATTAGGAAAGAGGGAAGAGGAAGAGGTCATGATAACGCAGATGGACGGATTAAATAGAATAAAACTAAGAATATGAGAACAAAGAGGAGGAGGAGGAGGAGGAGGAGGAGGAGGAGGAGGAGAAAAATATTACAAAGGATAAAAGAGGATAAAAGAGGAAGAAACAGAGGAAGATAAAAGCAATTGTTTGGTGCCATAGAAAAGAGAGAGAGAGAGAGAGAGAGAGAGAGAGAGAGAGAGAGAGAGAGAGAGAGAGAGAGAGAGAGAGAGAGAGAGAGAGAGAGAGAGAGAGAGAGAGAGAGAGAGAAAACCATACAAAAAGAACTCATGATGAAAATAAGGATAAGAAAAGAGTAGGAAAGAGGAGGAGGAGGAGGAGGAGGAGGAGGAGGAGGAGGAGAGGAGGAGGAGGAGGAGGAGGAGGAAGGAGGAGGAGGAGAACACGTGACGTTAAAACCATTACTTCTCACATCGTTACACTCATAAGAATCTCATTAATTTCACAGTATATAATGCCTAAGCACTTTCCTCCTCCTCCTCCTCCTCCTCCTCCTCCTCCTCCTCCTCCTCCTCCGCCTCCGCCTCCAGGTCATTAGTGTGGGAAAACGAAGCATACAGGTAACAGGATCATTGCGACACCTGTCCTCGTGTTGTTCTTTGTGTTGTGTCCTTGTTTACTTTGAACGTAACCAGCCTTAATGAGGTCACTGGTGCTGCCTGGGAAGCTGAAGGGATGGATGGAAAATGATGATGATGATGATAATGATGATGTTGAAGAGGAGGAGGAGGAGAAGGAGTATTTCGTCTCCTATCATCCACTCAATATTTTAACTACATACATATCTGGGAACGTAGTAATAGTAATAGTAATAATAATAATAGTAGTAATAATAGTAATTACAAAACAATTCTTCAAACTGACGTGAGAGAAAGATGGAAAGAAAGAAAGTAAGTAAAATGAAAATCCTAGTGTTCTCTTATTCCTTTCTCTCCGTTGTACTGTACTTGCTTCATACAAATTGAACACTGAATACTTAAACATGTCTTATCCAAATATTTACTGAGTGACAGAGAGAGAGAGAGAGAGAGAGAGAGAGAGAGAGAGAGAGAGAGAGAGAGAAGACGAAAGAACAGAAGAAAAATCCAAAATCTAAGTTCCATCTATCTTTCTATCCCTTTCTCCTTCCCTTTATTACATATTGATTGCATGAAGAACCAAAATAAACTGGACCTCATCTATCCCTTCTCCATTCCTCTAGTCCTCAGATGCTGGCTAGGTGTGTGTGTGTGTGTGTGTGTGTGTGTGTGTGTGTGTGTGTGTGTGTGTGTGTGTGTGTGTGTGTGTGTGTGTGTGTGTGTGTGTGTGTATTTTTTTATGCCGGACAAGAGCAATGAGAAACGTAATAAAAAAAAGCCCACTAGTGATTGCCGGTTCCCTTAAGAAGAAAGAGTAATTAAAAAGTGAAGCCAAATTAGGGTTGCAGGTGTCTTGATACTCCTCTCTTAAATGAGTTCAAGTCGTAGGAAGGTGGAAATACAGATTCAGGTAGAGAGTTCCAGAGTTTACCAGAAAAAGTGAAGAAAGAGTGAAGATACTGGTTGACTCTTGCATAAGGTGGGTGGACAAAATAGGGATGAGAGTGAATAAAAAGTCGTGTTTGGTGAGGCCGCGAGAGGGGAGAGGCATGCAGTTAGCAAGTTCAGAAGAGCAGTTAGCATGAAAATAACGGTAGAAGATAGCAAGAGATGCAACATTGCGGCGGTGTGTAAGAGGTTGAAGACAGTTAGCAAGAGGAGAGGAGTCAATAAGACGAAAATATTTTGACTCAATTTTGTTTAACAACTCTGTGTGCGTGGAGCCTCCTATATGTGACATACGTACTCCATACACGGTCGTATAAGGCCCTTGTACAGAGTTAGCAACTGGTAGGGGGAGAAAAACTGAGTGTGTGTGAGTGTGTGTGTGTGTGTGTGTGTGTGTGTATGTGTGTGTGTGTGTGTGTGTATGTGTGTGTGTGTGTGTGTGTGTGTGTGTATGTGTGTGTGTGTGTGTGTGTGTGTGTGTGTGTGTGTGTGTGTGTGTGTGTGTGTGTGTGTGTGTGTGTGTGTGTGTGTGTGTGTGTGTGTGAGAGAGAGAGAGAGAGAGAGAGAGAGAGAGAGAGAGAGAGAGAGGAGAGAGAGAGAGAGAGAGA
>JAPQNM010000029.1:10718637-10721137 GCA_029783475.1 Metacarcinus magister | reverse complement strand
GTGTGTGTGTGTGTGTGTGATTCTCCTTAAATTACTAATCACATTTTTTTTTCTTTTTTACTTATTTTTACTTAAATTTTGATGACATTTACAATTTTTTTCTCCTTCTCTTTCCTTCAACAACACATCCTGTTTTTTTTCTTCACATTTTCACTCACTTTCCTTGAACGAAATTTTTTGGAACACAGCATCGCATGATTAGAACTAGCTTTTTTTTCTTTCTTTTTTTTTCTTTTCTTTTTCATCTTTATTATTTTCTCCTTTCCCTTTCCTTTCTTCATCTTTTACCCAAAATTGTCTTATTCCACCCATTCACTTTTTTACCTTTTTCCCCATTCATAATCTTATACGTTCAACCCCCCACCGCCCCCTCCTCCTTCTCCTCCTCCTCCTCCTCCTCCTCCTCCTCCTCAAATGACGAAAACGAAATGGCTACAATCCTTAATAACTTTTTTGCATCCGTATTTACAGAAGAGGATTGTTCATCGTTTCAGCCACTTGAGATTAGAGGGACCGTAAACTTCTTAAATGATATACTTATCGTAGAAAATGACGTTTTGCAAAAAATCGATAAGATGAAAACAAACAAATCCCTGGACCAGATAAAATTTCCCCGAGAATCTTGAAAGAGGTCAATCTTATTCAATAAATCCTTAAGAGATGGTAAAGTTCCATCAGATTGGAAACGTGCAAATGTAACACCAATCTTCAAAAAGGGGGACAAGTCACAACCCGGAAATTATAGGCCAATCAGTCTGACATCAGTTGTATGTAAATTAATGGAGACAATCATTCGTGACAATGTGGTGAAATTCCTTGAAGACAACGATATAATAAAACCCTCACAGCATGGTTTTCGTAATAAACGTTCATGTTTAACTAACTTATTAGACTTCTTCCACAATGTTTTTGACGCGTACGATGAAAGCAGAGCAGTAGATGTCATATATCTGGATTTTCAAAAGGCCTTTGATAAAGTACCTCATCAACGATTGCTTAATAAACTAATGACTCACGGTATCTCTGGTAGCATTTACAATTGGCTTCTGGACTGGCTCTCTGAACGTAAGCAGAGAGTAGTCTTAAACGGTGTCTCCTCTCAATGGTTAAACGTAAAAAGTGGCGTACCACAAGGTTCAGTGCTTGGTCCTGTCTTATTCTTGATATATGTTAATGACATAGATGATGGGATCACTTGCAAAATATCGAAATTCGCTGACGATACGAAAATTCTCAGCAAAGTAACTACGACAATTGACAGAGAAGTCTTACAATCAGACCTAGATCGACTAACGTCTTGGGCCAATAAATGGCAAATGAAATTTAACTTTGAAAAATGCAAGGTACTACACATCGGAAGAAATAATGATCACGTTCAGTACTCAATGAATGGTAAATCACTTTCTACAGTAAACAAAGAAAAAGATCTGGGAATCACAATATCAAACGATTTAAAAGCCCAGTCAACATTGCTCAGAGGTAGTTAAAACTGCTAACAGATTGGTCGGCTTTATTGGGCGTACTTTCGAAAATAAATCAGAAAAAGTCATATTAAAACTGCATAATTCACTAGTACGACCCCATCTTGAGTATTGCGTACAGTTTTGGTCCCCATATTACAGAAAGGACATTGACAAACTGGAAAGAGTCCAGCGAAGAATAACAAAAATGATTCCAAGGCTGAAAAATAAACCTTATGAAGAAAGACTTAAAGAACTAAACTTATTCAGCCTAGAAAAACGAAGGATGCAAGGGGATTTAATTGAAATGTTCAAGATAATCAAAGGATTCGATAATATCAATGCAGAAGATTACATTACTTTTGATCGATCAAATATAACAAGAAGACGTCATTCTTTTAAGATTACTGGTAAAAGATTCACATCAAACGAAGCCAAGCACTTCTTTTTCAATCGGATCGTTAACGTTTGGAACTCCCTGCCCGCCAATGTCGTCGACAGTAAAACAATTACTACGTTAAAAAATAGACTTGACAAATATTTAGAAGCCAATCCACAACTAAAATACTATCCGTTAACGTAGCAAACTTTGAGTATGTTCATCCTGATGTACCTAACTTACGAAATGTCGATTCAAAAGACGTCGCTAGTGGCCTGACATCGCTTGCCAGGAAGTAGTGGTAGCAGTAGTGGTAGTGACAGTAGTGACAGTCTGGTCTTGGTTGGCCTTCCTTTCCCTGCCAGCCATGGCTGGGGAGAGAAGCCTTCACCCTTACTATCCTGTATCCTTCACTCTAGACTAGATAGTGTAGTCTCACAAACAGCCTCGTAAGGGCCAGCAGGCCTGTTGCTGTTTGTTCTTCCTATGTGTCCTATGTGTTCCTCCTCCTCCTCCTCCTCTTCCTCCTCCTCTTCCTACAAGCTTTGTTAGGTCCAGTACGACGATTGCTATTTGCTCTTCCTTTGTACTCCTTTGTACTCCTCCTCCTCTCTCGATTTAAATATTAAATGTGTTTTCTTTTTTCCTCTACTTTTTCTTC
>JAPQNM010000029.1:10711137-10713637 GCA_029783475.1 Metacarcinus magister | reverse complement strand
ATAATGCGCATTTCAGACTAATTCGAGGATTTACCAAGAATTATGTGAGAGAGAGAGAGAGAGAGAGAGAGAGAGGAGAGAGAGAGAGAGAGAGAGAGAGAGAGAGAGAGAGAGAGAGAGAGAGAGAGAGAGTGCATTTCAAGAGTGCATTTCAAGCTTCCTGTTATTCTATCTTTTTATTTTTTTTCCATCTGACTTTAACGACCACATGTCTTCCTTTGCCTCCATTTTATGAGGAGGAGGAGGAGGAGGAGGAGGAGGAGGAGGAGGAGGAGGAGGAGGAGGAGGAGGAGGAGGAGGAGGAGAAAATAAGAGTGTGTAGAAAAAAACTTAGCAAGTAAGTAAACATTAAAACCTTTCTCTCTCTCTCTCTCTCTCTCTCTCTCTCTCTCTCTCTCTCTCTCTCTCTCTCTCTCTCTCTCTCTCTCTCTCTCTCTCTCTCTCTCTCTCTCTCTTTTCTGGAATGCTGTAAAGTGATTGGTCAAGTATGATGCTTAATAGCCAATCAGAAGCGTCCGTAACTTTCAGCAAGATTGGATAACGTGAGAGAGAGAGAGAGAGAGAGAGAGAGAGAGAGAGAGAGAGAGAGAGAGAGAGAGAGAGAGAGAGAGAGAGAGAGAGAGAGAGGTGAGAGAGAGAATAAAGTAATCAAAATTGCACATGAAAGGAAACAAATAAGAGAAATAAAATAAATAAGAAAGTGAAGAGCAAGATAATTATTCACGATGACAAAAAAAAATATATAAAGAAAAAAATTATAATCTAGAAAAAATAAATATAAAGTAACAAAAAAATAATTCACGAAAAGGAGAATATAGAATAAGAGAAGAAGGAAAATATATTAAGGAAACAGGAAGGGAAAGAATGATGAAGGGAGGAAAGGAGGAAAGGAGGAAAGGAGAAATGGAGAGAGAGAAAGATAGGGAGAGAGAGAGAGGGAGGGAAGGAGGAAGAGAGATCGCATAAGAATGGTAATTTATAAGAGCATCATTTGAGAGAGAGAGAGAGAGAGAGAGAGAGAGAGAGAGAGAGAGAGAGAGAGAGAGAGAGAGAGAGAGAGAGAGAGAGAGAGAGAGAGAGAGAGAGAGATGGTAGTAAAAGAAAACGATAAACTGTTAAAGGAGGAGACAGAAGAGGAGATGAGAGGAGATGAAAGGAGGAAGAAGAGGAGGAGGAGGAGAAGGAGGACGAGGGAAATTAGATGGAGAAAGAATTGAAGGAGGGAGGAAGAGAAAAGAGGAGAGAGAAGAGGAAACTTGAGGAACGACTGACACTATTGAGTTCTTGGGAGAGGAAGAGGATAAAAGAGGAAGAGGAAGAGATGGAAAGGAGAAGGAGAAAGAGGAGGAGGAGGAAGGTGAAAAGGATCCAGGAAATGCTACTAAAGAAGACTGATGGACGTGGTGGTCTAGTGGTTCAGTATCTTGCCACGACCCTGGGTTCGAGCCTCGCCTTCCCTCCCTAATAGCCAAAGAGAGGGTTTAGGGTTACACATCACCTGGTTACCTGTGTTAATGAAGAAAAATGGGAGTGTAGAGGAGTGCTGGGAAGTGATAGGAAGTGAGGGGAAGAGATGTGTGTGTATAAGGCATTGTAGGTGAGTACAGAGTGAGGGGAAGTGAGGGGAAGAGAGGGAGTGTAGCTGTGAGTGTATGAGGAATTGATTATAAATACAGAGGAGTGAGGGGAAGGAAGGGGAAGCAAGAGAGAATAGCTGAGTGTATGAGGGAGTGTGAGTGAGTACAGATGAGTGAGGGGAAGTGAAGGCAAGAGAAGAGTAGCTGTGAGTAAGTGAGTGAGTGTGAAAGTGAGTGCAGAGGAATGAGGGAAAACGAGGGGAAGAGAGGGACAGTAGCTATGAGTGTATGAGGATGTATGTGAGAGTGTATGAGGGAGTATGAGGCTACATTACAGTGGAGTGACGGAAAGTGAGAGGAAAGAAGAGAGAGAAAGAGAGTAGCTAGGAGTGAATAAGGGAGTAAGAAGGTAAATAAAATAGAGCGAGGAAGGGAACAAATGTGAGGGACATTATGCTAAGCTTACCATAGATGACGCCAGTTTATTTGAGTAACTGTGGCCTTGATTTTACATATGACCTTAATTCACTATTCAAGTTGATATTGTGTTGCATGAACTTTTTTTCAGACTCTGTTCAAAGCAAGAGAAAATATATATAATCCAGCAAGGTCGCGGGATGAATAATATTATATTTTCCACAACATGATTATTTTTTGGTGCGTGTTTGAATTTGTTGTTTTTTAAGAGTATAGCAAAATGCAGGTTTAGGAATATGATAGTTTTCGTTTAAATAAAGAAAATGTTGAATGATCTGTTTCTCATTTTGTTATTATTATCATATGACGAAAGTATATTGGGGAAGCTATTCTATATTCACGCATTTTCAATTATGTTTTTCTTATCCTTCATATCAACATAACATTTTCATTATTGCATTTTGTATTTGTTGTAAAGTATACGAATATAGTGTCATTTTTGTGCA
>JAPQNM010000029.1:10701137-10706137 GCA_029783475.1 Metacarcinus magister | reverse complement strand
CATCTATGTATGTATGTTTGTATGTATGTAAATATGTTTGTTTTTATGTATGTAGCTATGAATGTAAAAAATGCACGAGTGGGTATGTACAAAAGTGCTTCAATCTCGACAAGTGTTGAGGTTTTACAATCTCTCTCTCTCTCTCTCTCTCTCTCTCTCTCTCTCTCTCTCTCTCTCTCTCTCTCTCTCTCTCTCTCTCTCTCTCTCTCGCTCTCTCTCTCTCTCCATTTTCCTCCTCCTCCTTCTCCTCCTCCTTCTATTATTGTAATAGTATTAGCATTATTGTTAGAAGTAGTAGTAGTAGTAGTAGTAGTAGTAGTATAAGTATAAGTATTATTATCATTATTATTATTATTATTATTACTATTATTATTATTGTTACTATTGTTATTATTATTATTATTATTATTATTATTATTATTAGTAGTAGTAGTAGTAGTATAGTAGTAGTAGTAGTAGCAATAGTAGTAGTATTTAGTCGTAGTGGTGGTAGTGGTGGTAGTCGTAGTAGTAGTAGTAGTAGTAGTAGTAGTAGTAGTAGTAGTAGTAGTAGTAGTAGTAGTAGTAGTAATAGTGGTAGAGTGGTAGAAGTAATATTAGTAGTAATAGTAGTAGTAATTATTATTATTATTATTATTAGTAGTAGTAGTAGTAGTAGTAGCAATAGTAGTAGTATTTAGTAGTAGTGGTGGTAGTCGTAGTAGCAGTAGTAGTAGTAGTAGTAGTAATAGTAGTAATAGTAGTAATAGTATTATTATTATTATTATTATTATTATTATTATTATTATCATTATTATTAGTAGTAGTAGTAGTACTTTCATCATTATAATTATAATTTCCTTTGATACACTTGGATTAACACTTTGATGATGAAGACGAGGAGGAGGAGAAGGAGAAAATATGGAAGAGGAGGAAAAGGAGGAGGAAGAGGAGGAGGAGGAGAAGCAGTAGTAGAAGACGGAGGAGGAAAAATATTTGTATCACACTGTATCTTCATCAAAATATTACTTTCCCTCCTTCCCTCCCTTCCCTCCCTCCCTCTGCTCTTTCCCTCCCTCCCTCCTTCCCTCCCTTCCTCCCTCCCTCCCTCTCTCCCTCCCTCCCTCCCTCTGCTCCTCTGCCTTTCCCTCCCTCCTTCCTTTTCCTCTTCCTCTTCCTCATACATCAAAAGGAAATCACGATCTCCATCCAAGAGTTTCTTCCTTTTTCTTTCTTTCTTTCTTTCTTTCCAATTCGTTCCGGGAGGCAAATGGAAATAGAGACGGATGAAGAGAGAGAGAGAGAGAGAGAGAGAGAGAGAGAGAGAGAGAGAGAGAGAGAGAGAGAGAGTAGAGAGAGAGAGAGAGAGAGAGAGTGTATGTGTGTGTATGTGTGTGCGAGAGAAAGAAAGAACGAATGGAAGAAAGGTAGAAAGAAGGAATCAAAGTGAGAAATAAAGAAAGAAAAATAAAAACAGCGATAAAGAAAGAGAGAGTAAGTATAATAGTGATGAAGGAAGGAGGCAGGGATGGAAGAATGAAGGAAGGGAAGGAAGGAAGGAAGGAAGGGAAGAGAAGTAATTTGTTTTATAATTTGATTTAAAACACCTCAAATAGATTTAGTGCACCTTATCTCCTCTTTATTACGTTATTTTATTCCCCCATTTGTCTGTGGTTCCTGATTGTCTCCTTTCCTTCATTCCTTCCTTCATTGATTTTTATCTTTCCTTCTTTCATTCATTCATTCCTTTACTCCTTCCTTCATTCCTTTCTTTCTTTTTTTCTTGCCTCTTTCATTCCCTTCCTACTTCCTTCCCTCCTTCATTCCTTCATTCTTTCTTTCCCTCCTTCTTTCATTCCTTCATTCTTTTTTTTCTTGTTTCCTTGTTGTCTTGCTTTAATTCTTCCTTATGACTATCCTTATTTTTTTTCTTTATTTTTTTCTGTATCTGTTTTTTCCTTCCTTCCTTCTTTCCTTTCTTCCTTGTGTGTTTTAATCAATGTTGCTTTTTTTTTCTCTCTCTCTCTCTCTCTCTCTCTCTCTCTCTCTCTCTCTCTCTCTCTCTCTCTCTCTCTCTCTCTCTCTCTCTCTCTCCTATCTTTCTTTCATTTCTTTCTTCTTTCTTTCTATTATTACATCATAAACTCTTCAACTCCTTAAGTATTTTGACTTATTTCTCCTCCTCCTCCTCCTCCTCCTCCTCCTCCTCCTCCTCCTCCTCCTCCTCCTCTTCCTCCCCTTCCTCCTCCTCCTCCTCGAAATCATCCAACGGTATAAAAATGTGACCTATCAAAATTTCATCTCTCTCTCTCTCTCTCTCTCTCTCTCTCTCTCTCTCTCTCTCTCTCTCTCTCTCTCTCTCTCTCTCTCTCTCTCTCTCTGCTCATTGACAGTTTCTTGGTATTTTCATTACCTTCAATCTCTTTTTTTCTCTCTCTTACTTTCTTTCTTTCTTTCTTTCTCACTTCCAATCATTGTTTTTTTATATAATATGATGCACTTCCAATATTTTCTCATTTTTTCTCACAATCTAAAGAGTTTTGAGCAATATACTATTTTCAATTAACCTCTCTCTCTCTCTCTCTCTCTCTCTCTCTCTCTCTCTCTCTCTCTCTCTCTCTCTTTCCATTGATGCTAAAGGAATGTTCATATCATGTTTCTATTTACAGGTGAAGGAATCTTAAAGGAAAACACGTATCATTGCAATATCAACCTTATTGTGTTGTGCCATAAAGGTGTTTTTTCCCTTTTTACACGTCATGGTCAGGTTATTAAACTCTACCACACTAATCATTAAATTATCCTTCTCCTCTTCTTCCTCCTCCTCCTCTTCTTCTTCCTCTTCTTCCTCTTCCTCTTCTCCTCCTCCTCTTCCTACTGTCTAGTCAGTCACCACTCTAACTTTTGACAGCAAACACCATTGTATCTCTCTCTCTCTCTCTCTCTCTCTCTCTCTCTCTCTCTCTCTCTCTCTCTCTCTCTCTCTCTCTCTCTCTCTCTCTCTCTCTCTCTCTCTCTCTCTCTCTCTATTTCACACACACACACAAACATAGAGAAAGAAAGATAGAGAAAAAGAGAAAAAAGAGAAAGAAAGAAAGAAAGAGGGAGAGAGAAAAAAAGCAAGAAAAAAAGAGAAAGAAAGAAAAAGAGAAAGAAAGAAAGAGAGAGAGAAAGAAAGAAAGAAAGAGAGAGAAAGAGACTTACACATAAATACTATAGGGAGAATGGGGGAAAAAAAAAACTAACATTATCTATTTGAAGAGTAGAAGCGAGTTTAAAGAAAGTAAGATAGACAGTTTTTCATCATTGCAAGACACTCACTCTCTCTAGGGATCGCTGGGGCTCCTCAAGATTTTTATTTTCTTTTTTTTTAATAATGAGAAACAGAAAAAATAGAAAATGATTACTTTCAAATGTTCTCAAATAAAAGCAAAAAAAAATTCTTATGTATTATTTAACATGCTTTTGGTTGTATTCTTGTTTGTTATTAGTCATGTAGGAATACTTTCTCTCTCTCTCTCTCTCTCTCTCTCTCTCTCTCTCTCTCTCTCTCTCTCTCTCTCTCTCTCTCTCTCTCTCTCTCTCTCTCTCTCTTATTTGTTTGTTTGGTAGTGAGTGAGTGAGTGAGAGAGAGAGAGAGAGAGAGAAGAGAGAGAGAGAGAGAGAGAGAGAGAGAGAGAGAGAGAGAGAGAGAGAGAGAGAGCGTGTTATTATGAGAGTTATGGGCTGGGATTTTCACCTCCCTCCCTCTCTCTCCCTTAAGTCATAATTCCTCTCTCTCTCTCTCCCTCCTTTCTTCCTTCCTCCCTCCTTCCCACTTCCCTACTTCAATCCTTCGCCCTCCTTTATTCCTTTCCATTCATTTCCGTGAACACACACACACACCACACACACACCACACACACACACACACAACACACACACACACCACACACCACACACACACACATGCCTTGAGTCAATACACAATAAATCAAGCTTACTGTACAAACTTTCACCATAAAAGAAATAATTAAATAATGATGCAAAGTAAAGAGATTAGTAAGATCTATGTGACAGGTGTGAAGTTGAGAGGAAAGCCAAGAATGGTATGGATGGAAGGTGCGAAAAGAGCATTCAATGAAAGAGGAATGTCAGTGGAGCAAGGAAGGATGATTGTGCGTGATAAAAGTGAATGGAGAACAGTGGTGAATGCATGAATAATGACCTGGCCTTGATGACCATTGGAGGAGGTTTCTAGTGCATCTGGTGTGACCCTTGCAGAGAGGGAGAAGGCATGAGTTGAATATGAAGTGGCAGGAGTAAACCTTTGGACTTTGTTGTGGATATGACCCTCGCCCTTGACCCTGTGTGACTGACCTGACGCGCAGTGTTTGGGTGGGTGTACTTCTCTTCTCCTATGAGGGCCTAGAGGCTAAGTGACGGGAGTGTATATGTAGTATGGTTGTGTGTATGCGTGCCTTGTCTTGGCTACCCACCTTTAGAGGGATAACAGGTAGATAAATAGATAGATAGATAGACAAACAAAAATTCACATGTCTAGTATTTGAGAAGGAAAGACAGAAAAGGAGGAAGAAGAAGGGTTACAAGTCCTTTCTTATGCCTTCCGGTGAAATGAAATTATTATTATTATATATTATTATTATTTCATACTGGTGATTGATACTGAGGTGAGCTGATCATTAAGTCATTTCGGCCATAGACCATCTGGACCCAAGAACTTTTCGTCATGGTGTCATTTGGGAGTCAAACCTTTTCCATTTTCATCAGCCATTTCATCCCCAAGACACTTTATCCCCAAGACAAGGAAGAAATGCAATAGAAGACTAAAACAAAAATTTTAAAAAACAGATGAAGATAGGAATACAAAAGGAAAATAATAAAAGACAAATGAAGAAAAATAACGAATAACAGACAAGAATAATCAAGAATACAAAGAACAAGGAAGACTCAGAATTACGGAAGATAGCAAAGAGAAAATATAAATTTCAAGAAAAAAACATCCCCCGGAAGGAGAGAAA
>JAPQNM010000029.1:10687034-10689534 GCA_029783475.1 Metacarcinus magister | reverse complement strand
TTGTTCATTAATGTTTAAATAAATAAAAATTAAAGCTCTGTATACATAGGTTGTAGTAGCTTTAAGACAGATGCTTCATAGAGGTCATCTTTAGCTACAGATAAGTTTCCGTTTATACAACCACATTTATACCGTGAAAAGACGAACCAGTTTAGATAAAAAAAAAAGTGATAGTCAGGATCGTCTACCACGGAATCCCAACAGGAGCGTTAAACGAGGTCCACCTTTGATCAAGTGTTACCTGGAGAGAACCTGAGGAGCGTGTTATATAGTGCTAAAAGAGTAACACTTGAAAGGATTAGCTTGAAAATAAGTAAATAAAAAGTTGTATGTTAAAACGACAGCGTTTACGTAAGAAATAGAAAAAAAGGAAGACAAACATCAACAACAACAACAACAACAACAACAACAACAACAAAGACAAGCACACACACACACACACACACAAAAAGAGCAAAACAGACCCAAGCAAAATAAAAAACACAAAGGCAGTCACACACGACAAATAGCCCACGAAAAAATAAATCACACACACACACACACACACACACACACACACACACACACACACACACACACACACACACACACACACAGGTAAATAAGTACTCACGGGGCATCGAGGGGTCCATATTCCACCTGGTACCTCAGATCACTTTCCGGGGGACTTGGAGGGGCGACCACATCCCCGTTGGTCCACTCTGGCCACACCCACGTCACCTCCACCGCTCTTTGCTTCAAGGGGACCAGTGACACATTCCCCCACCCATCACTGGCGCCCTCACATCCTTCCCACACCCACCCACGCCCCCAGCACTCAAGTTGCCAGGTGTGTTTTACCGTGGGCGTCATGGGTGAGGACTGGGTGTAGGATAGCACCGGTTCTCCAGGTGATGGGATCCTTAGCATGGGTGAGTGTGTGTGTGCGTGTGTGTGGGTGAATGACGTCAAGGAAATGGAAGGAAATAGGTCACGATTGAAGGATTGTGAAAAGAATGTGAGGGTAAAAATGTGGGAGGAGGAGGAAAAGCAAGATGATAAGTGTGGGTGGACAGGAGGGAAAGAGGGAAGGATAAAGGTCACTGAAGGCAAGGGTTTTAGGGAGGAAAGGTAAAGATTTAGGACAGTAAGGGGAAAAAGGTGAAACTAATCAGTGTTTGGGTTAGACGAGGACCTCCCCACACAAAGTCACACATCCCTGGCTGCTTTGTCCTTGGCTTACACTGTCTCTCTGGGATACACACACACACTCTCTCCTCCAGTCCTCCTCCTCCTCCTCCTCCTTCTCCTTATCACTGGGGTAAATATTCTAGGCGTCCTACTCCCCTCTTATCTCTGGCCGCCTCTGTCACCCTCCCCGCCTTCTCTTCACACACTTATGCTAATGGCACGAGAGGACGGGAAGGGATGACCTGTTTCTCGGGCTGGACTGTGAAGGCATGAGTGGAATGAACACTTTGTTATTTAAGGCCATTTTGGTGTCACTTTCTTGCAAGCGCGGAGAGATATAGAGACGTTACTTCTTCTGTCTTTCTTCTGCGTTATGGTGAGACAGAAGCGTGACTATAGCAAAGTGACAGGGATGAATGCTGTCACTTCTAAGGATCGCTATTGCAGTAGTAGTAGTAGTAGTAGTAGTAGTAGATATATTTCCTCTTTCAGTAGTTAGGGTTACTTTACAAACTTTACTTATACACACTTATCCAGTATCACCGTCCAGTCACTCTTGTCACGCCTACAGCATGCGTGATGTGATATATTTCCTCTACCTTCACGTAGTATCAGGAACAGTGACACGCAAGATAACCAGCGGAGTACCACACACGCATACACGAATGAACACCGTTACTCCTGCTTCCACCACACACACAAACACACACACACCGTCCACCAACACCACTCCTACTGACACTCGAGGCTGGAAAAAAGCACGTGAAACAAAGGAGAAGCGCCAGAGGTAGATGAATCCGAGTCAGGAGATAACGCTAGTCTCCCCTCCTCGTTTTCCTCCTCGTCCTCGCCACAGCTCGACTCTCTCCGTTTTCTGAAAAAGGGAAAATGAAATCTCTTTAAGCGCGTTCGTCCCAAAGGCTTTTTCCCCCAGTAAAGCAGATAGGAATGTCACCTTAATGAGATTTAGCATGTCTGGGAGCAGCTTACATTATTCTATACTTCTTTATTATTATTATTATTATTATTACTATTATTATTATTGCTGGAGTTGTTGTTACGTGAGTTCTTTGTAATGTGAATCATAGGAAATCTTCTTAAAACACACACACACACACACACACACACACACACACACACACACACACACACACACACACACACACACACACACACACACACACACAGACAGAAAACGAGAAGTTGGTGGAATTACTATACTAAACTGCTATTATCTATTCTAAAGGGAAAAAAATACTCTGAAAAAATACAGATTAATGTTATCCTCACAATAGTTTCATAAGATAGCAATATTTTTTCTTATCTTTTT
>JAPQNM010000029.1:10662034-10677034 GCA_029783475.1 Metacarcinus magister | reverse complement strand
TGTATTTGAAGTCAAGGAGAGGCAGAGTACTGTATCCTAAAAGACTTCCTACACACAGACTAAGAGGAGTTATAAGGAGACCATTAAGAGAGCATAAAGGGAAGCGAAGTCATGTAGTTGAAGTCACTGGTTATCGACGTCACTCTCAATCCATGACTTCAACATTGACCTTTACTAGACAGAAGCAAACAATAAAATATGAATAAATAAAAAAATAAGGACAAATAAAAAATAGTTTCCCCTACAAGTCGTTTCAGAACACAGGAGAACAATAACAATTTCAAAGCCAACGAATTGGTTATTGAGGATGTAGAGTAGAAAATACAAACTAAGTCTATGTAACAAATTTATCACCCCCACCCCCCACATCCTTTCCCCGTACGTGACCATTACTTTGTGTTATTGAGATTGAATAATTCTTCCTATCTATTACTATTTGTACAGAATAAGAAAAATATAAATGAGTGCGTTTGAATAGATACGAAGTTTAAGTAATTAAGTAATATACAGCGCACTATAATAATTAAAGACAATTTACTGATGACCGACCATAACAACCGGAATACCCAAACGAGGGAGTGGTAGTTTAGCATCGTTAGAGTGGTTTGAACCAGCGTGGGAAGCCAGTCTAACCTTGGTCGCCATCCTGGTTACATTACTTCCTGTACCTTGTAATACCCTGTACCTGTAATAAGTAAAATGCACGAAGCCGCCTCTGGTGTTTCTCTAGACATCATTTACCTACACTTACAAACACTACACAAATCACTACAAAACTACAGCAAACTACGATAAGTAAAAAACAATCTACCTATACTTAAAAACCGTATTTGAATCATTACAACCACACTATAACACTACAGTACACTAAAATAAGTAAGAACGTAATTTATCTACACTCACAAGCTCTTTAAATCATTACAACCACACTACAATACACTAAAATAAGTAACCATATGATTTATCTACACTTGTAAACACTATTTAAATCACTACTTCTATACTACACTAGTACTATACACGACAACACTCAATATAAGTAGCTAAATACGATGATGATAATAATAATAAGAAGAATAGTAAAAATAATAGTAATGAGGATATTAATAATAGTAACAGTAATAATAATAATAAAACTGCCACTAAATCTAATTGTCTTGTTACGTTGTTACGCTGATCTTTGCATTGGTCACATCTTTGTTACGTTCACTATGGCAGGAAAAAAGGGAAGGAAAGAAAGCTGCAGACAATGGTGGGGAAAATTAGGGGAAACAAGGTTACTTCAGGGGAAAAAAAAAGGGAAGGGAAGAAACCTGCAGCCAATAGCGGGGAAAATTGATGGAAAAAAAAGAAACTTGACTTTGGTTGGGGAAAAAAATGGAAAAATAGCAAACTAAAGGCGAAAACTAGATTGGGAAAATAAGACAAGAGGAAAAGAAAGGAAAAAAAGAGAAAGAATGAAGGTAGCAAACTAGGACAGGAAAAAAGTAGTTAAGGAAAAAAGATAGAGGAAAAGAAACTAAGAGAGAAAGGAAAAAGATGAAGGAGCAACAAGAGGAAGTAAAATAAGAGGAAGAATTGGAAAAAAAGGAATGGAAGAAAAAGGGAAAAGAAGAAAAAATATTCAGAAAACAAGAGAAAGGGGAAAAAGAAAGGAAGAAGAGGAGAGGGAAAAAGAGGAAGGGAAAAGAGGAAAGGAAAATACAGAATTGAATAACAAAGGGAAACAAAAGAGAAGGAAAAAAATAAAGAGAAGAAAAAGAAAAAAAAGAGGAAGGGAAAAAGAGGAAGGGAAAAGAGGAAGGAAAAGAGAGGAAGTTGAAATTAATAAATAAAAAAGAAGAGAAGTAAAGGGAAAGGAAATAGAAAAAAAAGAGGAAAGAAAATAAAGGAAGAGAAATAGAAAAAGAGGAAAGGAAGAAAGAGAAGGAAAAAAGAGGAAGGGAAAAAAAGAGGAAGGGAAGAAAGAGGAAAAGAAAACAAGAGAAAGGGAAAATGAGGAAAGAATTAAGAGGAAGGAAAACAGGAAAGAAAGAAAGAGGAAAACAAGGAAGAAAGAGGAATGGATAATAGAAGTAAGGAAAGAAAGTGAAGGGAAAAAAATGATGAAGGGAAAAAATGATGTAGGGAAAAAAAAGAGGAAGGGAAAATAAGGGAAAGCAGACGACACAGCAGATGCATATTATTATTTTGAAAAAGGAAGAAAAAATTAACAAACTAATCACACTTATAATCTTCTGAGAGAGAGAGAGAGAGAGAGAGAGAGAGAGAGAGAGAGAGAGAGAGAGAGAGAGAGAGAGAGAGAGAGAGAGAACAACGTAGATGTAATAATCAATTTTTTTCAATATTTTTCATCCATAATCTACCAACATTTATCTATTAATTATACATTGCATTAATTCCTTTATTATTTACTTATTTTTTTTGTTTATTAGTGACGTAGTTTATTTGTTTATCTGTTTGTTTACTAATCAACAAATAAAACGAAGAAGTATTACCCATTTGCTTTCATTTCTTCGTTTTTTTTTTCACTTTTCTTAATCGTACAAATTAATAATAGTCAACCAACTGAAAAAAAGAAAAAAAAACATTCATACTAAAACATCAAACTTATAGACTAAAGTTTTACGCAGAATCATAATCATTTAACGCAAAACCAAACTATTATTTCCATTTACTTAAACACTTTCCGTCCCAAAATATCCACAATACCTCAATTTTCTCTCAATCTCACTAACTTACACTTCTCTCAACACCCTAGAAGCACCATGTAAAGTAGAGCTACAAAACCACTTAACACACTTAAATACACTTATATATAAACACAAACACATCAAATCACTTAACACGTGTTTCTTACAATGGGAGTAAAGCTGGAGCAGAGCGCGCTACCTCCTCCCTTCACGACTGATAGAAACACACTGGCTGACTGCTGTTAGCCTCCTACCTCTCTCTCTCTCTCTCTCTCTCTCTCTCTCTCTCTCTCTCTCTCTCTCTCTCTCTCTCTCTCTCTCTCTCTCTCTCTCTTTCTCTCTGTTAGTCTATCTCTCTATCTCTGTCTATCTATCTATCTATCTATTTATGTATCTATCTATCTCTATCGATCTATCTATCTATCTTTCCAACTATCTGTATCTATCTATTTATCTATTATTTCTCTCTCTCTCTCTCTCTCTCTCTCTCTCTCTCTCTCTCTCTCTCTCTCTCTCTCTCTCTCTCTCTCTCTCTCTCACCTGCAGTAGTATACAAGCTTATTAGAAGGAAATGAGCAGCTGCAGTGACGGAAGATGGGAATTAATGGACTAATTTTGCAGGTAAGTCTCCAATAGTGAATTTATGACCAATTTAGAAGTGTAGGAATATATTACGTTAAATTTATTAATATCGTAGCTACTGTAAGTTAGTTTATTTTTGTATTGTGTAAAGGTATTAGTGTGAATGTTTTTATTTATTTTTATCTATTTATTTAATTTTATGATTTTTTTTTTTGTGTGTGTGTGTGTGTGTGTTAGTATCGAGTAAAAGGAAATAGATTGCTTAAGGAGAGTCTGGTATGTAATTGGAAAGGAAAGGATAGCAATTAAAATAAAAAGAAAAGAAAAAAGATAAAAGATAAAGAGATGAAAAATAAAACAAAACAAAAACAAAACAATATAAAACAATCCGAAACGAAACAAAAATTAGATAAAATAATATTAGAGAATAGAAGAAAGAAAATAGAAAACTAAAGAAAGAATGAAAGAAAAGGTGACAAGAAAGAAATTAATATAAAAAAAATAAAATAAAAGACATATTCAGCGCCATGCTAAGCTATTATTTATATATATATATATATATATATATATATATATATATATATATATATATATATATATATATATAAATATATATATATATATTATATATATATATATACATATATATTTTTTTTTTTACACAAACAAAATATTGGATGAAAAGTGGTTGTTGTTGTTGTGGTTGTGGTTGTGGTTGTTGTTGTTGTGTGTTGTTGTTGTTGTTGTTATTGTTGTTGTTGTTGTTGTTGTTGTTGTTGTTGTTGTTGTTGTTGTTGTTGTTGTTGTTGTTGTCAGTTTAATAAGGCGGAAACAGGGTAGGTAAATATATATAAAAACAATAAAGAAAATAATAATAATAATAAAATATATGTTGTAGGCTACGATATATTTTTTTTCTCAATTGTGCTTTTAGGCTTATAATTATTTATTTTTTCTTTTACCTTGTACTATATATTCCACACATGGTTTTAGGGAAAAGAAATACTATAATAACACAAAAAAGATCAATACAACAATACATTTTATAATACGAAAAATTACATAATCTTAATCACATTCCTGTTTTTTTATTATTATTTTCTTTAAGGGGAGAAAGAAAATAATACACGTAAAGTTATGAAAACAGACTTAAGAATATGAAAGTGACCTAAGACAAGTGACGATCATTATATACCTTTAGCTTATTTTTATCCAAGGATGTCTGAGAAGGGCGAAGTCTGACACGCAAAGGACATGATATTCACCTTACCTTCATTTTTTCTTTCATTATCATTATTATTATTATTATTATTATTATTATTATTATTATTATTATTATTATTATTATTATTATTATTATGTATTATTATTATGTATTATGTATATATTATTATTATTATGCTCGCTCTCAGTCTCGTCTAGCTCTCGTCTCTCTGCTCTCTCTCTCTCTCTCTCTCTCTCTCCTCTCTCTCTCTCTCTCTCTCTCTCTCTCTCTCTCTCTCTCTCTCTCTCTCTCTCTCTCTCTCTCTCTCTCGTTTGGTTCACTCTTATCTGCAAAAAATTAATAATGTGTTTTCTGCGCCAAATTAAGCTTCACCTACAGCTTAATTAGGGTCACGTGAGACAGGTGTGCGAGCTGTGACTGTAATTAAGGACAGGTACAGTACACGTTCATTGTTTTATAAGTGATATAAGAAAACATAAGATAACGTGAAGGACATATATTCTCTTTCTCTATCTTTTTTTACTTTTCTCTCTCGTTCATTTTCTTTCATTATTCAACGCTCTTGCCTCACAAATTCATATTCAAAATGGAGGAAGGTTTAGGAGGAGACACAACCAGCTGCTGCCTAGGATCTCTTAAGGCTCGGGATCAAGATAAATGCAGTGGCAGGAAAGTGTGTGGGTTTTATTATTTTTTTTTCTTTCTAAAGTCTGTCCGTGTAATTGTGACGGCAAAGAAAACGGGATATTACGGGATGTCGTACGCGATTTGTGATATTGTTGTACTCGGTGACTCCATATTGATGATGATGATGATGATGATGATAATAATGAAAATAATAATAATAATAATAATAATAATGATAATCAATAAACACCATATAAGTTTTTTTTTTATTTTTCATTATCAACATTCTCTTCCTCCTTCTCCTCCTCTTCTTCCTTTTACTTCTCCTCCTCCTTCTCATTTTCTCCTTGGCTATTTCCTTCTCTTATATCTATCCTTCTCCTCGTTTTCATCATCGTCCTCTTCCTCCTTCTCCTCCTCGTCGTCGTCGTCGTCCTCCTCCTCCTCCTCCTTTCATCCTGTTCCAGTCAGACAGAAGAACCAGAACAATCAGTGTAAATTGCTGACTGATGGCTCCCAATATCCTGAAGGAGGAGGAGGAGAGGAGGAGGAGGAGGAGGAGGAGGAGGAGGAGGAGGAGGAGGAGGAGGAGAAGTGGGCGGTTTATCTGATGTGTGTACTGATTTTCTTTTTTTTTCCCTTCTTCTATCTTTCTTTCGTTCTTTTGTTCTTCTCTCGCGATTGTTGTAGTAAGAGCAGTTGATGTATTATTATTATTATTATTATTATTATTATTATTAGTAGTAGTAGTAGTAGTAGTAGTAGTAGTAGTAGAAGTAGTAGTAGTAGTAGTAGTAGTAGTAGTAGTAGTAGTAGTAGTAATAGTAGTAGTAGTAGTAGTAGTAATAGTAGTAGTAGCAGTAGTAGTAGTAGAGGTAGTAGTAGTAGTAGTAGTAGTACTACTAGTAGTAGTAGTAGTAGTGAAGAGTATAAACATAGTATCTCTCTCTCTCTCTCTCTCTCTCTCTCTCTCTCTCTCTCTCTCTCTCTCTCTCTCTCTCTCTCTCTCTCTCTCTCTCTCTCTCTCTCTCTCTCTCTCTCTCTCTCTCTCTCTCTCTCTCTCTTTTTTATTTTTTTATTTAAACAAAGTAGCACATACAGAACAGTTAGCATCTACATTACATAGATAGTTACAAACTTACAGGCTAAAGAAAGCAATGCTATTGCTTTTCTATCTAAAAGCCTCATTCTGTCATTAGCATAAATTATACGTGTATAAAGTAATAATTAATTACCCCTGCCTCAGTAACCAGTCATTTACAGTCTTCTTAAAGCACTGCACATTTGTGTCTTTAAGTATCACTCCTGAGGCATTCAGGGTGTTCCACAGTTTCACGTATCTATTTGTGAATTGTCGCTGCTGATGCCACGTCCTACAACGTGGCATCAGCAGCACACCAGGAGTCTGTACGAAAACTCGTGTGGCGACGTGACTCAGGCGTTGAGGCTGCTTCAGGTCCAGTAAGTGACTCACACTTACTACTTGCACCTTAAACACCACTGTGAGTCCTATCACGTCACGGCGGTGTTGGAGGGTGTGCAGGTGTGGCTCTTGATCGGTGCCACGGTCCCTGATGAGCCTCGCTGCACGATCCTGCACTCTGTCTAGGAGGGATAGGTGTTTGTTGGCCGCTCCACCCCATGCAAGGCACGAAAACTCAAGGGATGAGCGTACCTGTGCTTTGTAGAGTGTCTCCAGCCATTTTGCTTCCAGGAACCATGACATTCTCCTTAGAGAAGCCAGCTTTCCGGACGCCTCCCTGGCGAGACGTTTGATGTGGGTTTTAAAGGTCAACCCACGATCATAGGTGACCCCCAACACCTCCATCTCGTCCTGTGGCGCCAGTGGTGCCCCGTTGGGGTCGTCTCCGTTTTCCTTATGCGTGGCAACTAACATACCCTCCTTCACACACACACACACACACACACACACACACACACACACACACACACACACACACACACACACACACACACACACACACACACACACACACACACACACACACACACACACACACACACACACACACACACACACACGACTACCCAGAGATTCGTGAGGTGAAAGCAAGTAAGGGACAAGGGAAAGAAGAATAGCAATGAGCCTATAATCTTTTAAGGAGACTTCGTGGTAAAGCAGCGAGTGGAGTGAAGTGGAATGGAATGGAGTGGAGTGGAGTGGTGTCAAGTACAGCGATGTGGAGTGGAGTGGAGTGGAGCAAAATGGAAAAGAGTGGAGTGGAGTTAAGTTGAGTGGAGTGGAGTGGAGTAGAGTTAAGAGGAGTGGAGGGGAGTGAATTTGGGGGGAGTGGATTGGAGTGGAGTGGAGTGAAGTGGAGTAAAGTGGAGAGGAATGGAGTGGAGTGGAGTGGAGTGGAGTTAAGTGGAGTTAAGTGGAGTGGATTGGAGTTAAAGAGAGTTGAATGGAGTGGAGTGGAGTGGAGTGGAGTGGAGTTAAGTGGAGTTAAGTGGAGTGGATTGGAGTTAAAGAGAGTTGAATGGAGTGGAGTGGAGTGGAGTGGAGTGGAGTTAAGTGGAGTTGAGCTGAGTTGAGTTGTTGAGTTGAGTAGGGTAGAGAGGAGTTGAGTGAAGTGGAGTGGAGTTGAGTAGAGTGGAGTGGAGTGGAGTGGAGAGGAGTAGAGTGGAGTGGAAAGGAGTAAAGTAGAGTGGAGTGGAGTGAAGTGCAGTGGCGTGGAGTGGAGTGAAATTGAGTGGAGTGGAGTGGAGTGGAGTGGAGTGGAGTGGAGTGGAGTTAAGTTGAATGGAGTGGAGTGGAGTGGAATGGAGTGGAGAGAAGTGGAATGAAGTAGAGTGGAGTGGCAAGGAGTTAAGTAGAGTGGAGTGGAGTGGAGTGGAGTGGAGTGGAGTGGATTGGAGTGGAGATAAGTGGAGTGGAGTTTAGTGGAGTTGAACTAAGTGGAGTGGAGAGGAGAGGAGTGGAGTGGAGTTAAGTGGAGTAGAGTAGAGTGGAGTTAAGTGGAGTGGAGTGAAGTACAGTTGAGTGGAGTTAAGTGGAGTGGAGTGAAGTGGAGGAAAAGAGGAGTCAGAAAAGTTTGTTCATTGTCCAGATGTATACGAGGAAAAGTGGAGGACAAACTGTGGTGTTTCCCCTAAGGCCTGTGTGTGTGTATGTGTGTGTGTGTGTGTGTGTGTGTGTGTGTGTGTGTGTGTGTGTGTGTGTGTGTGTGTGTGTGTGTGTGTGTGTGTGTGTGTGTGTGGAGGTAGTGGTGGCTAAGGTATTGTCTCGTGTGTGTTCCTTTGGTCTTGTGTATTTATTTGTCCTTTTCGTGTGTGTGTGTGTGTGTGTGTGTGTGTGTGTGTGTGTGTGTGTGTGTGTGTGTGTGTGTGTGTGTGTGTGTGTGTGTGTGTGTGTGTGTTTTGTTGGTACTGTTTGTGTTCCTTTCTTGTTTCATTCCTTGCTTGCTTTTTTCATAATTTTCACCTTTTATGTTTCTCTCATTCATCTTTCATTCTACTTTCCTCCTTATTTCTTTTTTTATTTCTAATTATTTTACTTCTCTTCCTTCTTACGTGTTCTTCCCATTCTATTCACCTTCCTTTCCTGCTATTTAATTTGTCTATCATTTTCCTGTTCCTCTCACAGTTCTTTTTCCTCCTCTTTTCCTGCTCACCCTCACTTCATTTTATCTCACTGTTTACTCGCTCTGTTTATCCATGTTTACCTGACCTATTTGCCGCCCTTAATTCCTGTTTACTCTCTGGTCAGTTCAGGTTATAGGCTGTGCAATGATGCGAGGCCTAACGGTGATGATGGTGGTGGTGATGGTGGTGGTGATGGTGATGGTGGTGATGGTGACGGCTACAGGACCTACAGGTAAGCACTTTATTTTCCTGACAGGTGAAAGTGATGAAATTTAGGGAGTGCAGAATGAGAGTGCAAAGAAATAGTGAAAGAGGGAAAGAAAGAGGGAAAGAAAGAGGGAAAGAAAGACGAGAGACATACAATACAAGAGATGCAGGGAAAGAAAGGAGAGAGGACAATAGAGAGGAGACAATAGAAGAAAGGAAAGGCAGAGGATATAACTAAGATATTACTTCAAACACAAAAGATTAAGAAAAGGTATTAAAAACCACAATTCAAGTTAAGATAAAGTCATAGATAAAAAAAATCCTATCTACTTTATTTTCTTTCAGTTACAAGTCCTATAATCTTTCATGGTTAAAAGAGAGAGAAAAAAGTCAAAATCAAAAAACATTCTTAGCCAATTTGATCACAAGTTCTCCTTCACTAAGACTTAACATGGCAAGGCGTTCAGGGTGTAATTATGTTGTTCCTACAGAGCCTTCAACAACCCTGGCAGCGAAGGACATGGAAAAGGTAACTGAAGAGAGCCAAGTCGTGCTAACTTGGGAGGGCACTGGAAAGGTTACTGACGAAGGCGATAAAGGAACATTTAGAAACATTAAGCAAAGAGACGATGTTGAGATGAGTGAGATAAGTGATGCTGAAGACAATGAAGAAGGTGGTGCAGAGGTACTTAGACAAGGCAAAGAAGGAGGGTTTGGTGAAGAAAATGAGATAGACACTGGAGAACATGATAAAGAAAAGACTGAAGGAGGCAATACGAGAGAACTTGAAGGAGACGCTGAAGGAGTACTGAAAAAAGCAAATAAAGGAGACTATAACCAGAAAAACCATAAAGGAAAAACTGAAAGGAACAGCGAACGAAAAGATACTGACGAAGGCGATGAAGGAGACACTGAAGGAGATGAAGAAGACGATAAAAACAACACTGAACAGACCTCAAATGTCCTTAAAACTCGTAAAACCAAGCAGGAAGAAGATGAAGGAGGAAGCAGGAAGATAAGGATGCCTACTGAAGGAGGCGACGAAGGAGGAAGAGCCGGTGTGAGGGCGTACCTCGTGGTAGGAACACAGAAGGGGTGGGAGGCAGGCAGGGTGGAGGAGGTACAGCTGCGAGACTCTGCCTCTCTCTTCAACTACGACTATAAAGTAAGTTAATGTCTCTTTTCATTCTCCTTTGCTTATATCTTTCCCTGATGTCAAAATACCAAATCACGTCTCATGGTTACTAACGACATGAAGTAAAGACGAACAGCTTAACGCAGTCCAAAATGTAATGACACTTGAAACTAAATTAGAAGGATATATATATATATATATATATATATATATATATATATATATATATATATATATATATAATATATATATATATATTATATATATTTTAATGATTGTCCCCCGTCTGGGTGTGGCATTAAATTCGTTGTTTAGCGTGGAGGCGGGTATGTGTGACATGTGTGGAGCAAGGTGGGTAGGGTGTTGCAGGCAATGACAGTTGCCGCCCGGACGTGTCTGTGTCCTGAAGGCGAGGCAGATGACGGCGAAGGTGGAGAGTGACAGGACAATGGAGCAGGTCCTTGCGCGCTGTTTCTAAGAGGGTGGCATATTTGCTTCTAGTCTCACAGCAGTTCCACTGGCAGATGGTGAGACCAGCTGCTCGTAGTGTACCTCTGCCTGAGTCACTGTCTTGGTGAGGCTGGTGGTGTTGGGCAGAGAGGGGTCTGGGTGCTCCTCGCGGCTGGGCTGGAGACGAGGTAGAGGCACGATTGGTGCGGGGAGTAGGCACGGTGCTCATCTTTTGTGCTATAGCTGCGATGGTCTTGACGGCTTTGTCCGTGATGGTGTCTACCACAGTCTCAAGAGCAGTCATATTGAGGGTGACGCCCAGGTCTTGTGCTAGTGACCCGGCGGCGGCAAAGGCCAGCTCCTTCCCGAAGGTGCGGAGGTCGGCAACAGTGAGTTGGAGTGTGCCCGGTGGTAGGGAGGGTTGTGCAGCGGGGACTGGAGGAGCTGGGGGGACAGGGAATGTGTGTGGGCAGGTGTGGTGTGGCGGAGGAAGCGGGGTCTGGACTGTATGTAGAGGAGGGAAGTCCTCGGGAGCGGAGGGGGAGCGGAAGGTGCAGGCGGCGATGTCCGTCGCTGTTGTCCCCAGACGAAGATGCCTGGAGGGCCAGGGGACGACGTAGTGCGCTGCTGCTGCTGTACCCAGGCTACCTGCCGTTCGCGTCCTTGATTGATCCGCTGCAGGCGGGCAGGGCAGCTGGGGTTCCAGGCGTGATGTTGTCCAGAGCAGTTGGGAAACTTGCGAGTTACCGCCTCCTTCGCCTTGTACTTGGCGAGACAAGTGTTCGTCTCGTGGTGGCCGCTGCAAATGCCGCACAGGCGGTCTCGTGCAACTGTCTTGATGGTGCCTAAAGCTGTGGCATCTGAAGCACCGCAGTGGCTCAGGAGTGTAGGGACGTAGGTATTAAGTCCCCCAAGCTGTCCAAGGACAGGTGGGGAGGAAGAGGACCTCGTAGGGTAATAAGAACCTGCTGGGTTTTTTCCTTCAGGCGAGAGGTGACACATCTGATGGTCTCTTCTACGCTGAAGGAGAGAGAGAGGCATCCGCAGGGGGTAACCCATAACAATGGCCTTGGTGGTGTGCGTCTGCGGGTCCAGCTGTAACAGTTTGTAGGTGGCGTCCGGTTCGGAGGAGATGGCGCTGAGCTGGTTGTAAGTGGCCTCGTCCTTGGGGAGCAGGACAGAGCTCCCGTCCTTGCCCACGAGGTTCCTCATGCCAAGATTGGGAAACTCTTATTCCAGGGCCGCTACGGCATCGTAGGTGGTGGCAAAAGTCTCCTGCTGCTCCATTCGGAATGCTGGGAAGGCTGCCTGGCGGGGTGGCGGGCGTGCCACCGTGACAGAGAGACGCGGGGCAGCATGGGATCAAGATTTCTTGTTGGCAAAGGTGATGAAGCCTTCGTCATGGACTTCGGCAGAGGTGGAAATAGAGGCAGTCTGAGCTGGAGGTGTTGGCGAAGGAACAGTCGAGGATGCGGTAGCACTAGCGTCGTAGGTGGAGGCGGCATTAGTGGGGATAACAACGGGAGCTTTGGCTCGGGGCAGAGGTGGTGGTTCTGGGAGCAGTGGTGGTGGGTGGTGCATGGAGGCGAGCGGACTTGGGGGGTGGCAGGGTGTGGTTTGGTTGAACAAGTCGAAGCAGTACGTAGCCAGAGTCAGCAAGGTTGAAGCAGCTGCTTGAGGAGGAGGAATACCGCTGACGCTTGGTGGTTGCCGAGGTGAAGTCCATGAGAGAGGCTGGGGGAGGGTGTCGAGGGTCTCGGTGCCCTGTGTATGACGTGGAAGACATGAAGCCTTCATATTCAGAACACCTAATACCCTACCAAACGAGACCGCATGAGCAGAACCACAGCTAGCTTGGGGGGGGGAGTGATAACCACAAAAGCGGAGTAAACCCGGCACTACACTACAGCGGCGGGAGGGCTATACTGGCCGCCCTTTAGCGGGCGTCGCACCAGCCCCGCCGATGCCCCTTACGGGTCTTAAGCCTAGCCTAACAGAGTCCCTATGACCCGCCTTGACACCCCCTATAAGCAACCCACTAGGGGTCCCCCTCGAGGAGTGGTCTACACCTTCACTCCTTCAGGATTCACCGTTGGGTGTCATGGGTCTCTAAGGGCAAACCAGAATGCTCAGGTCTACACCAGCAGAAAAACAACCCTATGGGTAAAGGTGTCTATAGCTTAGCAAGGTGAGAGCGGAGCGGAATTACACGTCTCGTCAGTGTGGCGGCTAGCGAGCGAGTTTGGTTTCTTTCTTGGTAATCAAACGAGGAACTGATGTAACTGTAGCTGGCATTCCTCTTACTGTATTTTAGTGTTATAGCCAGACGCTAGATAGCAGTAATTTGCTAAAAAAAATAATAATAATGTAATTTTTTCATGTGACATTCCTTTACTAAATGGCAGTGTCACTCTGCCATAGTTCTCTGCTCCGCCACCAGATGGAAAGACTATCGCTGAAAATAGTTCGAACCCTTACTGATAGATGACACTGTTCCCCAAGTTATAATTATATAGTTTGCTATAAGTTAGTCAATTGTTTTTGCCACTTGATATTTAGGCCAGGCTATGTGGGGCAGTGCTCGGCTCGTGAGTGTGTGAGTTTGATCCGGGGTCACGGCAGCTTCTTGGTGAGAGTGGCAGCGCTCTCTCGTTAAGCCTAACAGAATATATGCTCTATTGTTACCTAGTTCGGGGAATTATCTGATGACCTTAATCACTCACTCAATATATTATTCATTCACTCACGCACGTAATCACACTAACTCACGCCCACACTCACTTATTCATTCACTCCCACACTCACTTATTCATTCACTCCCATAATCACTCACTCACTCCTTCATTCCCTTCTAATCAATCAATCCTGCAGGTACAGAGTGAGGGAGGTGTGCCCAGGTGTGTTTCAGGTGAACCAGATGACAGCCTCTTGATTTTCCTGCCCAGGTAAGTGACACGTTCTCTGCCTTACCTTTGTGTTTTTACTGTACGCGTTGTATTAGCTTCTCTTGTTTTCCGAAGGTCTTTACAGTAATTCAAAATACGAGTGTAAAAAAACTATTAGATATTAGAAAAAATATTGATATACGTATTTTGTAAGAAATGTAACTTTTTTTCTTTAATGTTGCTTTGAAAATATGCTAACATGTATTTTCTTCACTTTAAACCTTCTTTTCCTAAACACTAGACCATGAAGGATAAAAAGTGTTTGTAAATTAGAAGAAAAATATACGTGATAGCATGTAATTTGATAGAAAACTTAATGATTTTACTATTTTCGACCTGTGTGTGTGTGTGTGTGTGTGTGTGTGTGTGTGTGTGTGTGTGCGTGTGTGCAGAGCTGAGGGCGTGGTGCAGGGTGCGGCAGGAGTAGTGGCGGCAGGTTTAGTAGAGTCAGGGGCGAGCATCCTCCTCCCCGACCACCACCACCACCACGGCATTCAGGGTGAGTCTGGCAGCGGGGTGGAGGCTACAGGGGACGCTAGCCACGTCTTACATTCTATTTTCTTCTCCTAATATTGATAGTCCAAGGAAGAGTCAGAGGGTGTAAAGTAGCATCCAAAATACCTTAGAATAAAAAAGACAATAGTGAATAGTAGAAAATATGGAAAATACGAAGAAAATTTGATATACATTTTTGTTCTTGTTTTCTTAATTAGTGCAGCTGTTTTCCTCCTCCTGCAGCACTAGCGGGATGGAGCAAACAGATACGTGATGCTGTGAGGAAGGGCTGGGGTCACCTCCCTCTCAGCCTTAGCGCAGCATCTTCAGGAGAACCAAGCACTTCGCCGGAAATGCCGCGCGGAGTTGGACAAAGATGGAAGGGTGTTTCACGTTATTGGTGATGATCTTCGTGTTGGTGAAGGCGCGTTGAGCTTGGTGGAGGATGGACAGAGGTACAGTGTGGAGGTAGATGGACGTGTGCCTCCTATTCTACTAGCCACGCCATCTAGTGCATACTCCAGGTCTCATCTTCTCGCTCTCTCCGACTACTTAACTGGAACGCTACACCCAACACATGGATGCATTTCCTGCGTCGAAATGGGTCAGTTGTAAAGTTTGATTAGTTTTCGTGACTCTCTCTCTCTCTCTCTCTCTCTCTCTCTCTCTCTCTCTCTCTCTCTCTCTCTCTCTCTCTCTCTCTCTCTCTCTCTCTCTCTCTCAAGGTCATATGTTCCTACTACAGGTGACGCAGGACCCTTTCAAGAGGAGGAAAAGGAAAGCGAGGAGGAGAAGGAAGAGGAGGGAAAGCTGATGAAGAAGGTGAAGGAGGAAGTAGTGGTTGTAGGATTGTTTGTGGAGAGACACCAACCCTTTCTATCAGTCATCCTGAATTCCGTCTTCAACAGCGACCTCCCATCAGCTTCCACTCACTTCTACATCTACAACCAGGTCGGTGGAGCACATCAAACCACAAAATAAAAGAATTAATACAGGAAAATTAACACATTCTCAGGTAAACACAAATATAACTAA
>JAPQNM010000029.1:10649534-10659534 GCA_029783475.1 Metacarcinus magister | reverse complement strand
CTGCCCTTCGTCAGGTAACTCCTTCTCCCCTTACACCCCACTCCACTACCTCTCCCCTCCCCCTTTACCGTCCTTTCTCTATATCCATCTCTCATTAAGTCTTATTATAAGTTGTTAAGTATTACGTAAGTACATTTGATAAGTTAGATTAAGTTAGGTATTTTTTTCTGTATTCATGTTCTCATCAATCTTCTTTTTTCTAATCAGTCTGTGGTATTTCTTTTATAGTTTTCTTCCTTTATTTATCTCATTGGCCGAAGCAGTAATATTTGAAAACCTTTATTTATCTACAAAAATCATTAGTAAACACACAAGCAACACTATTTTCCTTCAATCAGACATTAAAACGCACAACACTAACATTTATTTACCATTAACACAACACTTTCATAACTAAACACTATTACACATCTACAAAAAAAACAAAAGAAATCATAAAAAAACACACAAGTAACACAATTTTCCTTCAACCAGACAGTAGAACACACAATACTAACATTTACTTACCATCAACACAGTATTTTCATAACTTAACACTACCTAATCCTCTTCCTGTTCCTCCGGCTCTTCTTCTTCTTCTTCTTCTTCTTCTTCTTCTTCTTCTTCTTCTTCTTCTTCTTCTTCTTCTTCTTCTTCTTCTTCTTCTTCTTCTTCTTCTTCTTCTTCTTCTTCTTCTTCTTCTTCTTCTTCTTCTTCTTCTTCTTCTTCTTCTTCTTCTTCTTCTTCTTCTTCTTCTTCTTCTTCTCTTCTTCTTCTTCTTCTTCTTCTTCTTCTTCTTCTTCTTCTCTTCTTCTTCTTCTTCTTCTTCTTCTTCTTCTTCTTTCTTCTTCTTCTTCTTCTTCTTCTTCTTCTTCTTCTTCTTCTTCTTCTTCTTCTTCTTCTTCTTCTTCTTCTTCTTCTTCTTCTTCTTCTTCTTCTCTTCTTCTTCTTCTTCTTCTTCTTCTTCTTCTTCTTCTTCTTCTTCTTCTTCTTCTTCTTCTTCTTCTTCTTCTTCTTCTTCTTCTTCTTCTTCTTCTTCTTCTTCTTCTTCTTCTTCTTCTTCTTCTTCTTCTTCTTCTTCTTCTTCTTCTTCTTCTTCTTCTTCTTCTTCTTCTTCTTCTTCTTCTTCTTCTTCTTCTTCTTCTTCTTCTTCTTTCTTCTTCTTCTTCTTCTTCTTCTTCTTCTTCTTCTTCTTCTTCTTCTTCTTCTTCTTCTTCTTCTTCTTCTTCTTCTTCTTCTTCTTCTTCTTCTTCTTCTTCTTCTTCTTCTTCTTCTTCAGGACCCGAGGATGAAGCCATTAGGGGTTGAGTCAGTCCCTACCGTTGATCAGTGGATGTCTGACCTCGGCTTGCAAGAGATGCTGGAAGCTGTCTTTGACGATATGTTAAGGAAGCAGCTCTATATTGCATTCCCTAACTCTAATGAGGTGAGTTTTGCCGGCAGTGTGAGGGTAAGGGAAGGGTATAGAAGGGTGGGAGAGGGTAGGGGTGTTATTACGTGAAGGAAAATTGGATTACCACTCTCTCTCTCTCTCTCTCACTCACTTTCTCTCTTTCAGGACGTTATAACAGCCTCCCACATAGCACGTTTTCGACCCCATGAATTGCCTGGCCTTCCCTCCCATCACGATGCTTCCTCCGTCACCCTCCACGTCCAACTGTCACCCACGTTCATTTATCAGGTAAGACAGGTAACACTCGGGGCTGGCCTGCTAACCTCCAACGAAATTCAAGGTCAAAGGCAGGTAGACAGGTATAGGTAGATAGATAAAGAAACACAAGGATTTATAGATAATGTGAGGACTGTATTATGTAAACTAACACAATTCAGTCTTTTGTCTATATCTGAAAGGAAAGAAAAGAGTTGCATTGTCTATTACGAAAAACATTACTTCTAGATTTGATAGACATTCATGATCTTTTTGTTTTATATTCTTTTTTATCAATGAAAAGTATGAATGTTTCTGAAATCAGGACGTAATGTTTTGGGAAATAGAAAATGCATCTGTTTTTTTTATATATATATTTTTTACATATAGAGAAAAAGCTGAAGTATTTTTTGTTTGTATTATAAAAAAAAATTATGATTAACTTCATCACTTAAGCTCAAAGCACGTTCGTTAACACGCACGTACCGTTGTAATGGGAGAAAAAAAATGTTCATTATAATCATCATTGCATATTTACATTAGCTGAGAGTAATGAATGTTAGACAATAATAACATGCTTTGTTTCCATACCGACCTTGCTAATTAATCCTCTCTCTCTCTCTCTCTCTCTCTCTCTCTCAATCTCTCTCTCAATCTCTCTCTCTCTCTCTCTCTCTCTCTCTCTCTCTCTCTCTCTCTCTCTCTCTCTCTCTCTCTCTCTCTCTCTCTCTCTCTCTCTCTCTCTCTCCTCTCTCTCTCTCTCTCTCTCTCTCTCTCTCTCTCTTCTCTCTCTCTCTCTCTCTCTCTCTCTCTCCTCTCTCTCTCTCTCTCTCTCTCTCTCTCTCTCTCTCTCTCTCTCTCTCTCTCTCTCTCTCTCTCTCTCTCTCCTCTCTCTCTCTCTCTCTCTCTCTCTCTCTCCTCTCTCTCTCTCTCTCTCTCTCTCTCTCTCTCTCTCTCCTCTCTCTCTCTCTCTCTCTCTCTCTCTCTCTCCTCTCTCTCTCTCTCTCTCTCTCTCTCTCTCTCTCTCTCTCTCTCTCTCTCTCTCTCTCTCTCTCTCTCTCTCTCTCTCTCTCTCTCTCTCTCTCTCTCTCTCTCTCTCTCTCTCTCTCTCTCTCTCTCTCTCTCCTCTCTCTCTCTCTCTCTCTCTCTCTCTCTCTCTCTCTCTCTCTCTCTCTCTCTCTCTCTCTCTCTCTCTCTCTCTCTCTCTCTCTCTCTCTCTCTCGCTGTCGCTCTCGCTCTCGCTCTCGCTCTCGCTCTCTCTTATTATAACATTATTCATTGCAAATCTTTATGTTATTGTTGTTGTTGATGTAGTAATTATTATTTTCTTTTTATATATTAAACTGATAATTAGCAAAGGAGGAGCGTCATTAACACACACACACACACACACACACACACACACACACACACACACACACACACACACTTACCAATGCGTCTTCTAGGGCGGTGAGATGGAGTTCCCGCGTCAGAAGTGCAAAGTGAAGGCTGATGTAGGTGACGTTTTAATCTTCCCGGGGCGCCTCACTCACCCGAAGCTCATCCACAATGTGACTGAAGGCGAATTACACAAACTCATCATCCTCGTCGATCTGTACCTCGTGAAGATGCAGCGTGATGAGCTGGAAATGTTATCCCGTTAGTGACGCGGACCTACCAACGACTATCAGATAATTCACCGTTTTCTTTCTTTTTGTTTACTAGAATTATGCGCAAATTGTGTGTCTGATTAGAAATAGATTTGGGATGTTTTTTGGGAAGGTTTTTTGAGTGTTATTTTTAGTGTGTGTGTGTGTGTGTGTGTGTGTGTGTGTGTGTGTGTGTGTGTGTGTGTGTGTGTCTGTGTGTGTGTGTGTGTGTGTGTGTGTGTGTGTGTGTGTGTGTGTGTGTGTGTGTGTGTGACGCTGCCGCATACCCGAGTGGTGTGTTCGTGTTTATGTTGTATAGATGAAAATAAAAGAGATACACGTATGTTTTCTTCCCATACTTCCTCAGAACAGAATGTGATCTAAAATGGCTCTCATGAACAGTTTTATAGTAGAAGTAATAGTAGTAGTAGTAGTAGTAGTAGTAGCACCACATACCATTAGGGATCCCCACCACCACCGCCACTACCGCCACCACCACTACTATCACCACAGTCCAGTCCTTTGTCAGCCCGGTGTGGTGTGGTGTGGTGGTGTGGTGGTGGTGCATCGAGGCAGACACACACGTCCGGTGATGCCAGCAGGGTACGTGCCGTCTATTCAGGTAGGTACACGTTGGTACACTTGTGGTGGTGCTTCCCCTCACAGGATAACACCTTCACAAACACATGTTCATTGTTTTGAATACTTTCCTTCCAATTTTTTTCTTGATCACCTAGATACATGAACACAAACACTACTTACTTTCCCTCATCACCACATTATTGCGTGCTTACTTACAAATGTTCACTATTTCATCCGTTATAAAATTTCTGCTAAGCTTTTTGTGTTCACGGTTTCATCACTAACACGAGTCATTTTACTTTTTTTAAGTTTCAGTCTCAGTTTTATAATTAAATCAATATATCATTTTTTTCTCTTGTGCATTTCATCACTGACGTAACACATGTTTTTTTTTCTTTCTTCTCATGGTTATCTTTTACATTTCCTCTTTTAACAACAAACTTCAATTCCTTTCCTCTAACCTCTCAATCTATAACTGTTTTCATAATATGTCTGTTTTTCTTTCATTCTTCAATACTCATCACTAATGTGACATTTATTTATGGAGATCAAGAAAATCCTGCATTGTGCAGTACAGTCCAGTAGGCGTGGGATAAGCCTTCTCTTCGGCTCCCACGCTTGCCTTTCACTTTCATGGGTTCTGTTACTGCTTGTATAGTTGCCCCTTTAATAAGAACACAGAAAACGTGTAATTATATTATATGACTAACTAAACAATTTGTTAACATCATCGGCCATTCATGTTATGTGTATCAAAATTACTCTCAACCTGAAGTATCGACGGGCCTTCAGGTACTCCTAGTCTTCATAAGTAGCCAGTACACATAGTCCACATGGTACAAGCAAAGATGAAATGAAGTATGTGAACCAGACGTTATGTTATAAGGAGACACTACTGCTTTGTGGCTTCACCTTGACAATCCCCAACGAAACTTCTCGACTTCCTCTCTAAATAAATAAATAAACAAATCATACAGTATTCTGTAAGCATAACAGTACTTTGATATTAAACATGTTATGTTGGGATGAATGACGTAATGAATGAATACCAGCAGCAAACATTGAATGAAAACATGAATACCATCACCAGACAACAAAAGCTAACGTTACCCAACCCTCTCATTAGCACACACAATACTATAGTTAGCCCTTCAACATAAATCAATACGCATCTAATATCCTGTCACAAAATTAGTTGGATATCCGGTATCATAATTATTAACCTGAATGAAAAGGAAGTGATCGCGTGTTTGTGAGGCAGACATCAATAATATCAATAATATATGCTAGCAGGCAAGGGACGGAAGCTTACGTTGTGTTATGGCTGAAACACGAACCTTCCTCTTCCGTATGAGAGCTAAATATAGTAATCGATCTTCCGTATCTGGGTTAGTATTGGTATTGATGTAGGCTTAATGTGATCACTGTGTAGGGTAGGAGGGGATGCCTTCCGAGACTAATAAAAAGTACTTACTATGGCATACGAGGGAGTGAAACCAGCGAGGAAGTGAAGCAAAGCAGTTTATTGTATGTAAGCTTTATTAAAGTAGATATTTTCTATATGATACTTAATTGTATAGCTTATATAAATAAATATACACACACACACGTATGTATAGTATATATATATATATATATATATATATATATATATATATAATATATATATATATATATATATATATATATATATATATATAGCATATATATATATATATATATATATATATATATATGAATAATTTTTCAATAACAAAAATAAAGGCATTTGTGTATTATCTACAATTTTTTTCAAATTTCTAAACAAGTTTGTGTATTGGAACTTATTGATCCTTTTCCTTATCATTTTATCACCAACATCGTAAACAAACCTTAAACTCTTAGCTCTGATCTTGTAAGTTTTATTGGCAGTGTTTGCATCATCCAGATGATTCTTGTGAACATGATATTAAGGTGACGCAAACACTGTTATTGCATTAAACCTCAAGTCATGTTTTTAAGGCAAGGTAAAACACGCAATGCAGATATATATATATATATATATATATATATATATATATATTTATATATGTATATATATATATATATATATATATATATATATATATATATATATATGTATATATATATATATATATATATATATATATATATATATATATATACATATATATATATATATATATATATATATATATATATATACATATATATATATATATATATATATATATATATATATATACATATATATATATATATATATATATATATATATATATATATATATGTATATATGTATATATATATATATATATATATATGTATATATATATATATATATATATATATATATATATATATACATATATATATATATATATATATATATATATATATATATATATATATATATATATATATATATACATATATATATATATATACATATATATATATATATATATATATATATATATATATATATATATATATATAAAGAGAGCGAGAGAGAGAGAGAGAGAGAGAGAGAGAGAGAGAGAGAGAGAGAGAGAGAGAGAGAGAGAGAGAGAGAGAGAGAGAGAGAGAGTGAGAGAGAGAGAGAGAGAGAATCTTTTTATTTTCTTTCTCTCTCTCTCTCTCTCTCTCTCTCTCTCTCTCTCTCTTTATATATATATATATATATATATATATATATATATATATATACATATATATATATATATATATATATATATATATAAAGAGAGAGAGAGAGAGAGAGAGAGAGAGAGAGAGAGAGGAGAGAGAGAGAGAGAGAGAGAGAGAGAGAGAGAGAGAGAGAGAGTGAGAGAGAGAGAGAATCTTTTTATTTTCTTTCTCTCTCTCTCTCTCTCTCTCTCTCTCTCTCTCTCTTTATATATATATATATATATATATATATATATATATATATATATATACATATATATATATATATATATATATATATATATATATATAAAGAGAGAGAGAGAGAGAGAGAGAGAGAGAGGAGAGAGAGAGAGAGAGAGAGAGAGAGAGAGAGAGACGAGAGGAGAGAGAGAGCGAGAGAGAGAGAGAGAGAGAGAGAGAGAGAGAGTGAGAGAGAGAGAATCTTTTTATTTTCTCTCTCTCTCTCTCTCTCTCTCTCTCTCTCTCTCTCTCTCTCTCCTCTCTCTCTCTCTCTCTCTCTCTCTCTCTCTCTCTCTCTCTCTCTCTCTCTCTCTCTCTCTCTCGCTCTCTCTTTAAAATATTAACATGGAGTTATATGGATCCGTGTCCCTAGATGGCGCCAGAAGAGAGATTTGGGGAAGGAGAGGGGGCGGAGGGGAGCGCGGAGGAGGAGGAGGAGGAGGCAGCAGCAGCAGACGATGATCATGTCAGTGTAAGTGTAGAGTGCAAGGGAGGAGGTTGTCAGTGTTTCTCGCAGCGGTGTATTTTCTCTTCCTCCACCACGACGTTCACTCACCGCCTCTCACGACACCCTATACGTAAGTGCCTCGCGGGTTGACGGGTGAGAGATGGGTGAAGGTAGTTATTTTGGCTCCAGTCGTGTATTGTCAGTTTTTTTCATTTTTTTTTTTCTTTTTTTTTCGGTGTTCGTATGCGTGTGTTGCATAATGTGACAGGAATGACGCAACACAGCGGCGTGCGTACCGGTGTGTGTGTGTGTGTGTGTGTGTGTGTGTGTGTGTGTGTGTGTGTGTGTGTGTGTGTGTGTGTGTGTGTGTGTGTGTGTGTGTTATGACGTGTGTCTTTCCTGTCATTGGATTCTTTTTTCTTCTTTTTTTTGTCAACATTTATTTTGCAATATATGAAACCTGATTTTTTATTTTTTTTTTTAATTTTCTTCCCCTCAACATTGTTTTTTTTTTATTTATTTCTCCTGTCACCACTTCACACACACACACACACACACACACACACACACACTTTTTTTTCTCCCTTTTCCTCCCCTCTTTGTAGTAGCAGTGGGCCTTCCATCCTTCCATAATACTTCGTCCAACCTTAAAATTACTAAATGACATGTTCCTAGACCCGTGGGAGCGAGTTAGAGGCAATAATAGATAATCATTTCGTGTGTGGACAAGAAAAATGATAATAGAAAGCAATGTCAACGTGGCTTCATTCTGCAAGGACCGATTGTCGCTGATAAAAAATAAACTAAAAAAAAAACTGTACATTTCCTGATAAGATGGATTAACCCAAGGATGTCATGGTGTTATTATTATTATTATTATTATTATTATTATTATTATTATTATTATAAATGTTTCAGTAACTTGCCAACACCGCTATGTTGCATTTTTTCTTAAACGATTCAGTGCATACGAATAACGGAAGGAAACTTTATTTAACCATGTAACACTTTTTTAAGGTGGAAATATATACCTACACATGTTTAGTATAAGTAATTGTAAGATAAAAAAATAAAGAAGTTACCGTTAAAGTGCAAGAAAAAAAATCATCATCATCATCATCATCATCATCATTTCATGGCCACCGCTCGCCGCCACAGGACAAAGAGTAGCACCGTTTCCTAATATCTGCTGTTCGTCTATTCCGTTTGACATGAGATGAATATCGTACCATTGTCCCCTCAACCTATTCACCATTACGATCTTGTTTCCTTGTATATTTTCTCCCTTCCTGACGTGCTACAGAATGTTGAAGTAAGCCTTAGCAAGCTTGCAAAACATCCTTCACGATTGACCTTCACATACACGGTTAGGTTCACCTCAGCAGGTTAACACACACACACACACACACACACACACACACACACACACACACACACACACACACACACACACACACACACACGCGCACACATACACAGCTGGCATCCATCCAAGTGTCTTATCCCGATACTCACGAAAGTTGGCTACGTAGAATACAGGTTAAATTGAGCCTTATAGAAACCCCTTTACTGTATTTGTAGTAGTAGTAGTAGTAGTAGTATAGTAGTAGTAGTAGTAGTAGGAGTAGTATAGTTTATTATATGGATGTTTCAATTTCGTTTTATTTTATTTATTTACGAGAGAGAGAAAAAAAAAAAGAGAGAGAGAAAGAGAGAGAGAGGTCATGCAATCCTTCACACCCTCGTAGGTCATGCTAATAGATAGACTCTTTCCTCAGTGTGTTGCGATGTAAACAAGGACAGTGTTGCCACATTACTTACAGTGATGTAAATAAACACACTGGTGCCAATTCTATCCCACCACCACCACCACCCCCACCACCACCCCCACCACCACCACCACCACCACCACCCCCACCACCACCACCACCACCCCCCACCACCCCACCCCCCACCACCACCACCACCCCCACCACCACCACCCCCGCAGGTACAGACAAGGGACCGAGTGCATGTGTACTTACCATCCGCCTTGGTGTAAACGTATCCTAGTGCACACACACACACACACACACACACACACACACACACACAACACACACACACACACACACACACACACACACACACACACACACACACACCTGCAGTCATTCAGGTTCCACGCCTTCCACACCTTGAGTTGCCACATGTGATTACTTCCCAGGTATTTTTAGCACCTGCCTTCATCATCTCCTCCTCACACACCCTTCCTACTAATGAATCAACTCCATCTACGTCAACATTTTGGACATAAAGACTCTTATCACTTTAATTAATATACCTGAGGAGAGGTTTTCACTAGTTTAAATCCTGCTTGTTTCACCGGCACACACACGAAACTGTTTAGCATATTATAGTGAATGTATTGTTTATATTGTAGTAACTGTATTGTATTGGCTAGCACTATTGTATTTACGCTCAGTTGATGTGGTGATACAAAAAAAAGAAGAATTACAACAGTGTACCTTCATCAAAATCATTCTTTTTGTTCTGTTAATAGCACGAGGAGACTAGATGAGTTTGAGGTTTGTGGTGAAGGATGATGATGAAAATAATACTCGTCACAGTGTGTAATTCTTAGAAAACATTGCTGCTTATGTGACATGACTTTGTAAACATGATTATTATGGAGGCACGAATTAATTACATAGTTATTCATAGTCATAGATAAAGATGATTAGACATTTCAATTTGTAGAGGCATTAATAGATTTAGAGATATAGAGAACTTCCATACATTAGATCCTATCAATTCAGA
>JAPQNM010000029.1:10642034-10644534 GCA_029783475.1 Metacarcinus magister | reverse complement strand
ATGTAAGCGAACACCAACCTTGTATGATACACCAACACACTATATTCTGAGCTGTATTGACAAACCAACGCGTTATCCTGTCAACAACATTATCATCGCCTAAACAAGATCTTTGGAACAGTAATGTATAAAAAAAGAAAAGGAAAAAAATGTAGTGCAGCAATGTAGTACTAGCAATAGGATGATAACAACTACTATAACACTTAGTAGTCAGTCACTTGTGAGGCTTAGTAGTAGAACAATGCATTAGTACAACCTAAGGTAATACAACAATACACATAATTATAAGCACATAGAAAGTTACGCAACAGAAGTAGGCTGCATATTGTACCCACGAACGATAACTAAAGAAAATCTAAATAATCGTTAATCTTCAAACGGTATCTATGTAATATCTACTAAGATTTCGTAGTGTATTTCATCATCTATTTTCGTGCACAAAGACATTGGGAATATATAGTTATACAGTATAAGAATAATGTTTCTTTCCATTTTGTTTAAGTTAATTAACGTTCCAACGCAACACACTGACGTCAATAGCTACCGTGATCCTTAAGGCGGCGGCGGCGTCACACCAGCACTTTTTCCGTCAATTCTTTCCTACTTTGACGGACAAAATACTAGTGTGACACCACCTCTAGTTGTGTGACTCAGCGAAGGTTTGTCTGGTTCTGATCCTATGATGTGACTTCCTGACATCATCCATCCTGTGACTTAGATACATCGGTCGTTACTCAGATGATATAAACATTATTCTTAGTGTGATGACTTATGTTTTTGAATACTAAGAAATTAAGTTAAAGGGTAGTCATGAGGAGCGGCCGGGGATCGAACCCATGACAGGATGTGCAAGAGTCAGGATGGGAGACAGGATGGCTCTATGGTGCAATGCTCGACTAGTTATCTAAAGGTTGTGAGTTCGATCCTGGTTCACGGCAGCTTCTTGGTGAGAAGGATAACACGCTCTCGTTTAACCCTAACATAATTATACGGTCTATAGCTACCTAGTGAGAGTGTATTATTTAGTAACCTTTTCTAGAGTCAGGGTGAAAAGCTATGTCCAGTTGTGAGTGTATCATTGTTATTAAACTTTCGTGGATGTTTAAGACCTTTTAACTGATTAAACTATATAGCTAAATAACTAATTAACCAATCAACTACCAACAAACTAACTCAACAAATAACTATCTATCTATACCCAACTAATAATAGAATAAATAGAGGTATCCTGTGTCCACTCCATACGTAGGTAACTGACTTCATATTCTTATACAAGTTTAGTAAGTGAAAGCAGATCGTTGCAAGACAATTTTTAGTTACGCCAAGTTCGTTCTCTCAGCTGCTTACTAATGCATGAGGAGATATTGTATAACTTGTAAGTAAGGCAAGCTATTGTTTCACCATCTGTTGGCTTCTTCCCTTTCTATTGATTTTGTGATGTAATGCCGCGTGTTTCTGTGTGTGTGTGTGTGTGTGTGTGTGTGTGTGTGTAGTGAAGTAGCTTTGTACATTCTTCCCTCTTTACATAGATGAGAGAGAGAGAGAGAGAGAGAGAGAGAGAGAGAGAGAGAGAGAGAGAGAGAGAGAGAGAGAGAGAGAGAGAGAGAGAGAGAGAGAAAATAAAACTTGACCAAATACGCTTCCTTGTCACATCATAACCTTTCTTAGTAATTTCTAAGGGGTTCTTAGACACGCCACACACACACACACACACACACACACACACACACACACACACACACACACACACACACACACACACACACACACACACACACACCAGTAACATGAACGACACATCCTTACCAATTCAATTTACAGACAAATAAAACTCTCCACATCTTCCTTCTCACATATCATCATCATAAATATTAAGAAAGTAATTTAACCTTGTAAACTGTTATGTATAGTTAGCATTCAACGTCTAACGAAGCGAAACATGAGGAGAAACTGTCCAACCATTTCGTTACCATGGCAATTTTTCTAACCAAACGTAACTTATTACAGCAATTATTGTAGATGTTTTGCATTCCTAAAGTCATTTGCTTAGTAGTTATATACATTATTATCTGTGTATTATCTTTAAACTCAACTTAACTGTCTCGTACAACACAAAAAAGCGACAATAATATTATAACACTTGAGTATACGATGTTAGTAACGCACACACACCCTTAAGAACGTACATGACAAAGAGCGGCAATCCAGTAAACTAATGCCCAGCGTCAGAAATAAATAAAGAAGTAGGAAGGTGTAATTTTATGGAAGTCTTACGTATAAAGCCCTTTAGTTCCTCCCCGGGGAAAGCCAGCGACATTTGCAGAGCTGGAGGGAAGAGCGGACGGGCGGACGAAGTGAGGGTTGACGTGTAAAGACAAGCGACAGAAGGAGGGTTAGCGTGAAGTTACGTCATGTTGGTGAGTTGCACTGTATCACGCTGATTGAAAAGTGCATCCACGGGTGTGTTTCTTCATCCATACATGTCGGAAATGGTGTATGC
>JAPQNM010000029.1:10629534-10637034 GCA_029783475.1 Metacarcinus magister | reverse complement strand
CTGCCAACCTGACGTAAGGAATCTTGAAGGTGTTAGTCATTACAGCTTGCCCTTGTAACTGTCTAACTGGGAAATTGACTGAGGTGTCGTTACTGGTGTGGCCTTGTAATAATGACTATGTTGCTGCCTTGGGTGATGGGTTTTGTGGTGTAGTGGATTTCTCAGTCAATTTCATTTAATTGCCATTTACTACATTTTTTTTCTTCTAAGAATGTATGTCATATATTATGGGACCGACTCAATAATAATAAGAAATGACACCCATGCTTACGTAGGTTATTTTTCTGTGTGTTTTGTAACTCATCTTCATAATAATGTACCTGGATATAGATAACACTCTTTTCGTACAAATTTTGATGCATTTCGAAGGATTTTGACATTTATTTCTGTCGCAAATTCTTACATTCTAGAAGATCTTCATCCCCTCAACAAGCCTGGGGCCTGTGGGAATGTGGGGTTCTTGGGTGGGGAAGACGAAATACAGTGATTTACGATAAAAACAAAGTGCCAGAATTATAACCTGACAATTTCCTATTCACAAACTCGCAATGCACTGATGGTCACAAAACAAACGCACGAACACACGTTTCTTCCTGGGGTAGAAGCTAGGAAAGAAAATTGCGTGGCTAGGGAACCTATCCTAACCTGCTATTTGCGTATGTATGTGTATGTTAGTGTCAAATAACATAACTTTTTTCAAACCAAAAGAAACTTTTCTTTATTCTCGAACAGAAGGTCCAGCCTTTTCCTCGCTGTCCTCTCTCGAGAAGTCAATTGCTGATGGGTGCCTCTGCGGTTACCAAGGATACCTTATATCCTTGGCGGTTACCGAGTGGAGGATACATTCCTTTGTTTCAATGAGTAATACTTCCACAATTCCCTATTCACCCATACGCAATGCACTCTCGATTTTCTAGAGCTTTACTGTGAAGAAGTGAAATAATACCTCCAGCAGGCACTGAGATAATTTTCCGTGGCCGTTGGGTGTTGTTTTGGCAGGCCTGACCAAGGTGAGGGACTTTGGGACAGCGTTGCAGACAGCATTATCGGAGATGGAATCAGCAGGCGGCGACGGGCCCTGTCACCCTCTGCACACCCACACCTCAGGAGGAAGAGGCAAAACTTATTCGAGTCCTTCTTTGGTGAGACCCATGTTTATCTATTTAATTTATTTGATAAAGAATGGAAGAAAGAAGACCAATGATAGGGCTGGATTGGCCTCTAAGTCTAATTATTAGAACACTGACAAATATTTCTCCTTCATATAGAATAACTGCCAACATTATTACACCACCACTCAGGCTAGTCCTCTTGCAGGCTTCAGCTTGGAAGCTAAGTGGCCACTCGCTTACTCCCCCAACACAACTGCCGTCACCAGACTGATGAACTTGGTAGCTGATCGGCTGGTGCTGGATGAAAAATGTGAGTCACATTACCTTTTTGCGGCCCTAATTCTTTTTTTATTATTTGTTGCCTCTATCAGGCTTTTGTGATTAAATGTGTTGGTATTTCTTTACAAAGATTGCTCCACCTCTTTCTTTTTTCTCTTTCCCTACATACTATACATAGTGTACTCAACACATCTGTGAAGGTTTCAGGCGGTGCTCACCATTATTTACCTCGCAAAACATCTTTGAAGTTATGTTAGGTTATGTTAAGTTGGGTTGGTTATGTTGTAAAGTTATGGTTAGGTTAAGGTTGTTAGGTTAGGTTTCGGTTATGTTATGGTTAGGTTAAGTTAGGTTAGGGTCGGTTCAGTTAGGTTCGGTTATATAAGATTTTTACATTTTATTACCCAAAAGTTAGGGTTCTCAACCTTAGATTTTTTCTGGATTTGGGTAATAAAATGTAAAAATCTTATATAACCGAACCTAGCTAAACCGAACATAACCTAACTTAGCCTAACCATAACATAACCGTAACCTAACCTAACAACCTTAACCTAACCATAACTTACCAAACCTAACCAACCTAACTTAACATAACTTAACATAACTTCAAAGACGTTTTGCAAGGTAAATAATGGTGAGCACCGCCTGAAACCTCCACAGATGTGTTGAGTACACTATGTATAGTATGTAGGGAAAGAGAGAAAAAAGAAAGAGGTGGAGCAGTAGTTGTAAATAAATACCAATGTGTTAATCATGCTCTACACTATATTTTTATTTTATTAGTATGATTCTTATTATTACACAACTGAATCCTCTTATCTCTCTAGTATATGCAACTTGATCATTGAGGTGTTGTGAAGTGAATCCTCAGTATGTTCTTATTATGTCCACCGTCTATCACCAATATTGTCTTCTAGGCTCTGGCTTTGTTGCATATTTGTTTTTCTCAAAGTCCTGTTTTCACTCTACAGTGTATGGGTTTGCTACCGAGGAAGACCTTGTGTCCTACCTCTCCTCCCTGTCCAAGGAGGAGAACAAGGACATTGTGTTAGACATGCTTGGAGGCATTGTGTTCACCAACCCTTTCCCTGAGGATGACAAACTCCCGCACCAGTTGTCAGTGAGTGCTGAGATGCAGTGTGTTTGGTTTGGGTCACCTTATATCAAGGAAGATTGAATGGGATTCTTGCCTAATACAGTGTTGTCAGGTTTAGTTGTGTTAGATTAATAAGCTTCAGCATTTGGAGTCCAGTGCGTGATCCTCAAGACCGTGAATGAATCTCACACACCTCTTTGCACCACAGTACAAGATCCGCCTCAAGGGGTCCCAGCGAGCAGGCAAAAAGAGAAACCCATTTTTGCCGCCGCCACAGTGGTACACCGAGCTCTCCTACCCACTGTTCCAGGTGCCTGGCCCTCGCTCCCTCACTAAGAACAATGGTGGCAGACCAGGTACGGTGTCCACATTGTAGTAGCTTGTCAAGTTGATCTCTCTCTCTCTCTCACTCTCTCTCTCTCTCACTCTCTCTCTCTCTCTCTCTCTCTCTCTCTCTCTCTCTCTCTCTCTCTCTCTCTCTCTCTCTCTCTCTCTCTCTCTTTAAATATTTATGTATGTATTGGTTGTATGTACAGTTGGTTCCTTGTCCTCCATTCATTGACATATGTAGTAATTTCCTCAATAACCTAACTGGATGACTGCCATTCCTCCCCAGGTTACTTTGATGAAGGCTTCCTGGCTCTGCAGCATGCTGTGGATATGTCCATTGCTGAGTTCATCACTGGCAAAGACCCAAGTAGTGAGTATTAATGTGTTCACTCTTTTCAAGTATTTATTGTTAGTGTATTCATGCAGTATATTGATATTAATGGGCTAACCTCTATCAGAAATACATGTCAGGCATATATTTTTTTGTTAAATCGTATTGACTTGCTTAAATATTTGCATTGCTAAGCATATGATGTACTTAATGTGTTCCAAAGGAATATTTAAAAGTTCAAAATTTACATTTACATATTACCATCTTACCATTCATTCTCTTATTTGCTTCAAGATTCAGCTTCTGTCTCCTCCAGTTGACTTAAAATATTCCTAAATGTATGTTCTTTATATCTTATTAATGTTTGTTCTTGAAATCTCTTTATAATTCATTCTCACCCCACCCAGTGATGTACACAGTGAGGATGCAGCGGATGCCATACCCGCCCTTCATAGACGACACATACCTGGTGGCACTGCAAGCCTGGATGCCCTTTGTGCTTCTTGTGTCCTACATCTACCCTGCCATCAACATTGTTAAAAGTGTCGTCTATGAGAAGGAGAAAAAATTGAAGGTATGGAGTCATATTAAGTTTTTATCCACAAATACAATCTGTTTGTATCTGTGTGTCTTAGTTTTGTTTTACATGTGTGAAAGTGAAGTGTGATGTAGTGGAATGGGTGAAAAGAATACTTTGAGGTGGTTTGGTCACCTTGAGAGTAAGAAGAATGAAGAGTTTGTAAAGAAAGTGTATGTGAATGATATTAAGGGTCCTCGTAGGAGAGGAATGCCAGTTGTAAGATGGAAGAATATGGTAAAGGAATACATGTATGAAAGAGGTACTGATAGAGGGGGAGGGCTTGAACAAGCAAGGAGGGAGTGTATGGATAGGGAAAGGTGGAGGCTCTTCTTGGGCCATCCCCTTGGAGTATGTTCCCAGAAGGGATGAGGCATCAGGGACTATAGATAGATTGAGAGTTTTATGGTCACACACTGTATGTAAATTAATACCAATATTTAGTCATAACTTGCCTGTGTCAGAATTTTTACATCACCATCCTCATTAACATCATTATCACTAATTAGTAATTATACATATTTTTGAATGTGCATGCAAGAAGTAGGTATGCTTGAGAGTAAAAGGGAGGGGATTGGAAGAATGTTTGTGGAGCAAAAATTTGATGTGTTAAAATTGAGTGGAACTAAACTGAAAAGTAAAGGTGAATGTGTGTTTGTGTGTGAGAGTGGAAGGATATGAGGTGTGACCAGAGGGAGAGCAAGGGAAGGAGTGGCCTTAATGGTGAGTTTGACAGTGAGTGAGGTACAGTGTGTGGTGGAATGGAAGGAAGTGTCATCAAGGCTGATGTGGATGAAAGTAAAGTTTGGTAGAGAGTTGTGGGTGTTTGTGTGTGCATATGGTCCTGGTAGTGTGATGGGTCAAACAGAAAGGGATGATTGTTTGTAAAGTTTTGGAATGAATGTGAATATTGTGTTGTTAGGAAATTTAAATAGTTGGTGACGTGGTTGGTAAACACGGTGGACCTTGGAGAAATGAAAATGGAGAGAGAAAGATAGAACTATGTGTAGAGAGAGAGTTGGTGGTTGGAAACACCTTTGTTCAAGAAGGATATACACAAGTATACATGGATGATACAATACAATGGAAGGGTAGTAGATAGATCAATGATGTACTATGTGGTTGTGTCAAAGAACATAATAAGACGATTGTTAGATGTGAGAGGTTTAAGAGGGGAAGAGGGAGGTATGTCTGACCATTTCTTTTGTAGAGGGAAAGCTGAGGGTAGGTATGAGGTGGGTGAAGATTAGACGAGTGGGGAAGACAAAGGTAGTTCTGAAAGAGAGTGAATTAAACAAAAGGAGAAAAAGGAGAGGATTACAGACAAGTGGAATGCAGTGAGAGTATGAGAGGAGTGATGTGGAGAGGAAGGGTAACTGTTTTAAGAGTGCCGTGATGGGATGTACAGAGGTGTGTGGTATGAGAAGAGTGGGAGGTGGGGGTGAGAAAGGGGAGTGAATGGTGGTGTGAAGCTGTAAGGTTGACTGTAGCAGAAAAGAGGCATTTCCATGGAGTGTGGCTGCAGAGGAAGGATGAGGTGTCATGTGAGAGATACAAGGTAAAAAGAAATAAAGCATGTTGCAAAAGTGAGTGCAAATGAAAGATGGGGTAAGAAGATGACTGAAAATGAAGAATGAGAATAAGATGTTTTGGAAGGAAGTAAAGAGGATAAGGAAGAGAACATCTGGAAATGATGAAGGGTGAATACAAAGGATGTCTAAGTGAGAGGAGTGTATATGTATGTGTGCATGCGTGTGTATGCGTGCCTTGTCTTGGCTATCCCCCTTTAGGGAGATAACAGCCTGGTATATAGATAGATAGATGGAGAACTTATTTTTGAATGCTGATTAGACATACACAAATATATATATTTATCTGTACCTATTGCCAGTTCCTACAAACCCCCTTTGGGAGACCTTCACTGCAGACTCCATTTATTCCTGTCCCTGCATTCCCTCCTTGCATGCTCAATCCTATCATTCTACTTTCTCCTTCTCCTCTCACATAGTTTAGCACTCTGTTCTGTTTCACTGTTGGTTTTCCTCCTACACTCACTGCATTTATCATACTCCTATACACTCTCTTAGTCATCTCACTATCTGACCTCAACCACGTCTCCTTATATTCCTTCACTGTTGCTTGACATACCAATCTGTTACACACTTTCATTACTTTCACCATCCATTCTACTCACACTACACCCAAAACAATTATGACAAATTACAAAAAGACATGTCCCTGTAAAGATCCTGAAAATGTTACCTCCATTCACTGCTGCCAATTCCTACAGGAGTCCATGAAGATAATGGGTTTGCAGAATTGGCTACACTGGTCTGCCTGGTTCGTCAAATCCTTCATGTTCCTTGCCACCTCCACTGTGCTTATCACCATCCTTCTCTGCATACACTGGTGAGCTCATATAGGTGTACACACAGCTACACTGGCAACTGATTTTTTTTTTTATTTATTTATTTATTTATTTATTTATTTATTTTTTTTGCTGATAATTTCTTAAGTTTGTGGGATGGCTCAGGAACAAAGAACAGAATGCAGGATTACAAATCAATGCAAAGGAAATTACATGTATGTGTAACTTCATGTATCATGTTGAACCAGTAAGGTATAGAGTAACCCTGAAAAATAATTAAAAATGTTTTATTTTTAAGCCACAAGTTACAGTGATTGTAGCCATGTTAGATGGTTAGCGTGGTGGTATGTGGTTAGCGTGGTGGTATGTGTTAACCTCCTTGCCTTGGTGGTGGTGTGGGCAGGCATGGTCCAGATAGCTTGGCGGTGCTGAGCCAGAGTGACCCATCATTGGTGCTGGTGTTCCTGCTCCTCTACACCATCACTGCTATCTGCTTCTGCTTCTTCCTCTCCACACTTTTCTCTAAAGGTATGACAACAGGAGTGGTGCCTCACAATGTGTCAAGTATTATTACGATGCACTGCAGCAACTGAGGTCATTTAATGCTGAATATTCATGATATAAGGAACATAAACATCAAGAGCATAAAATTGTGTTTGAAAGATGAGTAAATGATAACTTTATTAAGACAATATTGAAACAGAATACCTTTCAAATCTATAGAAGGTGTAGGAGTCCTGCCTCCTGAAATAATATTGGTGCGTCAATCTCTGTGTTAAGAGTCATCAGTATCAAATTTAAGATCTTGTTTTTATTGTTTTGATAAGGTTATTTGTTATAGGTATTGTTACAAGAGACATTAACTCGTTTTACAGTTTTGGGAGCAGTTACAAGAGAAGTGATTTAAAAAAAAGTTTCAATCCTTCCTCAACAATCCATCTTGTATGAAGATTACAGTATTGGTAGAAAACATTTCACTAATCATCATATACATAAATACCTCATGTGCCACAAGAGCAGGCTTCCTTATGTGTTGCATCTTCATAGACTTCCCTTATATACTCTTAGTGAAGCAGCATCTTACTAACATGAGGTACTTGTTTCCCACAGCAAACAGCGCTGCAGCTATTACAGGACTGATCTGGTTCCTCACCTACATACCGTACACTGTGCTGCGGCCACGCTATGCCTCACTCACCCAGGGTAACAAGCTGGCCCTGTGCCTGCTTTGTAACACTGCCATGAGCCTTGGGTGCCAGCTGACCTCCATGTTTGAGGGCACGGGCTCAGGGATACAGTGGCGCCTCCTCTTCTCTGGGGTGTCGCCAGATGACCCCTTCACTCTGGGACATGTGTTTGGTATGCTGGTGCTGGACTCCATCCTCTTCTGTCTCTCGGCCTGGTACA
>JAPQNM010000029.1:10615068-10629434 GCA_029783475.1 Metacarcinus magister | reverse complement strand
ATATACGGCTGTTGTATGTCGCTTACTATATCTGCCTCGTGTTTGAGTCAATCAAATCTGCAATGGGTTGTTTATGGATAGTAGGTTTTCTGATATAGAAATAGTCATTCCATAGATAATCTGAATATTATAGCTATAGAACCTATCACTTTGATATGGTATAATTACTGAAATACCTCCACGTTGGTAGGTCTGAAGGCAGTACAGGAATGACAGAAAGATTACAGAAGTAAGATTGTAAGGGAAGGAGCTTGAAAGAGATAATATCTAAACAACTAAGGATTAGAGGTTTGGGAAAAGTCTATACTAGTATATCCTTAAAACAGCCAGGTACATAGATAGGATGTTACACCAGCTGGTCAAATTGAATTTACTTACACTAGATGCATCATGCTAGAATACAACAGATTTGGAGACCCACCTTCCAACTTTCAAGCGATATTTGGTCTCACTAGGGCCGACGTTGAAGAAGTCATACACTGCGAATCGATCTCCGCTCTCATAATCTGCCAAGTCGATTCGCAACTGCTGCAAAGTTGTAGAGGTGAGGATGTGAAGATGGTCCAGGCCCAGCCAGAATTCACCGTCGAGATCACCAAAGCCCAACTGATATTCAATCCAGGTACGATAAAAATCTTCCCGGATGGAATCATTGGTGCGTCTTTGGAAGACTGTCCAGCCTCCACCATCAACAGTGTGGTCACAGTACACGATCACACGACGGTGAGGTTGCCCAGGATAAGGGTACACCAGGCGCAGGCCACGCCCGCTGTCCCCAGAATCCAGTAAATCCTTGCAGTGACGTGGTCGAGATTCTGACTTATTTACGAGAAGACTGACTTCCTTCAACACCCCTCTTGCTTCCTGTATCACCCAAGAAAAGGTAAGTCCAATAAACTGTCTCTTGCACTGACATATTTTGCTATGATTATGATTATGATTATGGTTAATTATTTTGATTATTGCTTCTCAGGGTTGATAGTTCAAAGTTCAATTTAAGTAAAATTCCACCTCACTAACTCAAGCCTACTGACCTATTTCCTATGCAAGATTAGACTCATGTATTTATTTAATTTATTCAATAAGTAGATTGATAGATATACAAATTTCTTTTTTGGGGGGAGGCATGACTGTGGATAGCCCCACAATGTTTTGCTAATCCTTTGGGGGTAATGAGGTATTGCTATAAAAACACCTGCCCTACTAGCTTTTACAGTTTTCAAGCTGTTCCCTTCATATTTTCTTAATATAAAGAAAATTATCTGTATTGAATGCCTTACTTTATATTTAGGAATAATTTACTTTGCAATGAATAACATGAGAACTTTGACATGAGTTCACCAGCAAAGGGAATGGTTGAATGGGTAAAGAATGGTATGTACATTGAAGTGGTTTGGATACGTGGTGAGAAGGAATGAGAATGAGTTTGTTAAGATTGATTGATTGATTGATTAATCATTTGATACATTTGATTAATTTTTTATATAATAAAGTGAAGCCCAGGTTCATTGAGCAAAAGCTCTCCTATGAACCTAATGCTTAGATACAATAATGGTACGAGCATACCCGTTATGTAGGACTACCGCGGTTGTACAGCAGAACAAATATGATGAAGATTTGCATCGTTGATAATGAATATATATGCATTCTATATACAACTAGAGTAAGGTGTACAGATAGATTCTGCAGTTTATAAATCAGACAAAGGCAAGGTAGAAATATTACTCACAAGCACTATGAATAAGAATACAACCATGAAGCTTATTCCAAGTTTATAAACATCCAATCAAAATAGTAAGCAAGCAACAAATATCTGAGAATGAGGAAATTATTTCAATCTGTTCAGTTAACGAAGACTTTGATCTGGGGCAGAAATTTCAGAGCCACCCCAAGGCAATCAGTGGAACAGACTTAGAGCAGGACCTGATATCTCTGTTGCTGAAACATAAAGAAGCGGTGGCTTTGCCAAGGGACGCCTTAAGCAAACCAAGTGTGTTGAAACATCAGTTCAGATTAAAGCCAACTACACAACATATTTACAAACCAGCTTAGAGACTGCTACATTCATAACTCCAAACAGTAGACAAACTTATTGATGAAATGCTTTCACAAGATGTGATAGAACCCAGCGATAGTGAATGGAATTGTCTACTAATATTGGTTCCAAAGGCAGATGATACCATGCATCCAGTGATTGATTATAGACAACTTAACAAACATACCATCCCAGACAGATTGCCTTTGCCGGTCATTTCAGACATATTAAGAATAGAACTACACAAAGATTCAAAAGACTTAACAGCATTTTCCAAACTGACAGGTCATTATAGGTTGAACAGGATGCCATCTGGTTTGAGCAACAGCACTTTAACTTACATGAAACTTATGAACACCATCCTACATGGGTTAATAGGCAAAACAGCAAGTGTCTTTTTGGATGATATTCTAGTTGGATTAGAGACAGCAGAGGAACACTTAAGAAAGCTTGATCTAGTGTTGTCCAGAATAGGATCAGTAGGATTAAAAGTTAAATTAGAAAAATGTCAATTCTTACAAGATAAGGTATTGTATTTATGACACCAAATTGATTGCCAAGATCTTAGAACAGTGAAGTCCAAAGAAGATGCAATACGTAATTTTCCTGAACCTACTAATGTAGAGAAAGTTAGATCTTGGGTTTGGCAGGATTCTATAAACAATTTATAAGAAGTTATGCCGATACAGCACACCCATTAAGTTCACTTCTTAAGAAAAATGCCACATTCACATGGGGACCAGAACAACAACATGCTTTTGATACCTTTAAGATTAAGCTTACCAGTTCACCAGTATTAACTAACTAGGTGATGAAAGACAAAAGTGGACTGTGATGGGAAGTGCAAAAAAGCTTAAAGAAGAAACTAGCATCAGGTACAACAGACTAGGAATAGCACCAGACATGACCAGGAAGGAAAGGGAAGAAAACCAGTAATTGAGAGAAGAGCTGAAACTTGAGAGATGTGCTGGAGAAAGAAGATGAATAATAAAGAAAAATAAAGTTATTAGAGTCCCCCATGAGGAAGCTAACGGTCATAACCAAAAGAATAACATCTGAAAAAGAAAAATTGAAAAAAATACAGAGAAAAATTCAGAAGCAAATATATTGTTGATAAATGTTCAAGGACTTACCACACCAAAGATGTATGAAATAGAAAAACTATTAGTGAAAAAAGTTAGACATAGTTTGTTTAACAGATACCCAGCTGATTATAGACAAAGTGCGAGTGAGTGATCCTATAAATAAATATGATAACATGCGAGAGAGGAAAGGTCAATAAGGAGGTGGACTATTAGTGATACCTAACATAGAGACACAAAGGATATAGAAATAGTGCACAAACAAACCATAAACAGAGACATAAGAACATAAGAAATGGGGAGACTGCAAAAGGCCAGTTAATGACCTACATGAGGCAGCTCCTTGTCCCCCTGTAATGTCACTCCCTTCTCCCCCTGTAGCGTTGATGGTAGTTGTTATGGTAGCGAGCTACAGACCGAACGTATAGTAGTACTAAGATGTTAATAGCACTTGGAAGGCACTGAATTTACTGAGAGAGTAAGAAAACTGAGCCATTACTCGACAGCAAATATATTTTACACTCAAAACAAACACGGTAAATCAACACAGGTCCTAAATCCGGTAAGGGAGGGAAGCACTCCTCTTTACTCCTTCCAGGCACAGGCTAAAGTCAGCCTCTTCTGCCTTAACACTTCACTAATCTACCCCCCTAAGTTAACAATACCAACACTAACACAATACTACTAACACATCCTAACACTAACACATTGTATCTCTAACACATCCTAACACTAAACACAAGCAAGCAAAAGACACAGGGTAAGTTTCCTCTCTGTCAGAAAAACCCTCCAATCGAGGGTATTGTGTCTTGCAGATGGCAGCTAAGAAGTGAGCCTTCCTCACATAATGCTATTGGAAACCAGCATCATGAATTTGAAACTAATAGTTGTAGTAGTGTACTTTTCATTATCTGACAAGGAAAAACAAGGGTCAGTATAAGGTGAGTTAGATCAAATCATTGACACATCTAAAGAATCTCTGATGTTAATAATTGTAGATTTTAATGGTCACGTTGGGTTCTTGGAAACACAAGTAATCAATGACAATGTGAAGATGGTTAGTGACTGGATAGAAAATGAAAACCTTATATTGCTGAATGATGACATGAACTGTGAAGGATTGTAAACATGGAACCGGAACAACCAAAAAGGTGTTATAGACTATGTCATCTGCAACAACAAATTTTATGATATATATACAAATATGAAAATAGATGAAAACCAAGACGTAGTTGACATCTCAGATCACAACCTTCAAGAAGTAAAACTAAAAATCATAAAAGAAAACAAATCAGTTCACCAAGAAAACCTGGGAAATAAGACAATACTACAGTAAAGAAAAGGAAAACTTAGAGATGTATGCTCAACAATTGGAAATTAAACTACAGGGCATCTAACATCTGACATCTGGCATCTGACCATGTAAGCACACTAAATAATATGATAATGAAAGAGGCAAGAAATGTATTGTTAAGAACATACAGGAGGAGAACAAGCAAATTAAAAAAAAGAAAGGCACCATGTAACAGATGAAATAAAATACTTGGGACTGCTATTAACAAATGATAGAAACATCTTTACAAAATAAAAACAAAGCACAGAGACTGGCTAACCTGACCTACTCCATCATAGCAAGAAACTGCCACAAAATAATAATAGGAAAATCCTTCTGGAAAAATATCTGCCTACCATCTGTACTGTATGGAACCAACTTTCTAAATCTAACTGAAAAGGCGAGAAGACGAGAAGTTGGAGCCTCTCACATGAAGGCAAGAATCATGGAGGGTAAATTGCTATGTTTAAAATCAATCCTAGGCGCATACAATGCAAAGACCCAAGAAAGTAATAACAGGCAAGAAGACTCCAGAAATGCCCGGCTAAAAGAAGTTGTACGAATAGTAAAAACAAATCGCTACAACTGAGTTAAGAGTACTATTAAATACCTGGAATATACAAATGTGACATTTACAGATATAGAAAACCTAAATAGTAAGGAAATAAAGGAAAGAATACGTGACTGGGACACAAGAGAATGGAAGAAAGAAGTACAAAATAAAGAAAGTCTAACAACATACAAGAAATTAAAACTCAACATCATGTCTGAAGAACAACTTTACAATAACACACCAGCATCTGTCACCCTCTACAGGGCAAGAACAAACAACCTTGATCTTAATGACAGGAAAAGGTTTAATAATGATAATACTCAGTGCATCATGTGTAATGCCGAAGTAGAAAGCCTGCACCATTTCTTACTCTAGTATCCCAAATACCAACACCTACGTAACACAACACCCAGCCTGCACCAGCCTTACCATCAACACCCAGCCTGCACCAGCCTTACCATCAACACCCAGCCTGCACCACCCTTACCATCAACACCCAGCCTGCACCAGCCTTACCATCAACACCCAGCCTGCACCACCCTTACCATCAACACCCAGCCTGCACAACGCTTACCATCAACACCCAGCCTGCACCACCCTTACCATCAACACCCAGCCTGCACCAGCCTTACCATCAACACCCAGCCTGCACCACCCTTACCATCAACACCCAGCCTGCACCACCCTTACCATCAACACCCAGCCTGCACCACCCTTACCATCAACACCCAGCCTGCACCAGCCTTACCATCAACACCCAGCCTGCACCACTCTTACCATCAACACCCAGCCTGCACCACCCTTACCATCAACACCCAGCCTGCACCACCCTTACCATCAACACCCAGCCTGCACCAGCCTTACCATCAACACCCAGCCTGCACCAGCCTTACCATCAACACCCAGCCTGCACCACCCTTACCATCAACACCCAGCCTGCACCACCCTTACCATCAACACCCAGCCTGCACCAGCCCTTACCATCAACACCCAGCCTGCACCAGCCTTACCATCAACACCCAGCCTGCACCAGCCTTACCATCAACACCCAGCCTGCACCACCCTTACCATCAACACCCGAACACCACTATTGGACTTTTCCTCTTCAACCGCACCCAAACCTGCCATGACACATTATTAAACAACAAACAAATATTATACAAAATGTGGACGACAAGAGAGAAAAAAAGAACCTTACATTAAGAGACACTTAAGAAGCTGCCGTTACAAAGGGGAAAGCACTGCATCTACATCTACATCATCATTAATTTTTTACAGACTATTCAGAAAAAATTATATTATGCACAGATGCCTCAGATATTGGTTAGGTGGAATTTTGATGCAGGAAAGGAATGGCAAACCACAACCAATAGCTTATGCCTCAAGACTTTGTACAGCAGCAGAAAGAAATTACAGTATCACTTATAGGAAGGATATAGGCTCCTTGGAGGCAGTCCAGAGAAGAATGACCAAGGTGATTCAGGGGCTGAGAAATTTACCCTACAAAGATAGGTTAAAACGTCTTAATCTCCACTCCCTAGAGAGGAGGGCAAGAGGGGATATGATTAAGGTTTTCAAATGGGTAAAAGAAATTAATAAGGGAAACATTGATCAGGTTTTAGAATTTAGTAGTCAGGAGAGGACACGTGGAAATGGGTACAAGCTAGAAAAACTTAGATTCAGGACAGACATAGGTAGATATTGGTTCACTAACAGAGTGGTGAACGATTGGAATAGGCTGGGTAGACACGTAGTAAGTGGTGAGTCAATAAGTAGCTTTAAAAGACGGTTGGATCAGAGTATGGATAGGGATGACAGGTGGGATGGCTAAATATTGGATTATTCCAAGGGTGGGAGACAAGGAGCTGCCTCGTGTAGGTCATTAACTGGCCTCTTGCAGTCTCCTCATTTATTATGTTCTTATGAAAGATAAACACTCGCAGTAATCTATTGTGTATAACATTTTAGAGACATGATTCTTGGGTACAAAATAAGAGTTTGGACAGATCATATAGCAATGTAGAATCTATTTAACCATAACAATCTTAGAGGTAGACTAGCAAGATGGTTTGTGACACTTCAGAACTATGAAGTAAACTTTGAATATATAATAGGTAAAAATAATACTGCAGCCAACGCGCTCTCTAGAAATATTCAGGCAGAATCAGAGGTAAACACCATTCTGTGTAGTTTTCTAGAGTTAACAACCTTAGATGAAACTCTTGTCAATACCGAACAGAAAAAAATGCGAAATATGGAACTCTCTGGAACTCTCTTCCTTTGTCTGTTTTTCCACCTGACTATGACTTAAACTCTTTCAAAAGAGGAGTGTCAAGAGACCTTTAATGTTAACTGGACCTCCACCTCTTGCTTTTTTTTTTTCTCCTACTGTCTTTTTTGCAGAGTCTGGTGACAAGCGGGATTTTTTAAAAACATAATTCTTAATAACTATAATGATAGTGATAATCGTAATAATGGTAATAGTAACAGTAATGAAAAATGATTATGATAATAATAATAATAATAATATTAATAATAATAATGCTGTTTCGAGAGAGAGAGAGAGAGAGAGAGAGAGAGAGAGAGAGAGAGAGAGAGAGAGAGAGAGAGAGAGAGAGAAATACATGAGAATACATGAGAAGAATAGACACCAGAAGACCTACTGGTCTATAACTAGGGTATCTGCTGTACTACATACTACTACAAGGGCACTAAGAGTTTGAGAACAGGATAGAACAGAACAAGGCTCTCTCCCACCCTCCTCTCCCTCCGGCAACATGCCGGCAGGAAAAACAGATAGAAGGGAACACCATGACCTTGTGGAAAACATGGCCATGGACATTTTATAGTAAAGAATGAAAATAGAGGAGTATACTATACTATACTAGTCTATACTAGACTACTATACTATACTATACTATACTATACTATACTAGACTACACTACCACTAGTGATGGTACATCCTGGATGGAGAATATTATTTATATTGAATGAAATTACTGCCATTACACTTCTAATCTGAGATATAAGGACACAAGGATATAAGTTTCATAGAGACTCGCATTGTTTACTCTAAATTTTATGCTCATATGAAATGGGAACCAGTGAAGTAGACACAGACCAGAAGGACTTATACTGCAACTGTTGTCCAGGTAGAGATTTGATTCTCGTTTACGTCGGATCACGGGTGGATGCACCAGTACCCCGATAACCAACAGTTGCAGCCACCCACCAGTCTGAGTTACTTTACACCATGAATCCCTTAACAACCTTTTTTTAAAGTAAACCGGTTTCTCGGAAATGTTTGTCTAATCTGGATTTGAAAATGTCTATAGTTTTAGAACTAACTACTGATGCTGGGAGTCTATTCCAATGGTCAACAACTCTAACATTGAAGTATGACTTACGAGCAATTGTGTTAAATTTTTGTACTTTTAATTTCATACCGTTACCTCTCGTTACTGACGCGTTATTCATTTCAAAAAGTACTTCTGGATTGATTTTGTCAAATTTATTTAATATTTTAAAGACTTCAATCATATCTCCCCTAATTCTTCGCTTATGGAGAGTGAACATGTCTAACTATTTTAATCGTTCCTCATATGATAAATTACGCAATGTAGGAATAAGTTTTGTTGCTCGTCTCTGTACTCTTTCTAGCAAGTTTTGGTCTTTAATGTAGTTTGGTGACCAGAATTGTATCGCATATTCAAGGTGTGGCCTTACAAATGCCGTATAGAGTTTTTTCATTACTTCTGGTGCTTTGTGATCAAAATTTCTTGAAATTAGCCCTAACATCATATTTGCTTTCTTACTGGCAGCTATGCACTGATCACTCACTTTTAGATTACAGCTAATGATTACACCAAGATCCTTTTCTTGCTTGACTTTATCGAGCTCCTGATCACACATTTTGTATTTAAAATTTGGATTTTTATCGCCAATATGCATAACCTTACATTTGTCTGTATTAAAGGACATTAACCATTTCTCACTCCAATCGATTAGTTTGTTTAAATCATCCTGAATTCTATCACAGTCTTCAGTGCATACTACTTTACCGCCAAGTTTTGTATCGTCTGCGAATTTTGCTACTTTTGACAAAAGATTGCCTTCTAAATCATTTACATATATGATGAAGAGCGTGGGTCCCAGGACCGACCCTTGAGGTACACCACTAATTACGTTTTGCCAATCAGACACTTCGCCATTTAGAACAACTCGTTGTTGTCGGTCTGAGAGCCAGTCTTCAATCCACGCGCATAGATGCTTTCCTATTCCATGTGCCCTCAATTTCGATATCAGCCGTTTATGAGGAACTTTATCAAATGCTTTTTGAAAATCCAAGTAAATCACATCATATGGCTCCCGGACATCCCAACTCGCGTAAACATCATTAAAGAAATCTAACAGATTAGTCAGATATGATTTATTACTACGAAATCCATGCTGGTTTTCCGTTATTAATTTTTTTTTTCGAGGAACTCAACTATCTTATCCCTGATGATCTTTTCAAAAAGTTTAATTAACACTGACGTTAGACTAATGGGTCGATAGTTAGCAGCTTGTTTCTTTTCTCCCTTCTTAAAGATGGGGGTTATGTTTGCTCTTTTCCATGCACGAGGTACTCTAGCTTGTGTTAATGATTTATTGAATAAACTTGTTATAGGAGTTTCTAGCTGCGCACAACATTCTTTAAGTAGCCGTGGTGAAATTTCATCAGGACCAACGGACTTATTTGGATCAATCTTTTGTAAATATTTACGAACCTCATGTGCTTGAATTTCGGTTATGATGAGCTTTTCTTCATCGGGGCCTTGAAATATATTCGATGGGGTAGGGATATCTGCTTTACCTTCCTCAGTAAAGACGCTACTGAACGTTGAATTAAGTATAGAGGCCATATCTTTGTCATCGCTGATTAGTTTATTATCATTATCTACTAGTGGGCCTATATTATATCTTACGGTTTTTTTGTTTCGTATATAACTATAGAACAATTTGGGATTTTTCTTTGCTTCGTGAGATATCCTTACTTCATACTCGCGCTTTTTTTTTCCTTATCTCTTTTTCACACGTTCTTTTAAGATCAACGTAACTGTTGAAATCTGAGGTTAGCTGTGATAATTTGAATTTTTTGTAAGCCTTTCTCTTTTCTGCTATAATTTTTTGTAAGCTGTCAGTCATCCATACTGGTTGACATATATTAATTCTTCGTGGCTTATGTGGAATGTTTTCGTTAACTATCGATTTGAGATTTGCTGTGAACGTCATATAAGTTTCGTCTATGCAAACATTATCTAAGCATTGATTCCAGTTTACCGATTCTATTTCCCTTCTTATGTTCGCAAAATTCGCCTTCCTATAGTTAGGTACCAATAACATATTTTCTTTTGTTATAATTTGAAGGTTTAATTCGGTTCTAACGATGTTGTGATCACTGTTCCCCAGAGGTTCGCCTACTTCACAACTGTGAATAATATCGCTGTCATTCGTGAATATTAGATCTAAGATATTATTTCCTTGAGTAGGTGTCTGAACTATTTGATATAGAAAAGCCTCCTCTGTTAGTTCTAATAATCTGGTTCCTTCTCGATCGGCCGTTAAAGTTGACCAGTTTACTGAGGGGTTGTTAAAATCTCCGCAAATTACTGCATTTTTATCTTTAATGACAGATCTAATTTCATCATAAAGAATTCTATCATTTTCTTCGCTTAATTTCGGAGGTCTGTATACTACGCCGAGGATATACTTCTTATTTTTTTTCCGCAATTTCAACATAGAGAGTGTCATATGCATCCACATTTGTTTTATTGATCTTAACGACCTTCATATAATTTTTTGCATATAATAAAACACCAGCTCCATTTTTATGTGTACGGCATTTCTCGAATACATTGTAACCATTTAATGACACTTCCGCAATTTGATGTTTGTCGCGTGTATTTATCCACGATTCCGTTAACACAATAATGCCTGGGTTTTCGGCGGTCGCATGTATTATCAACTGATTTAGTTTCGGAATAATACTCCTTACGTTAGCGTAAAAGATGCTTATTTTCTCAAACGCTTTAGGGCTATACTTTGTGTTTATTCGAGCCCTCTTTGAAAATTTACCGCATCAGACCTCAAAACTTCTTGGCTGCTTATCTCTGTACTTCTTTCAACAGACAAGGGCCTAAATTCTACCTGGTCATCTGTCTGAGTACCTATTGTATTGACCTCGTTTGGCTCGCCTATAACTACCTCACGACTAGTTTGGACAGGCTGAATCCATCTTTTTGGTAATTTCGCCTTATTTCTTTTTAACTCGTATTTCACACCTTCGTTCAAAACTCTACCTAATCTCGCTTTTCCTACTCTGTTAAGGTGAAGGCCATCTCCGCTAAACAAGCTCCTATCGTTGCTGAAATTATCCCACACATCAACATACATCACATCTTCCTTACTACATAATTTCTCCAGACGTGTGTTTATTCCTAACATTCTACTAAGGACGAGTGGACCAACATCATATCTGGGAATCAATCCGCAGACCACTGACCGCCTGCGGCTATCCTTAATCTTTCTTATCATTGCCTTATATTTCTCGTACAACTCCTCGGACCTGTCCTTAATAACGTTGTTTGTGCCAACTTGATACACAAAAACAGTTTCTTCGGAAGAATTAACGACTAATTCATCAATTTTATCCGTTATATTTTCAACTCTTTTTCCCGGATAGCAGAAATTTTTCCTCCTTGGTCCTTTCACACAAAACTCCTCGTCTTGATGTCTTACTAGACTATCACCAACCAATATGACGCCAGGCTCATCACGAACCTCATCTTCCAATACCTGGAACCTGTTTCGCATGACAACACTGCTATAACTGGCACCTCTCTCAACCTTGCTCCCTCTTTTGACACGTTGGAAGTCATTTTTCTCTAATTTCGTAATCCTATCTTCCATTTCATTAATATGAACAACTGATTCATGACCACTAATTCCCTATCTTTCTCTCCTACATCCTTTTCTAAAACAACGCTTATATCTGCAGCTTCTAACTTTGCTATCCTAGTATCCATAATTTCTAATTTACTGCTTATTTTGCTTAATACTTCACAAAATAAGCAGCAAACATATTCATCATTTTCCTGGATAAGGAAATCCTTAATGAATGATCTTTTACAAGTTAAACACTCATAACGAGTAGCTGGCGCCATATTTAATCCTTTAAACTGCCTCGTAAAATTTTATAACAAGCCTAGCCACACAACTAATTTAGAGAACTGGTTCTGATCTAATAAATAACTATGTTCAACAATATCACGTATAGCAATATCACTGTTGAACAATATATCTTATAATAATGTAACTATTGAATACTAATACACTATTGGTTCTTCAACAACTGAACCATATACTAACAATAACTAATTATATCTAATCTATATAGTCAATTATAGTCTAATTCACAAACTAATGTTCACCAGATATATAACTCAACTATATATTCCTTAGTTAACTGTTTGTTCACAATACACTAACTGTATGGTAAATAAACTTAGCTCGGCGTTTTGTGGACACAGCTGTTGGGACACGTCTGTCTTCTATGACAAGCGGGTGTGAAAAAAAAAGAGAGAGAGAGAGAGAGAGAGAGAGAGAGAGAGAGAGAGAGAGAGAGAGAGAGAGAGAGAGAGAGAGAGAGAGAGAGAGAGAGAGAGAGAGAGAGAGAGACTCATTTCAATTACATGTCCTCTATGAATCTGATTCAGAATGAAATTTTGAGCAAGATCTCATCCCTTAAAACCCAGTGCTGATTAGTCCTCTACTGGTAGGGAAGGGGAGTTAATGCTGACTCTTACCTGGATGAGGGATAGAGGCTGGTCCTGTTCTGGTTCTGTAGAGCAAGTTACTAGAGCAGCAGCCACACACGTATCGCTGAAGCCTAAGGTTTGGAGTATGTTAGATAGTTGAGATTGGGGCTCGAATAGGGTTGGGTCACTCCTGGGTAGAACAGGGCCAGGGGCAGGGCGAGGGGTGGTGATCTCTGCCGCCATGGCTAAGCCGATAGCACTAAGCAGAAATATCATTTCTGATCTTTTGTGATGTCTGCTCAATATCTTTGACTATCTCCTCTGACAACTTTGCCAGGAGAGCCCAATGTGCCAACTGTGTTCAACTGAGCTGGAAGACGGTGTTTTATAGTAGATTTGGTGGGTTTTGCCTACACTTGAAGCTCAAGGCGACAAAAGAGGTTCATTCTTTGATAGGCACAAGGACTTAATTTAATTGAAGTGGAGGCACGAGGAAATGTTATCTCTCTCTCTCTCTCTCTCTCTCTCTCTCTCTCTCTCTCTCTCTCTCTCTCTCTCTCTCTCTTTCTCTTTCTCTTTCTCTCTCTCTTTCTCTCTATCTCTCTCTCTCTCTCTCTCTCTCTCTCTCTCTCTCTCTCTCTCTCTCTCTCTCTCTCTCTCTCTCTCTCTCTCTCTCTCGCTTGCTCGCTCTCGCTCTCGCTCTCGCTCTCTCTCTCTCTCTCTCTCTCTCTCTCTCTCTCTCTCTCTCTCTCTCTCTCTCTCTCTCTCTCTCTCTCTCTCTCTCTCTCTCTCTCTCTCTCTCTCTCTCTCTCTCTCTCTCTCTTTTATAAACAAATAAGTTGAGGGCCACAGCAGAAAAGGGCATGTTATATTTCCTTAACACACACACACACACACACACACACACACACACCACACACACACACACACACACACACACACACACACACACACACACACACACACACACGCAAAAGGAATTTGCTTGAACGATACAAAAAAATACAGTTTTCCACAAAGAAGTATAGATACTTGGAATGGACTGGAAGAAGAGGTAATAATGGCAAGAAATATACATCAACTGTAGGAAAAACTGGACCAATATAGATAAGGAGACACGAGTGTAGCTCAGGAATTAAGGAAATACAACTAGGTAAACACACACACACACACACACACACACACACACACACACACACACACACACACACACACACACACACACAGATGTATACACACGCACATATACACACAAACACAAACATCATACACACACACGCAAAAACACACATATACACACACACACATACTCCCCCCCCATAATACACACACACACACACACACACACACACACACACACACACACACACACACACACACACACACACACACACACACACAGATAGATAGATAGTTTATTGACTACGAACAAAATACATATATTTACAAGTTGAAATTAAAGATAGTTATACAAGTATAGCATCAATTACATATTATCAGTTAGTTGTAGTCCATAATGTTGATTATTACTCCGAAACAAACCCTAACAACTACAAAATTAAT
>JAPQNM010000029.1:10592568-10597568 GCA_029783475.1 Metacarcinus magister | reverse complement strand
GCCCGCACCTACGCACAACTATAGCGTGTGCCAACACTTTACCTTTACCTACCTACTTCTAAACCAATACGTAATCATCTTTATTGAACTTTAGATCTTGTCAATAGTACAAGGATCAACCATTACTTAACCATTACCTTACATTAATCACGTTTATTGAACTAAAGATCCTGTCAACAGTACAGGATCAACCATTACTTAACCATTACGCTACGTTTATCATGTTTATTGAATCGTTTCATTATGTATAGATTTTCGAGATATAATGGTGTAGATAAAGAGAGAGAGAGAGAGAGAGAGAGAGAGAGAGAGAGAGAGAGAGAGAGAGAGACAGAGACAGAGACAGAGACAGAGACAGAGACAGAGAGAGAGAGAGAGAGAGAGAGAGAGAGAGAGAGAGAAAAAAAAACATTGATGAAATTACTTTTTGGTCTTCTTTTCCGTCATATTTACCTCCAGATACTCTCCCACACAGTCCTTCAACCCTACACACACATACACCCAGACACAGACACAGACACAGACACAGACACACCCCCACCCACCCACCCACACACACACACACACACACACACACACAGCAGCACCAGTTTTTTTCACGCATCAGAAATAAAAATAAAATATTCTCCACATTGCCGACAAACTGGACGAGGAAGTGATGCGTGTATAAATAACATCATTAATGAATACTGATTTTAGCTCCCGATAAAAAAGAAAGGCAGCGGTGGTGGTGGTGGTGGTGGTGGTATAGTAGTAGTAGACTGCCGAGACCATCCATCAACCGTCACAGAGAAGAGGATAAAGCCCGTAGCTTTGCCGACAGGAATCGGCAAGGCAACGTGTCATCGGCACTGCGGGCCCTCAACGACAATGAGTCCGGTGGTGTGTTGCCCCTCAGAAGGGAAACCATCAGTCAGCTGGAGGAAAAACATCCTCCTCCCAGCGACTTAACCGGACTCAGACTGCAGGGCCCGCACATACCCCCGAATAGTGTCATCTACGAGATGATCACGGGGGAAATGGTGTGGAAGAAATCCCTCCAGACACATGGCAGTGCTGGTCCCTCAGGCCTGGATGCGAGAGGATGGCGTCGCCTGCTGAGCAGCACCATCTGTGGCAGTGGCGCTAGTGACCTCTGCAGTGCCCTCGCAGCACTAGCAAGGAAACTTGCCACCACCACTTGTCACCATCTCGACGCCCTCACTGCCTGCCGCCTCATTCCTCTTGACAAGAAGCCAGGATGCAGACCCATCGGCATCGGCGAAGTCATACGACGCGTCGTGGGTAAATGCATCATGGCTGTCGTTAAGGAGGATGTGAGGAGGGCGGCGGGGAACCTGCATGTGTGTGCAGAACAACAGGCAGGAGGGGAAGCAGCCATCCACGCCATGAGGGAGATCTTCACCCAAGAAGATTGTGAGGCGGTTCTGTTAGTGGACGCAAGAAACGCTTTTAACTCCATTAACAGAAAAACAATGATTCATAATATTAAAATCAAGTGTCCTTCCCTGGCTACATACGCTGAAAACACTTATAGTGAACCTTCTAATTTATATGCAAATAGTAGTGATAGCAATAAGGTTAGGGTTTTAAGGTCAAGGGAAGGAACAACTCAAGGTGACCCAGTGGCCATGGCGATGTACGCCCTTGGCATGTCAGTGGTTCAAGACGTGATTGCGTGTGAAAAAACTAATGTGAAGCAGGTGGCATATGCCGACGACCTGTCAGGGGCCGGCAAATTACGGGAACTAAGATACTGGTGGGGGTTAATACAGGACAATGGCCCTACCATAGGATACACACCCAACGCCGCTAAATCCGTCCGCATTGTCAAGTCAGATCATTATGACTGGGCCGTAAACATTTTCAGTGGCAGTGGAGTAGTGATAACAAAGGACGGACAGCGGCATTTGGGTGCTGTTATCGGAACAGAGGAGTATAAGAAAGAGTACATCGGAGAGAAAGTGTCTGAGTGGGTGCAAGAGGTCGATGTCCTGTCTCCCATGGCCAGGACTGAGCCTCACGCAGCCTACTCGGCCTACACGCATGGCCTTCAACATCGGTGGAACTTCGTCATGCGCACCATCCCAGGCATCAGCCCACTCCTCAAACCGCTGGAGGAATCTATAAAGAACACCTTCCTACCAGCGTTACTGAGATCTCCCGGCCTGGGGAATGACGGGAGGGCGTTGCTCGAACTCCCTCCAAGACTAGGCGGGATGGGAATCACCTCTCTTGAGAAGTTGGCTGTGGTGGAGAACCTCAACTCCATCAACCTTACCAGGTCCCTCACGGATATGATCATTGCTCAGGACGCACATGGTGAAATTGACCAAAGTTCGATCGCTGAGCAAAAGAAACGAATCTCACGAGACAGGCAACAAGGGCAAAAGACCAGCCTTGAACACCTTTTGACCATCCTGCCTCCAGATACCGTGAGAAAAATCCACATCGCACAGGAGACGGGAGCGTCCAACTGGCTAGCATCACTACCAATCAGAGCAAAGGGCTTCAACCTCAACAAACAAGAATTTGTCGATGCCGTTGCTCTGAGGTATGGCTGGCCAGTGGAAGGACTCCCTAACACCTGTGTGTGTGGTTCCCCCAACAACGTCGACCACACCATGACGTGCAAAAAGGGGGGATTCGTGTGTATCAGGCACGACGAGGTGAGGGACCTGACAGCCAGCATGCTCAGGGAGGTGTGCCATGACGTCTCCACCGAGCCAACTCTTCTGCCTCTAGATGGGGAACACCTGCGGTACAGGACAGCCAACACCGCCCCTGAGGCTCGCGTGGACATCGGTGCTCGGGGATTCTGGACCAGAGGGCAGCGGGCCTTTTTGGACATCCGGATCTTCGACCCGATGGCGGCCTCCCATCGCGAGCTCTCCCTCGAGGCTGTCCACCAAAGGAACGAGCAGGAGAAGACAAGGGCCTACGGTGAGAGGATCCTGCAAGTCGACCATGGTACCTTCACGCCCCTGGTCTTCACCACATCTGGCGGCATGGGCCCCAAGGCTAGGAGCTTCTACTCAAGACTAGCTGACTTGATGTCATCAAAGAAGCACCAGCCAAGGAGCTCCGTCGCCGCCTGGATGAGGTGTCGCCTCTCCTTCTCCCTGCTCCGGTCTGCCCTCCTGTGTCTCAGGGGTACGAGACATTCCACTCCCTCCAACACGGACATAAGTGACCTCGATTGCGAGGCCACAGTGGTAGAGAGTGGGATAAGGGTAGATAGGTTAGAGATAGAGTAAGGACGTAAATTTTGGGATAGATAGTTAGTATAGATATATGTTAATTTTAATACATTCTTAGGGTTAGGAATATTATGGTTGGATGCCACAGTCATTAGCGACCAGAGTTGGGGCTGATGACCTCCAATTCGTGGAGCCCTTTGAAATAAACGCAGGGTGGAGGTATCTTTTAATAAGTAGTAGTAGTAAAAAGTAGTAGTAGTAGTAGTAGTAGTAATAGTAGTAATAGTAATAATAGTAGTAGTAGTAGTAGTAGTAGTAGTAATAATAGTAATAATAGTAGTAATAGAAGTAGTAGTAGTAGTAGTAATAGTAGTAGTAGTAGTAGTAGTAGTAGTAGTAGTAAGTAGTAGTAGTAGTAGCAGTAGTAGTAGTAGTAGTAGTAATAATAGTAGTAATAGCAGTAGTAGTAGTAGTAATAATAGTAGTAGTAGTAATAGTAATAATAGTAGTAATAGAAGTAGTAGTAGTAGTAGTAGTAGTAGTAATAATAGTAGTAGTAGTAGTAGTAGTAGTAGTAGTAGTGGAAGTAGTAGTAATTGTAGTAGTAGTAGTACTAGTAGTAGTAGAGTAGTAGTAGTAGTAATATTATTATTAGTAGTAGTAGCAGCAGTAGTAGTAGTAGTATAGTAGTAGTAGTAGTATAGTAGTAGTAGTAGAAGTATTATTATTATTATTAGTAGTAGTAGTAAGGACGTAAATTTTGGGGTAGATAGTCAGTATAGATATATGTTAATGTTAATGCATTCTTAGGGTTAGGAATATTATGGTTGGATGCCACAGTCATTAGCGACCAGAGTTGGGAGCTGATGACCTCCAATTCGTGGAGCCCTTTGAAATAAACGCAGGGTGGAGGTATTATAGTAATAGTAATAAGAGTAGTAATAGTAGCAGCAGTAGTAGTAGTAGTAATAGTAGTAGTAGAAGAAGTAATAGTAGTAGTAGTAGTAGTAGTAGTAGTAGTAGTAGTAGTAGTAGTAGTAGTAGTAGCAGTAGTAGTATCAGCAGTAGTAGTGGTAGTAATAGTAGTAGTAGAAGAAGTAATAGTAGTAATAGTAGTAGTAGTAGTAGTAGTAGTAGTAGTAGTAGAAGTAGTAGTAGTAGTATCAGCAGTAGTAGTGGTAGTAGTAATTGTTTTTATTGTTGTAGGAGACAGACAGACAGACAGACAGACAGACAGAGAGAGATATATACACAGATACTAGACTGTAGCTGTCCATTCCTGTACTTCCCACCACCACCACCACCACCACCACCACCACCACCATCATTTGAAACACTTAAACATTTGAAACACTTTAATGTGTGTGTCATACAGGGTATCTTATTGTTTGTGCAATAGATGAAGGACTCCAGACAGTCCTTTAATAAGCATAACTTTTTTTGAAATATACCTAAACTTACACTTAAAATGAACACTTAAGCACTAAAATACAGGTAAATTTAAGTATGGATCAAGAAAATAAATTAAAAGGGAATGAACAGAAAGTGAAAAACAGCCTATGAAAGATTATGATGAATAATAACAAGAAGACAATAATAACAATGAAATATAACATTATAGTAATAATAATAATAATAATAATAATGATAATGATAATGATAATGATAATAATAACAATAATAATAATAATAATAATGATAATGATAATGATAATAATGATAATAATAACAATAATAATAATAATAATAATAATAATAATAATAATGGCATTGAAAATATATGGCAAATAATGACATTTT
>JAPQNM010000029.1:10577991-10580491 GCA_029783475.1 Metacarcinus magister | reverse complement strand
GACATAAGAACATAAGAAATGAGGAGACTGCAAAAGGCCAGTTAATGACCTACACGAGGCAGCTCCTTGTCCCCCTGTAATGTCACTCCCTTCTCCCCCTGTAGCGTTGATGGTAGTTGTTATGGTAGCGAGCTACAGACCGAACGTATAGTAGTACTAAGATGTTAATAGCACTTGGAAGGCACTGAATTTACTGAGAGAGTAAGAAAACTGAGGCATCACTCGACAGCAAATATATTTTACACCCAAAACAAACACGGTAAATCAACACAGGTCCTAAATCCGGTAAGGGAGGGAAGCACTCCTCCTTACTCCTTCCAGGCACAGGCTAAAGTCAGCCTCTTCTGCCTTAACACTTCACTAATCTACCCCCCTAAGTTAACAATACCAACACTAACACAATACTACTAACACATCCTAACACTAACACATTGTATCTCTAACACATCCTAACACTAAACACAAGCAAGCAAAAGACACAGGGTAAGTTTCCTCTCTGTCAGAAAAACCCTCCAATCGAGGGTATTGTGTCTTGCAGATGGCAGCTAAGAAGTGAGCCTTCCTCACATAATGCTATTGGAAACCAGCATCATGAATTTGAAACTAATAGTTGTAGTAGTGTACTTTAACAGGCAAGAAGACTCCAGAAACGCCCGGCTAAAAGAAGTTGTACGAAGAGTAAAAACAAATCGCTACAACTGAGTTAAGAGTACTATTAAATACCTGGAATATACAAATATGACATTTACAGATATAGAAAACCTAAATAGTAAGGAAATAAAGGAAAGAATACGTGACTGGGACACAAGAGAATGGAAGAAAGAAGTACAAAATAAAGAAAGTCTAACAACATACAAGAAATTGAAACTCAACATCATGTCTGAAGAACAACTTTACAATAACACACCAGCATCTGTCACCCTCTACAGGGCAAGAACAAACAACCTTGATCTTAATGACAGGAAAAGGTTTAATAATGATAATACTCAGTGCATCATGTGTAATGCCGAAGTAGAAAGCCTGCACCATTTCTTACTCTAGTGTCCCACCTACCAACACCTACGTAACACAACACCCAGCCTGCACCAGCCTTACCATCAACACCCAGCCTGCACCAGCCTTACCATCAACACCCAGCCTGCACCACCCTTACCATCAACACCCAGCCTGCACCACCCTTACCATCAACACCCAGCCTGCACCAGCCTTACCATCAACACCCAGCCTGCACCACCCTTACCATCAACACCCAGCCTGCACCAGCCTTACCATCAACACCCAAAAACCACTATTGGACTTTTCCTCTTCAACCACACCCAAACCTGCCATGACACATTATTAAACAACAAACAAATATTATACAAAATGTGGACGACAAGAGAGAAAAAAAGAAGAACCTTACATTAAGAGACACTTAAGAAGCTGCCGTTACAAAGGGAAAAGCACTGCATCTACATCTACATCATCATTAATTCTTTACAGACTATTCAGAAAAAATTATATTATGCACAGATGCCTCAGATATTGGTTAGGTGGAATTTTGATGCAGGAAAGGAATAGCAAACCACAACGAATAGCTTATGCCTCAAGACTTTGTACAGCAGCAGAAAAAAATTACAGTATCACTTATAGGAAGGATATAGGCTCCTTGGAGGCAGTCCAGAGAAAAATGACCAAGATGATTCAGGGGCTGAGAAATTTACCCTACAAAGATAGGTTAAAACGTCTTAATCTCCACTCCCTAGAGAGGAGGGCAAGAGGGGATATGATTGAGGTTTTCAAATGGGTAAAATAAGTTAATAAGGGAAACATTGATCAGGTTTTAGAATTTAGTAGTCAGGAGAGGACACGTGGAAATGGGTACAAGCTAGAAAAACTTAGATTCAGGACAGACATAGGTAGATATTGGTTCACTAACAGAGTGGTGAACGATTGGAATAGGCTGGGTAGACACGTAGTAAATGCTGAGTCAATAAGTAGCTTTAAAAGACGGTTGGATCAGAGTATGGATAGGGATGACAGGTGGGATGGCTAAATATTGGATTATTCCAAGGGCGGGGGACAAGGAGCTGCCTCGTGTAGGTCATTAACTGGCCTTTTGCAGTATTGTGTATAACATTTTAGAGACATGATTCTTGGGTACAAAATAAGAGTTTGGACAGATCACACAGCAATGTAGAATCTATTTAACCATAACAATCTTAGAGGTAGACTAGCAAGATGGTTTGTGACACTTCAGAACTATGAAGTAAACTTTGAATATATAATAGGTAAAAAGAATACTGCAGCCAACGCGCTCTCTAGAAATATTCAGGCAGAATCAGAGGTAAACACCATTCTGTGTAGTTTTCTAGAGTTAACAACCTTAGATGAAACTCTTGTCAATACCGAACAGAAAAAAATGCGAAATATGGAACTCTCTTCCTTTGTCTGTTTTTCCACCTGACTATGACTTAAACTCTTTCAAAAGAGGAGTGTCAAGAGACCTTTAATGTTAACT
>JAPQNM010000029.1:10567991-10572991 GCA_029783475.1 Metacarcinus magister | reverse complement strand
GGCTGACAAAGCTGCTCTGGAGTCGGAAAAAAATAACAAAACCTCCAACATTCAAGGTAAAAAGAGATTTTATCGCTACTAAAATGGCCCACAGCTCTGCGGTAAAAATTGATGTACAGGGGGGTAGACTGCCGCACCGGGTAAAATCAGGGAAGACCGCTCCAAATCCGACGCCTGCATCGGATTTGGAGCCGTCAGTAAAAATGGGCGTGCAACCCTCATGTACGGAGGCATGATCGGTGAACAAAGTCCTCGCAGCATGCTCCGACATAGCACTCTTGTTAGCCGGCATGTAACGGCAATACGATACTGCCAGCCGCCTCCACGGCGGGACAGGCAATAATCGTGGGACAGCTATGGCAGGGCGAGGAAGGGACAACTCTTCAATCACGCCACGAGCCCGAAAGCCAAAAGGCTTTGGGAAGTGCGGGTGCTGGGTGTAAGTGGCGTCCCGTGAAGTGTCCGTCACAGCACTGTAAGTGGGATCACCATAGAGACTTTGGCATCTGAACCACAAACGTGCCATCTGAGTCTGACGGTGAAGGTCGAGGGGTAACACTCCTGCATCTACGAGTAGACTGGGGATTGGACAAGACCGAAAGGCGCCCGTCGCCAGTCTGATTCCACCGTGATGTACAGAGTCGAGAGTACGAAGGCGAGGGGATGTGGCTGAGGCGTAGACTTGGGAACCGTAATCTAACTTGGACAGAACGAAACAGTGATATAAACGGAGGAGAATGGTGCGGTCAGCTCCCCAAGACACATGGGAAAGAAAACGGAGCAAGGACATCCGTCGCTGGCAAGCCGCTTTCAGGTCCCGCAGGTGTGGCAACCATGTAAGGCGTCTGTCAAATATTAAGCCCAAGAATCGAGTCGTTTCAACTACTGGCAGTCTCCTGCCATAGAGGTATAGGTCTGGATCCCTAAAATCACCTCTGCTTCGAGAGAAAAGCATAGCAACCGTCTTTGTGGGGGAAAAGTTAAAACCATGACTATCGGCCCAACGGGTGACCCGGCCAAGAGCCAACTGGATGTGTCGCTCGGCCACATCGAGACGAGTGGAAGCGTAGGAGAGGGAAAAGTCATCCGCGTATAGCGTGCATCGAAAGTCCCGGTGGACGCACTCGGTGATGCTATTGATGGCAACGCTGAATAGAGTGACACTGAGGACACTACCTTGTGGGACTCCTTCTTCTTGCTCAAAAGAGCTAGAAAGAGCAGTGCCCACCCTCACCCTAAAAGTACGGTCCTGTAAAAAAGACCGGAGGAACAGAGGGAGGTGACCCCTGAGTCCAACCGTATGGAGAGCTCGTAGAATGCCATACCTCCAGGTGGTGTCGTATGCCTTTTCAAGGTCGAAAAAGACGCTCACAACCCGCTGCCTGCAAGCAAAAGCTTGGCAGATAGTTTTTTCTAATCGCAGAAGAGCGTCTAGAGTAGAGCGAGATCGACGAAAACCACACTGTACTGCCGAAAGATGGCCACCCTTCTCAAGGAACCAGACTAGACGAGTGTTAATCATCTTCTCGAAAATTTTAATCATGCAAACGGTAAGGGCAATGGGTCGATAGCTAAGGGGGAGTGAGGCGTCTTTTCCAGGCTTGGGGATTGGTATGACTATAGCAGACTTCCAGGAGGGTGGTACGTATCCGTCACTCCACATCCTATTAAATAATCCTAGGAGGAAGGACAGTGATCCAGAATTTAGGTGACGGATCATTGAATATGTAATGTTATCCGCCCCTGGGGAAGAGTCCTTACAGGAAGATAAAGCTGAACGCAGTTCCGGTGGAGAGTAAGGGACATTGTAGTTTTCACCCCCACGAGATGAAAAGTCTAGTTGGCGAGCCTCGTCTGCCTCAAACTGGCGACGCACTGCTGGAGATCTCGAGGCCCGGCTGGACACCATAGAAAAAGTCTCAGCGAGTGTGTTGGCTACCGCCTGGCTGTTAGATACCTTATCCCCGTTGACATGGAGGACCGGAGGCGAGCCTGGAGAGAACTTTCCTGCTATCTTCCGCACGCGCTTGAATACCTGCGACATAGGTGTCTGCACGTTCAATGTGGAGACAAAAGATGCAAGGGACTTACGGCGAGCATCCTTGAGGACTCGGCGAGCCTTAGCTCTAGCCAGTCTGTATTGTCCCCGGAAAAATTCGGTTTTATGTCGACGGTACCTACCAAAAGCTCGACGACGCTCAGTCACTGCCTGTCTACACTCATCAGACCACCAGGGGACCGGTCGGCGCTTGGTAAACCCCGTGGTCTGAGGGATGGAAAGCTCACCAGCTCGCTGGAGTATAGATGTAAAATACTCGACAGCGCTGTCTATGTCTAAAAACTCATCAACCTCGCAGTCAACTATGGCAAGTTGTTTAAAAAGTCCCCAGTCAGCGCGGTCTAGCCGCCAGCGGGGGACACGGGGTAAGGGGAGGACGTCGGGAGAAGACAGGAGTATAGGGAGGTGGTCACTCCCACAAAGATCTCCTGTAACGCTCCATGTGAAGTCAAGTAGGGTGTCAGGAGAACACAATGATAAATCTAGAGCCGAGGTGGTGTCTGTCTGGATGTGGTAGTGTGTATGGTCACCGGTGTTAAAAATACCTAGATCTAAGGCTTCAACCACAGCGGCAATCATTGCTCCCCTGTGGTTGATAAGTGCATCTCCCCACAGGGTGTGCCGACCATTAAAATCTCCTAAAAGAATAAACGGGGAAGGCAATTGCTGGACTAGGGAAACGAAGTCCTCTCTGTCTACTGGAGTATTGGGAGGGAGGTATAAAGAGCAGACAGTGTATGTTCTCCTGAGGTGGAGCTGGACAGCCACCAGCTGCAGGGGGGAGACAATATTAAAAGAGGTAAAAGCAATGCCGCGTGAGTTATCTAAAAAAATTGCTGTTCCACCATGATGGCCTTGCGCGCGATCATGAGGAGAGTAAAAGCCAGAGTAACCCCTGGGTGTAGGATGGGAGGACGAACCAATCATAGTCTCCTGCAGACAGACACAGACCGGCTGGTGTCTTCGCAGGAGTAGACTGAGCTCCTCCCAATTTCCTCTCAACCCACGAAGGTTCCACTGTAAAATATTAAAAATATTAAAATTAACGGTGCGTGGGGAGGCCCCTAGAGGAGACCCTCCCAACACCAGTATCCTTCTTGCTCTTACCCTGCCTAATGGCAGTGGCTAGAGCAGTGGAGGCAGTGGACAATCGCCTTGCAGTCTTTCCTAGCCCAGTGGCCAGTGAGGTGGCCACAGCAGCAGGAGCAGTGATGACGGCGTGAGCCGACAACGGGGTGGGAGTGACGGCCGGAGCCGACACCAAGGCGGGAGTAACGGCCGTAGCCGACACAGGGGCGGGAGTAACGGCCAGAGCCGTCACCGGGGCAGGAGTGTTGGTCAAAGTCAAAACGGTCGGGGCCGACAGCGGGGTGGGAGTGACGGCCGGAGCCGACACCGGGGTGGGAGTGACGGCCGGAGCCGACACCGGGGTAGGAGTGACGGCCGGAGCCGACACCGGGGTGGGAGTGACGGCCGTAGCCGACACCGGGGTGGGAGTGACGGTCGGAGCCGACACCGGGGTAGAAGTGACGGCCGGAGCCGACACCGGGGTAGAAGTGACGGCCGGAGCCGACACCGGGGTGGGAGTGACGGCCGGAGCCGACACCGGGGTGGGAGTGACGGCCGGAGCCGACACCGGGGAGGGAGTGACGGCCGAAGCCGACACTGGGGTAAAAGTGACGGACGGAGCCGACACTGGTGGGGGCCTTCGAGGCCCACCAGAGGGTGTAGAGGATCGTGCCTCCTTAGGAAGGGGCACCTCCTCGATGGAGTCTTCACTTCTGCTACGCTTATGGTGTGATGGCGTAGCAGTAGGGGTCTGAGTGAGTTCCTCTGACACCTCCATGGATGTAGAGGGCAGAGCAGCAGGAGTAACAGCATTTTTGTGTGAAGCATTTTGTGGCTTAGCCACTTGGTGTCCTGTAGCAGTCGGTTTGTGTAGTTGACGTCTATTATTATGAGAGGAAAGCATAGTTGCATAAGTCACTTCTGGACGTATATGTGTAGTAAGGACTCTACGCTTTGCCTCGGCAAAATCAATTTTCTCCGTGGTCCTGATGGAGAGTACTTCCCTCTCAAATCTGTAGCGGTCGCAGTCTTTTGAGTAAGCTGGGTGAGGTCCGTGGCAGTTAAAGCAAGAGACAGGACCAGGGCAGGTCGTGCCATCGTGATCCGTTGTACCACAGGACGGGCACACCGCTGGTAGGCCATCTTGTAACCTACGGCAGGAACGACTGACATGTCCGAATGCCTGACAGTGATAGCATCGCCTAGGGGACGGTATGTATGTTTTTACTGGGAGGCGGAGCCACGCCAGTTTGACAACTTCAGGCAGTTTGAGTCGGTCGAAAGTGAGAAACAGGGTAGGGGTGGGAACAAGAACTCCATCAACTTTCCTTTGTAGGCGATCAACTCCTACAACACCCTGATCACTCAGTTCTTGGAGAAGCTTTTCGGTTGAGTAGCGCATGACGTCACGAGAAAAGACGACCCCCTTACACTGGTTGAGGGTAGCGTGTGGAGTACACGCCACCTGCGTTCCAGGGACAGAGGAGATCGCTCTAAGGCGAGCACTCTCTTCCGGGGACGACACCTCCACTAGGAGACTACCATCCCTTTGGGAGGAGACCTTAGGCTCGCGTCCACAAACTTTAATGAGTGCTCTATGTACGTCAAATATGTCCAGATCCATGACAGACACCCCATCAAGAGACTTGATGACAAGGAATTGTTCGTAATATGCCGGTTCGAAAGTACCTGGTAGAGTCTGAATGAGAGGGCCTGAAAAGCCCTTCTGTGCGTTAACGCGTCTTTGTTTTCTTGGCTTATTATTCAAAAATTCTCGGTTCGAATCTTTAGAATTCGAAGCGGAGGGGACAGTGGTCCCAGTTGCACCACCCGTGGCCCGGAAAGGCTGAAGGGTGGCGATAAGGGAAGATCG
>JAPQNM010000029.1:10550491-10555491 GCA_029783475.1 Metacarcinus magister | reverse complement strand
TCTCTCTCTCTCTCTCTCTCTCTCTCTCTCTCTCTCTCTCTCTCTCTCTCTCTCTCTCTCTCTCTCTCTCTCTCTTTCTCACCACCAGCCTTCTCGTTACTGTCCAGATAATTACCTTCCTTTGGTTATGGGAGAGAGGTAAACACTCACACATAGACTCACACTTGTAATCTGTGATTGAACTGGTTCACCTGCAACTCACTTCACACTTTTAGGCTCAACACCTCCCAGGCCTACTTGATCCTTTTCAACTTAACAGTTTTTAATTCAAAGTGATGAAGTTAGAAATGATGAAATCTGGCTTGGAAGGAAGAAGCCCGTCGAGGAGCTCAAGGACACCACTTGAGCTGTACACTCCTCCGGGGTGGAACGTGTCTCCACCAGGAGACACCAAGGCGCAGAGGGTGGCTCCCGCCCTCTTGTGGCTGCTGTACACGGTGGTGGTGGGCTTGGCCCCAATCACCTTCGTGTACGGCACGGTGCAGCCGCTGCTGGTCAAGACGGTACCCTTCTTGACCAGCAGGTGCCCCTGGCTGGTGACCCTGCTGGTGCAGGTGGTGCTGGTCCTGTGGTTGTTCCTACGTTCGTGGGACTTCTTCATCCTGCACATCAAGTTGTATGTGTGGGACAGGAGGTACGACCGCTGCACCTCCATGTTGTTCAGTTCAAAATATTGTTATAAATGCGGAGGTTCAGTGGCGGCAACCGCCATCCACTGTGACCTGTGCAACACGTGCGTTCTTCAATGGCGGTTCCATTCCACCATTCTTAACGCATGTGTGAGCCACATGGACTTCTACAGCTGGGTACAGCAGAAGCTGCTGCGCCAGTGGAGGTTTGACAGCCTAGTGCTGCTGTGTGTGGTGATGGTGGAAGGCATCCTTGGAGGGCCTGTCCGCCTCACACACATAATGTTATTTGCTCTAACCTGCTTTGCTACCTCACAATACATTGAGGAGCAGGTCAAGAGCAAAGAGTGACAATAAACCCCTTCCTCACCCCGCCAATCACATTACCGCCGTGCCTCCCCCCCCCCACCACAAGCTGGTGGAGAGTGTGGCTTGGGCGTTGGTCGGTATATGTAATCAGGCCTACTTGATCATTGTTAACTGTTAAGTTTGAATTGGTAACCTTTGTGTTGGCGGTGATGGTGGTGACCGTCGCTGCGTGCAAAAGTCATGTCTTGAGTGGCAGCTTCGAGGAGAAGCTTGATGCGGCTCTGGCCCGCACCAGGCAGCTCCAACAGGAGCTCCACCTCCGTATGGAGGAGGGCGAGCGGCGCCGCCAGGTGCTGCTGGACGCCAAAAAGGAGTTCGATGCCCGCCGCATCAACTTGACCCATGAGGCGGAGGTGCTGCAGCTGATCGAAAGCCGCAGCACCAAGGACCTGCGTGCCCTACTCAAGGGCCTCAAGTGCAGGGGTGACGCCGCCCTCGACAAGGTCAAGGACCACATTGAGGGCGATAGGATGCAGAAGGGCTTCCTCGACAGCCGCTGATGGCACGCCAAGGTTGAGCTGCGGTGGTGGAGGCCAGAACTGGAGGCCATAAACAGGGCCACCTTGCACCCTGCACGAACCCTTTCTGCCAAGGCCGTGACCTCACTGGAGGAGGCAGACCGTCTCCACGGCCTCCAGGACAAAGTTGACCTGGAGACTCGCCAAGCTCGATCCCGCTGCATGGGATGGGTCATAGAAGCAGAGGCTCCAACACTGGAGCACGAACTAGTGAAGGAGCCCATAGTGGATGAACCACCTGTGGGGGATGGACCCGTGGATGACCCACCAATGGGTGACCCTACAGGGGAAGATGAGCCACTGGAGGATCCCCGGGTGGATGACCCCCCGGTGGAGGCAGGCCCGGTGGATGACAAACAAATGGGTGACCGTCCAGGGGAAGATGAGCCGCTGGAGGATCCCCGAGTGGGTGATCCATCAGAGGAGGCACATCCAGTGAACGACTCCCCAAAAGGAGGATCCTCCAGAGGAAGATGAGCCGCTGGAGGTCCTCCCAATGGAAGAGGATGGCCAAGACCACCCAGTGAAACGCGATGCTGCCTTCGAAGGCGTGGCCGTCTCCCCTCATCACCTGAAGGGGAGTCGCCACAGGAGGAAGCTGTTCTTGTGGCTGGTGTACCGGCACGTCCCACCAAGCATCGACGTCCCCCCCCCTCAAGGCGTATGGGCGGTTTAGTGTGTTTCGGCACCACTGAAGGGCGCCGCTGAAAAGCGGCACAGGACTCTGGCGCCCACCCAGGGTGTGACAGGCTCCTCAGGGCTCAGGCTGCGCTGGGTCACATAACACCAAAGGATCCTGTCAATACTACAGGGTTATACCTACTTTAGCGCCTCAGTGGTGCAGTGGTTAGCACGTCTGACTATGAATCCGCTGGCCCGAGTTCGATCCCGGACAAAGGCAGGCGGCGCACAGCTCACCCAGCTGTTCATCCTCCCAAACGGGTTGGAAGATAAATGAGTACCCAGGGAAACCTGGGGAAGGTAAACTGTGGAAAGTCGGATGTCACAGTGGCCCTGTGTCCCGGCGAAACGGATTAATTTCCACCACAGGCTCAAAGGCCAATGTGACAGGAGATGAGCGCCCGCACCTACGCACAACTATAGCGTGTGCCAACACTTTACCTTTACCTACCTACTTCTAAACCAATACGTAATCATCTTTATTGAACTTTAGATCTTGTCAATAGTACAAGGATCAACCATTACTTAACCATTACCTTACATTAATCACGTTTATTGAACTAAAGATCCTGTCAACAGTACAGGATCAACCATTACTTAACCATTACGCTACGTTTATCATGTTTAGTGAATCGTTTCATTATGTATAGATTTTCGAGATATAATGGTGTAGATAAAGAGAGAGAGAGAGAGAGAGAGAGAGGAGAGAGAGAGGAGAGGAGAGAGAGAGAGAGAGAGAGAGAGAGAGAGAGAGAGAGAGAGAGAGAGAGAGAGAGAGAGAGATACTCTCCCACACAGTCCTTCAACCCTACACACACATACACCCAGACACAGACACAGACACAGACACGGACACAGACACACCCCCACCCACACACACACACACACACACACACACACACAGCAGCACCAGTTTTTTTCATGCATCAGAAACAAAAATAAAATATTCTCCACACTGCCGACAAACTGGACGAGGAAGTGATGCATGTATAAATAACATCATTAATGAATACTGATTTTAGCTCCCGATAAAAAAGAAAGGCAGCGGTGGTGGTGGTGGTGGTGGTATAGTAGTAGTAGACTGCCGAGACCCTCCATCAACCGTCACAGAGAAGAGGATAAAGCCCGTAGCTTTGCCGACAGGATGCGGCAAGGCAACGTGTCATCGGCACTGCGGGCCCTCAACGAGAATGAGTCCGGTGGTGTGTTGCCCCTCAGAAGGGAAACCATCAGTCAGCTGGAGGAAAAACATCCTCCTCCCAGCGACTTAACCGGACTCAGACTGCAGGGCCCGCACATACCCCCGAATAGTGTCATCTACGAGATGATCACGGGGGAAATGGTGTGGAAGAAATCCCTCCAGACACATGGCAGTGCTGGTCCCTCAGGCCTGGATGCGAGAGGGTGGGTCGCCTGCTGAGCAGCACCATCTGTGGCAGTGGCGCTAGTGACCTCTGCAATGCCCTCGCAACACTAGCAAGGAAACTTGCCACCACCACTTGTCACCATCTCGACGCCCTCACTGCCTGCCGCCTCATTCCTCTTGACAAGAAGCCAGGATGCAGACCCATCGGCATCGGCGAAGTCATACGACGCGTCGTGGGTAAATGCATCATGGCTGTCGTTAAGGAGGATGTGAGGAGGGCGGCGGGGAACCTGCAGGTGTGTGCAGGACAACAAGCAGGAGGGGAAACAGCCATCCACGCCATGAGGGAGATCTTCGCCCAAGAAGACTGTGAAGCGGTTCTGTTAGTGGACGCAAGAAACGCGTTTAACTCCATTAACAAAAAAACAATGCTTCATAATATTAAAATCAAGTGTCCTTCTTTGGCTACATACGCTGAAAACACTTATATTGAACCTTCTAATTTATATGTAAATAGTAGTGATAGCAATAAGGTTAGGGTTTTAAGGTCAAGGGAAGGAACAACTCAAGGTGACCCTGTAGCCATGGCGATGTACGCCCTTGGCATGTCAGTGGTTCAAGACGTGATTGCGTGTGAAAAAACTAATGTGAAGCAGGTGGCATATGCCGACGACCTGTCAGGGGCCGGCAAATTACGGGAACTAAGACACTGGTGGGGGTTAATACAGGACAATGGCCCTACCATAGGATACACACCCAACGCCGCTAAATCCGTCCTCATTGTCAAGCCAGATCATTATGACTGGGCCGTAAACATTTTCAGTGGCAGTGGAGTAGTGATAACAAAGGACGGACAGCGGCATTTGGGTGCTGTTATCGGAACAGAGGAGTATAAGAAGGAGTACGTCGGGAGGAGAAAGTGTCTGAGTGGGTGCAAGATGTCGATGTCCTGTCTCCCATGGCCAGGACTGAGCCTCACGCAGCCTACTCGGCCTACACGCATGGCCTGCAACATCGGTGGAACTTCGTCATGCGCACCATCCCAGGCATCAGCCCACTCCTCAGACCGCTGGAGGAATCTATAAAGAACACCTTCCTACCAGCGTTACTGAGATCTTCCGGCCTGGGGAATGACGGGAGGGCGTTGCTCGAACTCTCTCCAAGACTAGGCGGGATGGGAATCACCTCTCCGGAGAAGTTGGCTGTGGTGGAGAACCTCAACTCCATCAACCTTACCAGGTCCCTCACGGATATGATCATTGCTCAGGACTCACATGGTGAAATTGACTAAAGTGCGATCGCTGAGCAAAAGAAACAAATCTCACGAGACAGGCAACAAGGGCAGAAGACCAGCCTTGAACACCTTTTGACCATCCTGCCTCCAGATACCGTGAGAAAAATCCACATCGCACAGGAGAGGGGAGCGTCCAACTGGCT
>JAPQNM010000029.1:10535837-10550391 GCA_029783475.1 Metacarcinus magister | reverse complement strand
CTCACCTACCTTGGAGACCACGCAGGACGCCCTTTACGACCAGGGTTTTAAGGTATTTAAAATTACAGGTGTTTTTCATTGTGTTTTTTTTGGTGTTTTGTTTTTTTTTTTTTTTGTTTTTTTTTGTTTAGGTTTTTTGTTTTTTGTTTTTTGTTTTGTTTTGTTTTGTTTTTGTTGTTTGTTTTTTTTGTGTTTGCTGCAGTGTTTTCATTGTTTTGTTTTGTTTTTGTTTTGTTTTGTTTTGTTTGTTTTGTTTTGTTTTGTATTGTTGTTTGTGTTGCAGGTTCTCTTGTTTGTTTGTTTGTTTGTTTGTTTGTTTGTTTGAGTGTTTTTGTTGGTGAAGGTGAAATGGTTTTGTTATTATTTCCTGATTAGTTGTGGGTGAAGTTGGTGTGTGTGTGTGTGTGTGTGTGGGTGTGTGTGTGTGTGTGTGTGTGTGGGTGTGTGTGTGTGTGTGTGTGTGTGTGTGTGTGTGTGTGTGTACGAAATAGGTAAACTCAAACACACACACACACTTGTACACATCTTTCACACACACACACACACACACACACACACACACACACACACACACACACACACACACACACACACACACACACAACAGGGAAACCAGAATGTGTATTGCTCTTAATGAATGACTAATATTGACGCATTGTGCATTTTTTCCCTCACTTTTTTTTCCTCGTTTTTCTTTCGTTTTTTTTTCTTTCGCTGATTCAGTTTGGTTTACATTACAAACTTCTTTTTTTTCAACCTCGTAAATGTTATGAGTAAAAATATAATTATTCCCGTAACTTAACCCATTTAGTTTGTTTCTATTTTGTCTGTTGTGATATAGTGTACGCTCTGCCGCAGTGCTCATCTCAGTCTCCTTGGTGTAGGTTACTTAATGCCTCTCAACTTTAAGCAATTAACTGTATTAAGGATCTTCCCTCAGGCACCTTTCTCCTCCTACAGTTTTTTTTCACCTCCCTTCCATCCCCTCCAGCCCTCAAAAAAATAAAAATGTATTTCCAGGTAAAACAGGAAGGGTAACTATTTTTTTTTAATCCTTCTATGCTCTCCCTTCCTCTCCATTCTCCCTCTCTCCCTCCTTCATGATTTCAATGCTACTCTCTCACTCCCTCTCCTTCTCTCCTTCATATCTAAAACTCTCTCTTCACCTGGTAACCTCGCTTTCTCAGACAAAGAGGGAAAAAAACAAGAACAAGAACAAGCTCAGTTCAGGTGTAGTAATGAACAAGGAAAGCTTAATTGAGATGCTGTGTTTCTGCTGCACCAGGTAACGTGAGAGGTAAGATAGGTAAGAGTCAATCAGGTGAATTGTATTGCCAGTTGATGTGAGTGTGCCAAGCCGAGTGAGGAAAACGTATGATTAATCTGAAGAGGAGGAAGAAATAGATTGCGAGGAAAAAGGAAATATTAGGGAGAAATTTTGTAGGGAAATAAATGTGCGAGTGGTTTTGCGTGGAAGGACAGGTGAGATGATCCCTCCACGCCTCCCTTACCTGTAATCAATTATTGCGATTGAAATATTTGATGATGTTCTATTTTTCTCTTTCTCTCGCGCTTCCATCCGTGAGAAATTATTAGATTCGGGTGGTTTTTTTTTTTATATTTGTTTTTATTATGCTAAAGCGGAAGAGATGAACGAGATAAGATATTATTTTCTTTCTTTCTTTCTCTCTCTCTCTCTCTCTCTCTCTCTCTCTCTCTCTCTCTCTCTCTCTCCTCTCTCTCTCTCTCTTCTCTCTCTCTCTCTCTCTCTCTCTCTCTCTTCTCTCTCTCTCTCTCTCATGTTAATTTGAATTTTACGTGAAACAAAATTCGCATAAACATTTCTTTATATGTGTGTATTACATGCAAGAGGGAGGGAAAGAAAGAGAGAGAGAGAGAGAGAGAGAGAGAGAGAGAGAGAGAGAGAGAGAGAGAGAGAGAGAGAGAGAGAGAGAGAGAGAGAGAGAGAGAGAGAGAATATATTTATCACTCTATCTATCTAAGCTCTCTCATCTCAAGCCTTCCTCTTCACTTCCTCTCTCTCTCATGCCCTTCTCTCCTCCCTACTTCACTCTCTTTATTCTCGCTTCTCCCCTTTATTAACTTCTCATTCTCTCTCTCCTTAATACCTCCTTTGTGCACATTTAAATTATCTAACTATTTTATTTTTCTATTTTATTCTTACTTTCGTTGTTTCTGTTCTTATTGAAATTACCACAAACACCCAATTTTATTTTCAGTGTTCTCTTTCCCCCTTTTTTCCCCCACTTCTTTTGTCTTTTTTCCCCCTTACCTCTACATGTAACTCTCCCTCTCCCTGCTTTATCTCTCTTCCTCTCTCTCTGTCTCTCTTTCTCATCCCTTCTACGCTTTCTCTATTTACTAATTCCCTCCTTCACTAGCTCCCCTTGCACTCATTCATATTTACTCTCTCTCTCTCTCTCTCTCTCTCTCTCTCTCTCTCTATCTCTCTCCTCTCTCTCTCTCTCTCTCTCTCTCTCTCTCTCTCTCTCTCTCTCTCTCTCTCTCTCTCTCTCTCTCTCTCTCTCTCTCTCTCTCTCTCTCTCTCTCTCTCTCTCTTCCTCTCTCTCTCTCTCTCTCACATTAAGTCAGGTGAGACACATGAAGCTATTAAGGGTTTTGCTCCATATATCTTGGGTTTAATTGCAGCCTTAGCGCCGCCGACACGTTCCTGCAGCAGAGGCAGTGGGACCAAGTTTGAATTTGGAAAGTTGCAGAGTAAAATGGTGTGAAATTATATTGCTTGTGTGTGTGTGTGTGTGTGTGTGTGTGTGTGTGTGTGTGTGTGTGTGTGTGTGTGTGTTTGTTGGTAGTTGTTTTGTGTGTGTTTGTGTGTGTGTGTAATTGTGTGTTTGTGTGTGGGTTTATCTGTGTTTGTTTTGTGTGTAGGTGTGTGTGTGTGTGTGTGTGTGTGAGTTAAAACAATGAAAATAACTTGAATTTTTATTGTTCTCGTCTTTTACATCGTCCTTTTCAATCCTCGTCTTCCTTTTCCTACTCCTTTTACTCCTCCTCCTCCTCCTCCTCCTCCTCCTCCTCCTCCTCCTCCTCCTCCTCCTCCTCCTCCTCCTCCTGCTGCTGCTGCTGTAACAAGACTGATTCGGGGAAGCAAACTGGCCCTGACACTTTCCAAATTCGGGTTTGAAGCAAGTTTAGCCCCAGAAAGGTGCTGACGAACTAGATAAAAGACCAATAGAAGGGACTCAACAAGCCCACAACAGCCTCCTCCACAAAGGTGTTTATTAAAAGGCGAGAAATATCGAATTGTTGAGTTAGTGAAAGATAAAGAGAGAGAGAGAGAGAGAGAGAGAGAGAGAGAGAGAGAGAGAGAGAGAGAGAGAGAGAGAGAGAGGAGAGAGAGAGAGAAGGAGAGAGAGCGAGAGATTGTTTAGTGGCGTGGTAAGGTATGTTTTATCAATTTGTTTTCTTTTTTCGGGTGTGTTTTTTTTTTGTATATACACATATCAATTTGTTCTTTTTTTCTCCTTTTTTTTTGTTGTGGAATATTTGATAATGTAAATATATAAAAAAAAAAAATCGTGTGTGTGTGTGGCATTGATTTTTATATATTGTTATTCTCTGAAGGTAGCATTCTCTCTCTCTCTCTCTCTCTCTCTCTCTCTCTCTCTCTCCTCTCTCTCTCTCTCCTCTCTCCTCTCTCTCTCTCTCCTCTCTCTCTCTCTCTCTCTCTCTCTCTCTCTCTCTCTCTCTCTCTCTCTCTCTCTCTCTCTCTCTCTCTCTCTCTCTCTCTCTCTCTCTCTCTCTCTCTCTCTACTCTCTCTCTCTCTCTCCTCTCTCTCTCTCTCTCTCTCTCTCTCTCTCTCTCTCTCTCTCTCTCTCTCTCTCTCTCTCTCTCTCTCTCTCTCTCTCTCTCTCTCTCTCTCTCTCTCTCTCTCTCTCTCTCTCTCTCTCTCTCACTCTCACCGGATTTCAATAATTTTCCTCGGAGTCGCTTCTGGGGTTAGTGGGGAGTGAGGGTGGGGAAGGTGGGGGGGAAGGAAGCGAGTCCCTACCTGGGGGGGTGAGTAGAGAGACGTCCCGTGGGGTTAGTGGTTGTGGGAGGGAGATAATGATGGGGGGGAAGGGGAGTTTTGCGTGGCAGGGGTGTGTGTTGGTGGAACTTTGGGGGAAGGATGAAGAGTAGGTGTTTAATTAGGTTGGGGAGGGTTGGGGATGGTTGGGGAAGGTTTGGGGAAGAGTTAGGAAAGGGTTGGGGAAGGGTGGGGAAAGGGTTGGGGAAGGATTGGGGTGGTTGGGGAGGGTTGGGAAGGGATGAAGGGTTGGGGAGGGAGGGGAAGGCGGATATACTTGGAATTAATGAGTTAAGAGTCATGAAACGAGTAATTGACTGAAGGTTAAATCACTTCACGGGGAAAATTAAGGAAATATGCAATAAATTGGCTCTTTTCAAAAAGTTATTATCGAGATTTTTTTTTATTAGTGTGACGGGAACTACTTATTTTTTTTATCTTTTTGTTCTTGTTATTATAATTTATATTTTTCTATTATTTTTATTGTTCATGTTTTCCTTTGTTGATTTTGATATGTTATTCCTTAAAAAAAATACCTAAGGATGAATTGAATAAAAAAGATTAAGGTAAACAAGAACTTTTAATTAATTATCATTTTGACCTTTTTCTACTTTAATTTTTTTTTTATGAACAGCTTTAAGAAACTTTAATATTCATCTCTTTCCCTAGAAAAAAAAAACCTTATTTAATTTTCTTTATATATAATTATGTGAAGATGACTTTCCACTCTTTGTTTTTTCTTCAAACTCGTAATATTTCACTTATAAGTCTATTCTTGTATTTCTTGACCTTAGTTTGTATTTTTCCCCTTACCAAAACAAGCTATTTCTGCCAATCACTGTTTCCATTCTTTTTTTTTTCCTTCTTTCTCTCTCATTGAACAGCCTTTAAAATTATTCACCCCAGCTCTTTTCACTGCATTCTTCCCCTCTCTAACACCTAACCGGCTGTACTGGAAAACACTTCGTACACTTACCCTCTTACCCTTTTACCCCTTCTCCCACATTCCAGTTTAAGATCGTATTTGTAAGTTGTAAGTGAATGGCTTCTCCCCCACCTCTCATCAGCCTTATTCTTTGTCTCGTGAAATTTTCCTGTTCACTTCCTTTCCCTTCCTCTATACTTCTCCCTACAACTCCTCTCTCTCTCTCTCTTTTTCTTTCTCTTACGTGTTAGTAGCGGTTTTCATACCTCTTTTGTTTCTCATGATCGTGTTCCTCTTTATGTCATTACTAAATTGTCCTTCTTTCCTTCAGTTTTACTCATTCACTACATATATTTTGCATTACTAAAGTTTTTCTCTTAAATGTCTACCATATTTTTTCCCAACTCTTTCCTTTTTTTTTCTTGTCTCCATTCTTTATCTATTTTACTACATTTTTTTTCACATTTTTTGCACTATTTACCAACTTTTCACAATGTTCTTAACGCCTTCTATCTCATTTTATTTTTATTCTTCCTTCCTTCCATTTTGCACTCTTTACCAACTTCTTACAGTTTAGTTTTCTCTTAATTAATGTCTTTCATCATCTTTTTCTTTTCTCTCTTTTCCTTTTTTTTCCCCCCATCAAATTTCTTACCTACCACTTTATCTACAGTTCTCGTTTGTCTTCGCTTCGTGCCTTCCTTTTCTTCCATTTCTCCTCACCTAATTAGCTAATCATCATAACTTTTTACACAGTCCCCCCGAGCCTCTTTTTCACGAACCTCTGCACTAATTTCACTTTCCTAACTCCCCAAGAAGTGGCCAGATGTCTCTCACGGCCCTTCCTCTTACTGCATTTAGAAATTATACCTCATTAACTATTTTTTTTTTTATCTGTCTTCTCCTACACGTGTATTTTTTGTACTCTATGTATATGATCTATTTTCCGTTGTCAATTTTTTTTTGGTATATCCATTATTTATTGTGTATTTTTGTTCTTTAAATCACTCTACATATTCTAATTTGCATTTTTTTTTATTTATTTTGATGTGTTTATGTAATCTGTAGACTCTTCTGTAAGTATTTGACTAGACACACACAGACGCGCGCGCACACACACACACACACACCCACATAAAACTACATCACGCTGACTATATTTCATCTTTTTTTCCCTCGGGCTAAGACCAAAAGCCATAGTAACAAAGTAACCTTATTCACAATCTAATTTCCATATTTTCCATAACATTCCTCTAGTGGCTTTTTTTCCCTTTTTTCCTTTTGACAGATGATTCCGACTTTGTTTCCTTATATACATGTTTCCCTTTTATTCCCCATACAAGAAGAGGAACACGTGATATGGATGTAGCTTTGTCCCTTACTACACTCTATTTTACCATACATAAGCCTACCATACACTACCATACACTACCATACACTCTTATCCAATACCTAATTTACCTGGTAGAACAAACCAACAGGTAAATTCTTTCATATAATCTATTCAAAACATTACCTGTAGTCTATTTTTCCTACTTGTCTCTACCTGTATCAACCTATTTTTTCTTCCATTTCTTCTATGCAAAGGGAAAACCGGCCAAGGGCAATAAAACATGTAAAGAATTAAAAGGCTCATTAGTATTGCCATTTCCCTTAAAAAAAGAGTAATAAAAAAAGGGATGCCAAATTAGGCTTGCAAACACTTACCTACCTGTTCCCCACCTGACCCATATAAATCTTTGCTTCTCTACTTCATATTCACCATCAACCTTCCTATGCTGTAACCTGTCGCAGCCTTCTACCAATCAGTGTAAATGTAAAATCTTTCTTACTCCTCCTCCTCTTCCTCCTCCTCCTCCTCCTCCTCCTCCTCCTTGTCATTTGTCGTCGCTGTGGGTCGTACTTTAGTGTTGTCGTTTGTGTCGTTGCTGCTGTCTAATGAGTGTAGGGTAGTTAGCTTTTTGTGGTTGTTAGAGTTGGGTGTTGTTATGTTATGTTATGTTATGTTATGTTATGTTATGTTATGTGTTTTTTTTATTTTTGTGTGTGTTTTATGCAAGGTGTGTTTATTATTAGGTATAGAATGATAGGAGTAGTTATAGTATTTTAGTCGGCAGTAATGATAATAATGATGATAATAATAATGATAATAATAATAATAGTAATAATAGTAATAATAATAACAATGACAACAATAGGAGCAATAAAATGTAATATCACCACCAACAACAACAACAACAACAACAAAGACAACAACAACAACAACAATAACAACAACAAGAAACCAAATGAGCTTAAGTAACAAGAGCATCATCATCATCATCATCATCATCATCATCATCATCATCACCATCACCATCATCACCATCATCACCACCATCACAATCACCATCACCATCACCATCATCACCACCATCATCATCATCAGCAGCAGCAGCAGCATCAGCAAGTTGGTCATGTCGAGGCTAACCTGACCCTTGACACTCCCATTGACCACATTACCACAGCCTGTTCGTGACCCTCGGGGCGTGTGTGACCTCGTTGACCTATGAGTAAGCCCGAGCAGGAAGAGCCTTACCCACAATTCCCACGCTCTCTCTCTCTCTCTCTCTCTCTCTCTCTCTCTCTCTCTCTCTCTCTCTCTCTCTCTCTCTCTCTCTCTCTCTCTCTCTCTCTCTCTCTCTCTCTCTCTCTCTCTTTCTTTCACTACAATTACTTATAAAGAGAGATAGTGAGTGAGAGAGAGTAGTAAAAAAAGAGAGAGATAGAGAGAGAGAGAGAGAGAGAGAGAGGAGAGAGAGAGAGAGAGAGAGAGAGAGAGAGAGAGAGAGAGAGAGAGAGAGAGAGAGAGAGAGAGAGAGAGAGAGAGACTGTTTTGTTGCGATGATTTTCCAACAATTGTCTAAAATAGTTTCGTTGAGAGTAAGTCCACCGAAGCTTGAGACAACGGAGAGGCGAGGGAGTAATAGTTCTAAGTGCCCTGCCCCTGACACCTTCCTCCTCCTCCTCCTCTTCCTCCTCTTCCTCCTCCTCCTCCTCCTCCTCCTCCTCCTCCTCCTCCTCCTCCTCCTCCTCCTCCTCTTCCTCTTTCTCCTCCTCCACTTTCTTCTATTCTTCCTACTTCCTTTCTCTGTATGTCCGTCCTGCACTTGCCACTCGCTCCTCCTTTCTTCCCTCCTCCTCCTCCTCCTCCTCCTCCTCCTCCTCCTCCTCCTCCTCCTCCTCCTTCTCCTCCTCCTCCTCCTCCTCCCCCCCCCTCCTCCCCCCTCTTCCTCCTCCTCCACTAATGGCATCTACCTCCCAGCAGGAAGGAGGCAGCGGTTCCAGAATTGTTCCATTATTTCAGGAGCGAGAACGAACAAGATTTAGCGAGAAGGTAACGTGATGGAGCGTGAAGAGAGAGAGAGAGAGAGAGAGAGAGAGAGAGAGAGAGAGAGAGAGAGAGAGAGAGAGAGAGAGAGAGAGAGAGAGAGAGACAGAGAGACAGAGAGAGAGAGAGGAAGTGACGTGGAAGAGAAAGTGTTCCTCTACCCGATTTTTTTTTCCCCTTTTCCTTTTTTTTTTTCACTCTATCTCGCTTCCTTTAGAAATAATTGATGTCCTTGGATTTTTTATGTACTTTTAATTAAAGGTTGATGTTGATGGTAATTATGTCATTAGAGAGAGAGAGAGAGAGAGAGAGAGAGAGAGAGAGAGAGAGAGAGAGAGAGAGAGAGAGAGAGAGAGAGAGAGAGAGAGAGAGAGAGAGAGAGAGAATATATATAAACCAACCACTCTTCTAAATCAACATATTCAACTCTTCCTTCTTTACTAAAACTCCTGTCACATTTTACAATACTTTCCTTCAATAATTTCTTAGTCATCTCTTTCCTTCTCCTTCCCTCCTTCCATCCCTTCGCCTGCCTGCCTGTCTGCCTCCTCCATCCCTTCCATTCTTACCTGCTTATCGAGGTAACTCATCATCTTTATTGCAACTCAGTGTTTCTCGATCAGTGTTCTATCTCATTGCACTCCTTCAACTTCATCATTTATCCTGTAGAAGACGCAGAAGTAGATTGATTGTTTTGTATTTCTATATTTTCTTTATATTGTTTCCTATTTTTTTTTCATTTCATTGTCTTATTTTGAAGATCCTTTATTTTTTTTTATAGTCCTTAGAATTTCGAGTGTAAGATTTCTTTTTTCCTCTTTTTTTCCGTCTATATCTATGGAGTATTTATTCAAAGTTTTTTTTTCCGCTTCAGTCAATCACTCAGTCTTCCCTCCTGCATCCCTTCCCAACTATACAACACTCCCTCTCCTCCTCCTCCTCCTCCTCCTCTTCCTCCGCCTCCGCCTCCGCCTCCACCACTTCCACCTCCTTCTTCTCCTTCTTTCTCCTTCCACCTTCTTCCAAACACAAACTTTCCCCAGTCCATCCAAACTTACTCCCTATCCATCCTTACATACATCTTCCCTCGCCTTCACAAATTTGTTTCCTTTTTCCTTCCTTTTCCTCCACCTTTTCCTTATTCCTCTATTCCTTTCCCACAAAACTAAGACTATTTTACCATATTATTCCCTTTCATTATCTTTATTTGTGTTTGTGTTATTGTATTTCTTTATTTCACTTATTTGTAGTTATAGTTTTTTTTCCAAGAGTCTATACTTTATTTTTGTTTTGTTTACTTTTCACTCTTCACCAACTTTTATTTCCTTCTCATCCGTTTATCCTGTCTTTCCCTTTTTCCTTTTTGGTCCGTCTCTCCCGGTCTCCCATCCCGGCAGAATTCAACCTCATCTAAGGAATACATCTTGCCTTGCGCTCTTCCACACGCCTCAACAACACTGAAAATGCTTCTCTATCTTCCTCGCTCCAACGAAAATAGAAAGTTTTATTTTTCGTTTTTTTTTTTTTTTATCGTTTTGGTCAAGGTAAAAGGTTGCTTCTCCCTTACCTAAAAATAGTTTGTAAATATATATCTTTTTTAACAGGTGATTTAATGGTTTTATTTAGTTTTATTTACCTGTTTACTAATGAACAAGTGTTAGTAATTAGGGTATTAGTGGTGTAGTAGTGTAAAAGTGTGTGTGTGTGTGTGTGTGTGTGTGTGTGTGTGTGTGTGTGTGTGTGTGTGTGTGTGTGTGTGTGTGTGTGTGTGTGTATCTTTGTGTGTGTGCTATGAGGTAAAATTAGTGTTTGGTAAATAAATATTTGTAAGCCAAATTAAAATCATAACATCATATTTTTTTCATCGCAATTTTTCTTCATATGCACGGAAGGAAGAACACTTAAACATCGACTTGCTTTGTTGATTTTCTCCCACAAGTCAATATTATCTTGAAGAATACGAATGTTATCTTGTAGCAACATGCCCTGAAACCTGACCACCTCAATGCCTTCCTACTTCCTCCTCTTCTTCTTTCTCCTCCTCCTCCTCCTCTTTACAAGTTTATGAGGCTTCGATTCAAGTGCTTCGAGTACGGCTAGCCACTAATGAGACGCTTTGGATGAAGAGCGAGAGTGAAGCCTCATTAGTTTTCCTTCCACATCTTTTACTTCCCTCCCTCGTTCCCTGTCTCTCTCCCTCTCTCCCTCCCCTCGTCTCCCCTCGTCTAGGTGTCACGCTGATTAATCCTCCCAGAACACTACTAAAGGTGGGAAAGTCGACTAGTGTTTCGAAGCCGTGCACGTGTGTGTGTGTGTGTGTGTGTATGTGTGTGTGTGTGTTGTATCGTGAAGCATCTGAGGCTTTGAACTCAATCTAATGAAGCACTGCACGGAAATAAATTGAAAGAAAAAAAAGAAGTTATGTTACAGAAAAAAAAAATAGTTAAAACAAGAAAGAAATCGAATGAGGAAGTGGATGAAAACGAAAGATAACTAAAAAAGAGATTAAAAGAAATAAAATTGTTGAATTGATAAGGTATTCTTCCCCCTTCCTCCTCTTTCCCACCACCACCACCACTACCACTATCACCACCACCACTACCACCGCTGCCTTTCTTTTTTATCGAGAGCTAAAATCAGTATTCATTAATGATGTTATTTATACATGCATCACTTCCTCGTCCAGTTTGTCGGCAGTGTGGAGAATATTTTATTTTTGTTTCTGACGCGTGAAAATAACTGGTGCTGCTGTGTGTATATGTGTGTGTGTGTGTGTGTGTGTGTGTGTGTGTGTGTGTGGGTGGGTGGGTGGGTGGGTGAGGGTGTGTCTGTGTCTGTGTCTGTGTCTGTGTCTGGGTGTATGTGTGTGTAGGGTTGAAGGACTGTGTGGGAGAGTATCTGGAGGTAAATATGACGGAAAAGAAGACCAAAAAGTAATTTCATCAATGTTTTTTTTTCTCTCTCTCATCCTCTCTCTCTCTCTCTCTCTCTCTCTCTCTCTCTCTCTCTCTCTCTCTCTCTCTCTCTCTCTCTCTCTCTCTCTCTCTCTCTCTCTCTCTCTCTCTCTCTCTCTCTCTCTCTCTCTCTCTCTCTCTCTCTCTCTCATCCTCTCTCTCTCTCTCTCTCTCTCTCTCTCTCTCTCTCTCTCTCTCTCTCTCTCTCTCTCTCTCTCTCTCTCTCTCTCTCTCTCTCTCTCTCTCTCTCTCTCTCTCTCTCTCTCTCTCTCTCTCCACCATTATATCTCGAAAATCTATACATAATGAAACGATTCAATAAACATGATAAACGTAGCGTAATGGTTAAGTAATGATTGATCCTTGTACTATTGACAGGATCTAAAGTTCAATAAAGATGATTACGTATTGGTTTAGAAGTAGGTAGGTAAAGGTAAAGTGTTGGCACACGCTATAGTTGTGCGTAGGTGCGGGCGCTCATCTCCTGTCACATTGGCCTTTGAGCCTGTGGTGGAAATTAATCCGTTTCGCCGGGACACAGGGCCACTGTGACATCCGACTTTCCACAGTTTACCTTCCCCAGGTTTCCCTGGGTACTCATTTATCTTCCAACCCGTTTGGGAGGATGAACAGCTGGGTGAGCTGTGCGCCGCCTGCCTTTGTCCGGGATCGAACTCGGGCCAGCGGATTCATAGTCAGACGTGCTAACCACTGCACCACTGAGGCGCTAAAGTAGGTATAACCCTGTAGTATTGACAGGATCCTTTGGTGTTATGTGACCCAGCGCAGCCTGAGCCCTGAGGAGCCTGTCACACCCTGGGTGGGCGCCAGAGTCCTGTGCCGCTTTTCAGCGGCGCCCTTCAGTGGTGCCGAAACACACTAAACCGCCCATACGCCTTGAGGGGGGGGGACGTCGATGCTTGGTGGGACGTGCCGGTACACCAGCCACAAGAACAGCTTCCTCCTGTGGCGACTCCCCTTCAGGTGATGAGGGGAGACGGCCACGCCTTCGAAGGCAGCATCGCGTTTCACTGGGTGGTCTTGGCCATCCTCTTCCATTGGGAGGACCTCCAGCGGCTCATCTTCCTCTGGAGGATCCTCCTTTTGGGGAGTCGTTCACTGGATGTGCCTCCTCTGATGGATCACCCACTCGGGGATCCTCCAGCGGCTCATCTTCCCCTGGACGGTCACCCATTTGTTTGTCATCCACCGGGCCTGCCTCCACCGGGGGGTCATCCACCCGGGGATCCTCCAGTGGCTCATCTTCCCCTGTAGGGTCACCCATTGGTGGGTCATCCACGGGTCCATCCCCCACAGGTGGTTCATCCACTATGGGCTCCTTCACTAGTTCGTGCTCCAGTGTTGGAGCCTCTGCTTCTATGACCCATCCCATGCAGCGGGATCGAGCTTGGCGAGTCTCCAGGTCAACTTTGTCCTGGAGGCCGTGGAGACGGTCTGCCTCCTCCAGTGAGGTCACGGCCTTGGCAGAAAGGGTTCGTGCAGGGTGCAAGGTGGCCCTGTTTATGGCCTCCAGTTCTGGCCTCCACCACCGCAGCTCAACCTTGGCGTGCCATCAGCGGCTGTCGAGGAAGCCCTTCTGCATCCTATCGCCCTCAATGTGGTCCTTGACCTTGTCGAGGGCGGCGTCACCCCTGCACTTGAGGCCCTTGAGTAGGGCACGCAGGTCCTTGGTGCTGCGGCTTTCGATCAGCTGCAGCACCTCCGCCTCATGGGTCAAGTTGATGCGGCGGGCATCGAACTCCTTTTTGGCGTCCAGCAGCACCTGGCGGCGCCGCTCGCCCTCCTCCATACGGAGGTGGAGCTCCTGTTGGAGCTGCCTGGTGCGGGCCAGAGCCGCATCAAGCTTCTCCTCGAAGCTGCCACTCAAGACATGACTTTTGCACGCAGCGACGGTCACCACCATCACCGCCAACACAAAGGTTACCAATTCAAACTTAACAGTTAACAATGATCAAGTAGGCCTGATTACATATACCGACCAACGCCCAAGCCACACTCTCCACCAGCTTGTGGTGGGGGGGGGGAGGCACGGCGGTAATGTGATTGGCGGGGTGAGGAAGGGGTTTATTGTCACTCTTTGCTCTTGACCTGCTCCTCAATGTATTGTGAGGTAGCAAAGCAGGTTAGAGCAAATAACATTATGTGTGTGAGGCGGACAGGCCCTCCAAGGATGCCTTCCACCATCACCACACACAGCAGCACTAGGCTGTCAAACCTCCACTGGCGCAGCAGCTTCTGCTGTACCCAGCTGTAGAAGTCCATGTGGCTCACACATGCGTTAAGAATGGTGGAATGGAACCGCCATTGAAGAACGCACGTGTTGCACAGGTCACAGTGGATGGCGGTTGCCGCCACTGAACCTCCGCATTTATAACAATATTTTGAACTGAACAACATGGAGGTGCAGCGGTCGTACCTCCTGTCCCACACATACAACTTGATGTGCAGGATGAAGAAGTCCCACGAACGTAGGAACAACCACAGGACCAGCACCACCTGCACCAGCAGGGTCACCAGCCAGGGGCACCTGCTGGTCAAGAAGGGTACCGTCTTGACCAGCAGCGGCTGCACCGTGCCGTACACGAAGGTGATTGGGGCCAAGCCCACCACCACCGTGTACAGCAGCCACAAGAGGGCGGGAGCCACCCTCTGCGCCTTAGTGTCTCCTGGTGGAGACACGTTCCACCCCGGAGGAGTGTACAGCCCAAGGGGTCCTTACCTCTCTCCCATAACCAAAGGAAGGTAATTATCTGGACAGTAACGAGAAGGCTGGTGGTGTGTGAGAGAGAGAGAGAGAGAGAGAGAGAGAGAGAGAGAGAGAGAGAGAGAGAGAGAGAGAGAGAGAGAGAGAGAGAGAGAGAGAGAGAGAGAAAGCATATGCAGAACAGTAGATAAGTGAATATACAAAATATGCGTATACACACACTGCAAAACAAACAGATAAACAAACAAGAAAACGAATGGGGAAAAAAATCTATAATAAAGGACTACTCGTGTTTTTTTTCTTTTTTTTCCCTCCAAAAGTCATGACTCAACTTTACTCGTAAATTAGAAGAAAAACCAAATTTCAAATATATTTTTCCATCCTGGCAGTGAGAGAGAACTACGATTCAGCTGTTTGCAAATCGCTAGAGATCAGCTTCTAGTGTGTGTGTGTGTGTGTGTGTGTGTGTGTGTGTGTGTGTGTGTGTGTGTGTGGTGCTGGTGTGTGTGTATGTGTGTGCGTATGTAA
>JAPQNM010000029.1:10528337-10530837 GCA_029783475.1 Metacarcinus magister | reverse complement strand
AGAGAGAGAGAGAGAGAGAGAGAGAGAGAAAGAGAATGAAAGAAAGAGAATGAGAGAGAAAGCATATGCAGAACAGTAGATAAGTGAATATACAAAATATGCGTATACACACACTGCAAAACAAACAGATAAACAAACAAGAAAACGAATGGGGAAAAAAATCTATAATAAAGGACTACTCGTGTTTTTTTTCTTTTTTTTCCCTCCAAAAGTCATGACTCAACTTTACTCGTAAATTAGAAGAAAAACCAAATTTCAAATATATTTTTCCATCCTGGCAGTGAGAGAGAATTACGATTCAGCTGTTTGCAAATCGCTAGGGATCAGCTTCTAGTGTGTTTGTGTGTGTGTGTGTGTGTGTGTGTGTGTGTGTGTGTGTGTGTGTGTGTGTGTGTGTGTGTGTGTGTGTGTGTGTGTGTGTGTGTGTTGCATTCACTTTATTTTCCTCATTCAATAGTAATTCATCTTTAAAGCTTTTTTTCCACGAAACTTCAAAACATATATGATTAAGTTTCTTTTTTGAATAGTGATTTAAATTTGAATAAAAAATAAAGTTAATGATGCAAGGGATATAAAAAAAAAAAATATGTCATATATCAGATGATTTTAAAAGGGTAGAAAATGTTTAGAAATGATAGAAGAAAAAATTACTTCCTCTAAAGCAGGAGTAGTAGTAGTAATAGTAGTTGTAGTAGTAGTAGTAGTAGTAGTAGTAGTAGTAGTCGTAGTAGTAATAGTCTGGTCTGGTCTGGTTGATGTCTTTAGTTTTGTCTTTGTAACGGCACTCACTTATGTTTTCTGTTGTTCTCTGGTCTTTTTTATGTTTTTGTATTATTATTTTCTTTTCTTTTCTCTTCTCTTATTTTCCAAAATTTTCTTTATTATTTCATTTTTTTCTTTTATATTTTCATTTGTGAAAAGAAGTTGTCCTATTAGTTTATGTTCGTTTTCTATTTAAGGTTGTTGGAGTCTGGGGCACTTTTGTCTTTTCTCTAGATTACGCTGGGCACCATAATATGAAATGAAATAGATCTTCTCTACGATTATTACACACGTCACACTTTGTTTCTTCTCCTTTAAATATTTTTCTTACATTTAAGTTATGGTTATTTGTTCTACATTTAAAACGCAGCACTGAACATGGTGTATTATCATATACTTTTCTTTATTTTCTCTCTCTATTCTCTAATTTCTATATATACTTAAACTTTCTTTCTCACTTACTGTTGTTTTCCATTCCTTCGTGTCCAAGAAGAAGTAGTAGTAGTCGTAGTAGTAGTAGTAGTCGTAGTAGTAGTAGTAGTAGTAGTAGTAGTAGTAGTAGTAGTAGTAGTAGTAGTAGTAGTAGTAGTAACAGTCATTAGCGACCAGAGTTGGGGCTGATGACCTCCAATTCGTGGAGCCCTTTGAAATAAACGCAGGGTGGAGGTATTTGTAGTAGTAGTAGTAGTAATAGTAGTAACAGTAGTAGTAGTAGTAACAGTAGTAGTAGTAGTGGTAGTAGTAGTAGTAGTAGTAGTAGTAGTAGTAGTAGTAGTAGTAGTAGTAGTAACAGTAGTAGTAGTAGTAGTAGTAGTAATAGTAGTAGTAGTAGTAGTAGTAGTAGTAGTAACAGTAGTAGTAGTAGTAGTAGTAGTAGTAGTAACAGTAGTAGTAGTAGTAGTAGTAGTAGTAGTAGTAACAGTAGTAGTAGTAGTAGTAGTAGTAGTAGTAGTAGTAGTAGTAGTAGTAGTAGTAGTAGTAGTAGTAGTAACAGTAGTAGTAGTAGTAGTAGTAGTAACAGTAGTAGTAGTAGTAGTAGTAGTAGTAGTAGTAGTAGTAGTAGTAGTAGTAGTAGTAGTAGTAACAGTAGTAGTAGTAGTAGTAGTAGTAACAGTAGTAGTAGTAGTAGTAGTAGTAGTAGTAGTAGTAGTAGTAGTAGTAGTAGTAACAGTAGTAGTAGTAGTAGTAGTAGTAACAGTAGTAGTAGTAGTAGTAGTAGTAGTAGTAGTAGTAGTAGTAGTAGTAGTAGTAGTAGTAGTAGTAGTAGTAGTAGTAACAGTAGTAGTAGTAGTAGTAGTAGTAACAGTAGTAGTAGTAGTAGTAGTAGTAGTAGTAGTAGTAGTAGTAGTAGTAGTAGTAGTAGTAGTAGTAGTAGTAGTAGTAACAGTAGTAGTAGTAGTAGTAGTAGTAGTAGTAGTAGTAGTAGTAGTAGTAGTAGTAGTAGTAGTAACGGTAACAGTAACAGTAGTAGTAGTAGTAGTAGTAGTAGTAGTAGTAGTAGTAGTAGTAGTAGTAGTAGTAGTAGTAACAGTAACAGTAACAGTAGTAGTAGTAGTAGTAGTAGTAGTAACAGTAGTAGTAGTAGTAGTAGTAGTAGTAGTAGTAGTAGTAGTAGTAGTAGTAGTAGTAGTAGTAGTAGTAGTAGTAGTAGAGCAGAGCAGTTAATCCTTATAATTACATCGCACACGCTTTATTTTTTCCTTTTTTTTTCTTTTTATTTGATGAATCACATTAATAT
>JAPQNM010000029.1:10513337-10515837 GCA_029783475.1 Metacarcinus magister | reverse complement strand
AACAGGTAAGGAGGAGGAGGAGGAGGAGGAGGAGGAGGAGGAGGGGGTCGTGGAGGTGAGGAGAAAAAACTATTATGAGGAAAGAAGGAAAAGGAAAAGTGAAGTAATAGAGTGAAGTTGATTAAATACGAGTACGACAGCGAGAGAGAGAGAGAGAGAGAGAGAGAGAGAGAGAGAGAGAGAGAGAGAGAGAGAGAGAGAGAGAGAGAGAGAGAGAGAGAGAGAGAGAGAGAGAGAGAGAGAGAGAGAGAATGAGGTTTAAAAAGGCAGATAATGAAATAAAGGAGGTTTTAAAAAGAGACACGAGTGAGGGAGAAAAAAAAAATTAAAAACGAAGCTGGGAAAAAATACGTGAATATGAACCGAGAGAGAGAGAGAGAGAGAGAGAGAGAGAGAGAGAGAGAGAGAGAGAGAGAGAGAGAGAGAGAGAGAGAGGAGAGGAGAGGGAGAGGGGGGGGCGATTTCAGTAGCCATGGGGGGGGCGTGATGGCTCCCGTGGCAAATTACAAAGACTGGCCCAGCGCCCCCTAAACCCCCTTCTCCCCCACCGTGAGACCCTGTGGGAGGAAGAGGAGGAGGAGGAGGAGGAGGAGGAGGAGGAGGAGGAGGAGGAGGAGGAGGAGGAGGAGGAGGAGGCCCATTTGCATACCTAATGTCCAGGGCAAAGTATAATCGTTCTGTTATTATCTTCTCCTCTTTGTTTATTATCTCTCCTCCCCTTCCGTCGTTCTCTGCCGTTACTATTTCCTCTTCCCCTACTTTATTTCCCACCTCCCATCCCTCTTCTTCTTCTTCCTCCTCCTCCTTCTTCCTCCTCCTCCTCCTTCCTCCTCCTCCTTCTTCTCCTCCTCCTCCTCCTCCTCCTTCTTTATTCTTTCTTTGCTGGAAATGTTTTAATCTTCCTTATCTCGTATCTCTCTCTCTCTCTCTCTCTCTCTCTCTCTCTCTCTCTCTCTCTCTCTCTCTCTCTCTCTCTCTCTCTCTCTCTCTCTCTCTCTCTCTCTCTCTCTCTCTCTCTCTTCGTCAAATAGAATAGTGGAAGCTTAATAAAGTCTTGCAGCCTTTTTCGTGTACTATTTTTTAATATTTTTGCAATTACATTTAACAGTACAAAGAGTTAATGGGTAAAAGAGAGAGAGAGAGAGAAAGAGAGACAAAGGAGTAAAATATGAAACTGCATCACCCTACCTATCTGGCCCTTTCCCAGAATACAGGTGATTCAGGTAAGTGTCAAGTCCGACATTAATTAAGACATTCTACCTGTCGCAAGTGATCTATGGTGACCACTGTTTCCGCTGGTTAGGCCTAGACAGGTAAGGTAGGCTGTGGTAGGCTGTGGTAGTCCTCGGTCATCCTACCTGTCTCGAGGGTAAAGGTAGGACAGGTAGATAATTAAAGACTTCCCAGGTGTCTTTCACGCAGGTAATGTGGCTTTGAAATACGTAAGTGGACGTAATATATAGTTTGAAATAGTTGTAGGTGTGAGTTCAGTTTTTTTTTTGGTGGGAGTTGGGGTATATATATCTATGTGTGTGCGTGTGTGTATGCAGTCACCTTCCCTCCCCCCTCCCCCTTTACCCCCTCCCCCCCATTAACCATCACCATTATCACAGCCACACCTGCGTCTGTAGCCATAACGACACACCATAAGCTACTAGGTAGACTAGCCTCCCATTTTCTCTGTATCGTTCCGCTTTATCACCGTCATCAGTGTATATTTCTTGTACTTACGATCCTCACTAGGCAACCACTACAACTACCAACATTGCTGCCAAAACTACCAACATCGCTGCCAAAACTACCAACATCGCTGCCAAAACTACCAACATCGCTGCCAAAACTACCAACATCGCTGCCAAAACTACAAAACTACAAACATCGCTGCCAAAACTACCAACATCGCTGCCAAAACTACCAACATCGCTGCCAAAAACTACCAACATCGCTGCCAAAACTACCAACATCGCTACCAAAACTACCAACATCGCTGCCAAAACTACCAACATCGCTGCCAAAACTACCAACATCGCTGCCAAAACTACCAACATTGCTGCCAAAACTACCAACATTGCAACCAAAACTACCAACATTGCTGCCAAAACTACCAACATCGCTGCCAAAACTACCAACATTGCTGCCAAAACTACCAACATTGCTGCCAAAACTACCAACATTGCTGCCAAAACTACCAACATTGCAACCAAAACTACCAACATTGCAACCAAAACTACCAACATTGCAACCAAAACTACCAACATTGCTACCAAAACTACCAACATTGCAACCAAAACTACCAACATTGCAACCAAAACTACCAACATTGCTACATAAACTACCAACATTGCAACCAAAACTACCAACATTGCTGCCAAAACTACCAACATTGCTGCCAAAACTACCAACATTGCAACCAAAACTACCAACATCGCTGCCAAAACTACCACCATCGCCACCACCACCACCACCACCACCACCACCACCATCATCTTCCTCTCACGTT
>JAPQNM010000029.1:10490837-10505837 GCA_029783475.1 Metacarcinus magister | reverse complement strand
TTTCCTAGGAAGAAGCAGTTATGTGTTCAGAGCATGATTTGTATATATGTGATTTTGGTTTGAATGTGTTAAATATTTGTTTACGTTTTCCCTTAAAATGTATAGTTTTGTAAAAAGGAATTATCAACATCCGTCTTCTCGTGCGGGAATGACAGTCAACGCCATCTAGTATCAGGTCAAGTCATTACTTTGTGTGTGTAATATTAGAACTAATTTATAGTTCTAGATTTCCACTTCGTTTGAGTCTAAAATTAAGATGTAGATTGTCTGTATTGGATTATATGTTCGTGACACACACACACACACACACACACACACACACACACACACACACACACACACACACACACACACACACACACACACACACACACAAACACACACAAACACACATCAAAGGTTGACAAACACACGTTGTTTTCAGACGTTGGTATGGACATCATTAACTTTATCTTTGCATCATTACCAAAGTAGTTATTTCATGGTTGTTAAAAAAAACGTGATAATAATGTAACATGCACGTAACTACATGTGCATATTTCCACGTACTTGTAATTCAAAATCAAAGATATATATGTTTTATCTACACCATTATATCTCGAAAATCTATACATAATGAAACGATTCACTAAACATGATAAACGTAGCGTAATGGTTAAGTAATGGTTGATCCTGTACTGTTGACAGGATCTTTAGTTCAATAAACGTGATTAATGTAAGGTAATGGTTAAGTAATGGTTGATCCTTGTACTATTGACAAGATCTAAAGTTCAATAAAGATGATTACGTATTGGTTTAGAAGTAGGTAGGTAAAGGTAAAGTGTTGGCACACGCTATAGTTGTGCGTAGGTGCGGGCGCTCATCTCCTGTCACATTGGCCTTTGAGCCTGTGGTGGAAATTAATCCGTTTCGCCGGGACACAGGGCCACTGTGACATCCGACTTTCCACAGTTTACCTTCCCCAGGTTTCCCTGGGTACTCATTTATCTTCCAACCCGTTTGGGAGGATGAACAGCTGGGTGAGCTGTGCGCCGCCTGCCTTTGTCCGGGATCGAACTCGGGCCAGCGGATTCATAGTCAGACGTGCTAACCACTGCACCACTGAGGCGCTAAAGTAGGTATAACCCTGTAGTATTGACAGGATCCTTTGGTGTTATGTGACCCAGCGCAGCCTGAGCCCTGAGGAGCCTGTCACACCCTGGGTGGGCGCCAGAGTCCTGTGCCGCTTTTCAGCGGCGCCCTTCAGTGGTGCCGAAACACACTAAACCGCCCATACGCCTTGAGGGCGGGGACGTCGATGCTTGGTGGGACGTGCCGGTACACCAGCCACAAGAACAGCTTCCTCCTGTGGCGACTCCCCTTCAGGTGATGAGGGGAGACGGCCACGCCTTCGAAGGCAGCATCGCGTTTCACTGGGTGGTCTTGGCCATCCTCTTCCATTGGGAGGACCTCCAGCGGCTCATCTTCCTCTGGAGGATCCTCCTTTTGGGGAGTCGTTCACTGGATGTGCCTCCTCTGATGGATCACCCACTCGGGGATCCTCCAGCGGCTCATCTTCCCCTGGACGGTCACCCATTTGTTTGTCATCCACCGGGCCTGCCTCCACCGGGGGGTCATCCACCCGGGGATCCTCCAGTGGCTCATCTTCCCCTGTAGGGTCACCCATTGGTGGGTCATCCACGGGTCCATCCCCCACAGGTGGTTCATCCACTATGGGCTCCTTCACTAGTTCGTGCTCCAGTGTTGGAGCCTCTGCTTCTATGACCCATCCCATGCAGCGGGATCGAGCTTGGCGAGTCTCCAGGTCAACTTTGTCCTGGAGGCCGTGGAGACGGTCTGCCTCCTCCAGTGAGGTCACGGCCTTGGCAGAAAGGGTTCGTGCAGGGTGCAAGGTGGCCCTGTTTATGGCCTCCAGTTCTGGCCTCCACCACCGCAGCTCAACCTTGGCGTGCCATCAGCGGCTGTCGAGGAAGCCCTTCTGCATCCTATCGCCCTCAATGTGGTCCTTGACCTTGTCGAGGGCGGCGTCACCCCTGCACTTGAGGCCCTTGAGTAGGGCACGCAGGTCCTTGGTGCTGCGGCTTTCGATCAGCTGCAGCACCTCCGCCTCATGGGTCAAGTTGATGCGGCGGGCATCGAACTCCTTTTTGGCGTCCAGCAGCACCTGGCGGCGCCGCTCGCCCTCCTCCATACGGAGGTGGAGCTCCTGTTGGAGCTGCCTGGTGCGGGCCAGAGCCGCATCAAGCTTCTCCTCGAAGCTGCCACTCAAGACATGACTTTTGCACGCAGCGACGGTCACCACCATCACCGCCAACACAAAGGTTACCAATTCAAACTTAACAGTTAACAATGATCAAGTAGGCCTGATTACATATACCGACCAACGCCCAAGCCACACTCTCCACCAGCTTGTGGTGGGGGGGGGGAGGCACGGCGGTAATGTGATTGGCGGGGTGAGGAAGGGGTTTATTGTCACTCTTTGCTCTTGACCTGCTCCTCAATGTATTGTGAGGTAGCAAAGCAGGTTAGAGCAAATAACATTATGTGTGTGAGGCGGACAGGCCCTCCAAGGATGCCTTCCACCATCACCACACACAGCAGCACTAGGCTGTCAAACCTCCACTGGCGCAGCAGCTTCTGCTGTACCCAGCTGTAGAAGTCCATGTGGCTCACACATGCGTTAAGAATGGTGGAATGGAACCGCCATTGAAGAACGCACGTGTTGCACAGGTCACAGTGGATGGCGGTTGCCGCCACTGAACCTCCGCATTTATAACAATATTTTGAACTGAACAACATGGAGGTGCAGCGGTCGTACCTCCTGTCCCACACATACAACTTGATGTGCAGGATGAAGAAGTCCCACGAACGTAGGAACAACCACAGGACCAGCACCACCTGCACCAGCAGGGTCACCAGCCAGGGGCACCTGCTGGTCAAGAAGGGTACCGTCTTGACCAGCAGCGGCTGCACCGTGCCGTACACGAAGGTGATTGGGGCCAGGAATTGGGGCAGGAATTGGAATTGGAATGGGGGCAGGAATGACGGTCAACGCCATCTAGTATCAGGTCAAGTCATTACTTTGTGTGTGTAATATTAGAACTAATTTATAGTTCTAGATTTCCACTTCGTTTGAATCTAAAATTAAGATGTAGATTGTCTGTATTGGATTATATGCTCGTGACACACACACACACACACACACACACACACACACACACACACACACACACACACACACACACACACACACACACACACACACACACACACACACACACACACACACACACACACACACACACACACACCACACACACACACACACACACACACACACACACACACACACACACACACTCTCACTCTCTCTCTCTCTCTCTCTCTCTCTCACTCTCTCTCTCTCTCTCTCTCTCTCTCTCTCTCTCATCTCTCTCTCTCTCTCTCTCTCTCACTCTCTCACTCTCTCTCTCTCTCTCTCTCTCTCTCTCTCTCTCTCCTCTCTCTCTCTCTCTCTCTCTCTCTCTCTCTCTCTCTCTCTCTCTCTCTCTCTCTCTCTCTCTCTCTCTCTCTCTCTCTCTCTCTCTCTCTCTCTCTCTCTCTCTCTCTCCCCCCCATGCCACGTCTTACACCTGTGTCACCTGTATTTCATCCTCTACAAATCTAATGTTTCCTTATAACCTTTAAATTCCTTTGATGAATGATTTGATTTACATTTCCTCCCCCCTCTTTCCTCCTTCTCTCTCTCCCTCCCTCCCTTTCCTCGTGTGATAAGTTTTCACAGTAACAAACTCGATTCAGAATCCAGGAAACATTTTACCGTCGCGAAATGAGTACTTTAAGTAATGTGGGGATTTAAGAGAGGAAAATGAGTTGCAAGAAGTGTGACTAATATCTATTATTTTTTCCTCCATCACTCTGCATTTGAGTGTGGAACTTTTGAGGGAGGGTTCGGTTGGTTGGAGGGAAGGAAAAAAAAAAGGGGGATAGAGAAAAAGGTGTTCGCTACGTCCGTTCGTTTCTGGTTCGGATACATTCAAGGATGCATTTTCGGATACATTTTCTCTCGTCGCTTTGGGATTGAAATTGTGTATTGATGAAGCGTGGATGTGTTTTGAAAATTGATTCAGGAAGATCCATTTTACATCAGAGAGAGAGAGAGAGAGAGAGAGAGAGAGAGAGAGAGAGAGAGAGAGAGAGAGAGAGAGAGAGAGAGAGAGAGAGAGAGAGAGAGAGAGAGAGAGAGAGAGAGAAGAAGAAAAGAAGAAAACTGATTCCTACCAAAATTAATTCCATTTAAGAGTTGCTATTAAATGCTACGTATAATTATCATTGTTAAGTAGGATTATCGATGTTTTAAATGTTTCAGTAACAAAGTGAATCTATGAGGACCACTTTACTCGTTTCGGTAACTCTTTTGAACCATCGGAACGGCGCCAAATTGCATAATGAAACAGGGAGAGAAATTTCGAAGCTTCGTTCCTACATGTGTGTATGTGTGTGTGTGTGTGTGCGTGTGTGTGTGTGTTGGTTGTTTCGTTCGTTCTCTGGTCTATGTTTTATTGATAGCTTCGGATCCTTTTATTTGAAACCACTTTATGTCACTTCACCTCATTTGGACGTGGATCTCTTAACCTTGAAATGAAAAATGAAAGAAAAAAGAAAGGAAAAAGGGAAATATATCTAGCTATGTATTATTTATGAAAACTGACAGCAATTGGGTTGAAAATAAAAAATATCGCACCTAGAAAGAGTTTAAAGTCATATGAATGTAGGAAAATTAATGAATTATAATATTTTTTCAATATTAATTTCCTGAACGTGTTTTTGCTTCTTACTTAATTAATCATCGTTATTAGTAACAATTAAATATAGGAATGATGACGCAAGGAAAAATAAATAATAAATAATCGTATTTGTTTTTTATTTCAGTTATTATTGAATTTTATGTATTTTGTTTTTTGTACTTATTTCATGTTTCTTTTTCATTTTTTTTTCATTTTATTATTTCATATATTAAATTTTTTGTATTGTATTTTTCATTTTTCTTTTTTCATTTTATTTGATTTCCTTAGAGTGTCAGTGAAGGATGTATGCAAAGTAGACTTAGATTGGCTTTGTTCATCCGGGAGTTATATATAAATAATGGATGTTAAGTTAAGTCTCGCTCTCTCTATTTACTTTGACAACTATTTATACAATTTTTTTTTCATTCATGCGTATTATTAATGTATATTTGTTCAACTTTTTTTTATGTTTACTTGTCACCTCATTTATTTATACATATATATATAAATTTATTTCTGTTTATTTTTTTATTTATTTTTTATTTTTTGTATATACATCTCTGTCTTCAGTTCAAATCAGGTCTAAAGTGAGTTTAAATTAAAATGTCAAAATGATAATAAGGATGGATGAAAAAACAAAATAAAAAGTTTGTCATCGGCCGGTAATTATACAAACAAACAAACAAACAAATAAACAAACAAATAAAATATACAGACTGCGCTGGATAGAATCACAACTAAAATTTTTCTACGATTTTTTTCATTCTTTGATACAACTCCTCCTCCTCCTCCTCCTCTTCCTCTTCCTCTTCCTTTTCCTCCTCCTTAAAATTTCCGACTGCAGTATTTGTAAATTTATACCTTTGTTTGTTTGTCAGTTGTACAACCTGTGAAAAGAGAGAGATAAACACACACACACACACACACACACACACACACACACACACACACACACACACACACACACACACACACACACACACACACACACACATACACACATACAACCGTTACCATTTCAGTCTCTAATAATACATTTTTTTTCCCTGTGTGAATTTATGAAGTAGATCCTGATTCTAGAAGGTAATATATGAGTACAATTATATGCCTTCCACCACTTTACTTCCCCATATAGCAGTGAAGGGGAATGGGATGGATGTAGCGAGGGAGGAGAGGCTGGGAAGGTTATATGTGAGCAGTATAATAGTTTTGGTAACCCACGCTATTCCAGGGAGAAGGAGTGTGTTGGTCTGAAGGGAATTTAATGCTAGGGAGAGAGAGAGAGAGAGAGAGAGAGAGAGAGAGAGAGAGAGAGAGAGAGAGAGAGAGAGAGAGAGAGAGAGAGAGAGAGAGAGAGATAAAGAGAGAGAGAGAAAGTAAGAGTAGGAGTGAGTGAGAGAGATGTGGTAGTGAATATGGAATGTAATTGTTGATGTGTGTGTGTGTGTGTGTGTGTGTGTGTGTGTGTGTGTGTGTGTGTGTGTGTGTGTGTGTGTGTGTGTGTGTGTGTGTGTGTGATAAAGAGAGAGAGAATGGTTGATCATTGTTTTGTTTTTTGTTTTTTCATTGTTATTTGTCTTATCTTCATTTTTTTTAATATTTTTTTTTACGCTGCGTCTTTTTCTTCTTTATTTGTTTTCTTGTCCGTCACTCTTGCGTTTAAATTTCTTTCTTAATATGTTCTTCCTTACCTAAAATATTTCTTCCTTTCCATCCTTCCTTCCTTTCTCCATTCCTCCCTTCCTTCTTTCCTTCCTTCCTTCCTTCCTTCCTTCCTTCCTTCTCCATACCTCTCGGTCGTTCAATTACAAGTTATGTTTCTTCGTTCCCCTCAAAGTTACTCCTCACGTCACTAAGAGGGGAAGGAGGGAGGAGGGAGAGACGGAGGAAGGCAGGAGGGGAGAAGGAGGGAAAGGATGAATGAGGTGTCTGGAGGAAAGGAAGGAAAGGAAAGATATTTTTTTGTTTTTTTTCGTTTCTTTTTTTCCGTTTTGGTATCGTTATCATTTTTTTTCTTGGGAGATTATATTAATGTTATTCTCTCTCTCTCTCTCTCTCTCTCTCTCTCTCTCTCTCTCTCTCTCTCTCTCTCTCTCTCTCTCTCTCTCTCTCTCTCTCTCTCTCTCTCTCCTCTCTCTCTCTCTCTCTCTCTCTCTCTCTCTCTCTCTCTCTCTAATCATGCTGCTCGTCTTAGCCAATCACACTTTGCTCTTTTTTATGATGTCAAAACTTCCGACAACACAGATAATGACAGACAGCCAGACGGACAGACAGACAGACAGACAGACAGACAGACAGACAGACAGACAGACAGACAGATAGATTCCTACTAACTAACGCAAGGTTCCATAGTAAAAACGTAAAGCTTATTAAGTGTCATGTTAATACCTATGCAATTAGTTAGTAATTATGAAACCAAATAAGAAAAAAAGAGGAAAAAAGGGCTTCAGAAATATTTAAATTCTACTGCTGATTCACTTTTGCATTCAGGAAATTATGAAAAAAGAGTTTGATAATATCCTTGAACTGTTCCCGTGTGTGTGTGTGTGTGGTGTGTGTGTGTGTGTGTGTGTGTGTGTGTGTGTGTGTGTGTGTGTGTGTGTGTGTGTGTGTGTATGTGTGTGTGTGTGTGTGTGTTTGTGTGTGTAGCAGAGTGGGATGAACATTAATTAGCAGTCCATTAAGGAATCTAAATGGACTCACAACAGCCTCTGATCCTTCGAAGGAAAGCGAGGATAAGGCGATGGAAGGAAGGAAGGAAGAGAGAGAGAGGGAGAAAAAAAAAGGAAGAAAGAAAGAAAAAAAAAGAGAATTCCTTGATTGTGGTAATGGTGGTGGTAGGAAATCATATCTCACAAAATACAATAACCAACTGACTTAACTGAACATCAAAGAAAAACAACAACAGCAACAACAACAACAACAACAACAACAACAACAACAACAACAACAACAACAACACCACATTAGCACCGTGACTAAAAAAAAAGAAGAAAAAAAAAGCGAGACAGGAAAAAAGAAAATAAAAGTAAAGAACGCGAAGCTAAACACATTTACTTCACGGGGGAAAAAAAAAGAGCGAGAGAGAGAGAAACGTAAAGGAAAGGGAAGGAAGGAAAATAAGAATAAGGAGGAAGGGGAGACTCAACAGACCTTTATATTACTCCCTGATGGTCTTGGGGAGGGAGGAGGAAAGGGCGGGGGAAGGGAGGGGGAAGGGGGGCAAGGGGGGGTAGGGGTCGGTACATTAGGATAATATCAGACCTTCACTACGAGTTCTGCGGTGTCCGGAGAGAGAGAGAGAGAGAGAGAGAGAGAGAGAGAGAGAGAGAGAGAGAGAGAGAGAGAGAGAGAGAGAGAGAGAGAGAGAGAGAAAGAGAAAGAGAGAGAGAGACGGTTCACTTTCAGACCCAGTAGGAAGCCAGCTCGCAAACAGAGACTGAACGGACTCTCCCGCGATTAAAGTTTCAAGTTTTAGAACAGAAAATTAACATTAACTTGAAGTGGCACTTAGTCGCGCGGTCCCAACGGAGTCAGGGATGCGAACCTGACTCCAGCCAAACACACTTGACAGACAAACACACTTGACTGCCCGCGCGCAAGTCCTCCAAGGGGCAGCTCTTGACAGCCTCTCAACCTGCAGTATTGAAAGGGTCCTGCATTGCACCTACTTCCTGACACACACGCACACGCACACACCTAAACTCAAACACACACACAAACACACACACAAACACACACAAACACGCTTCACTATGCATGCCAGGGATCACCTTTGCTTAGCTCGGCTCACGGTGCGCTGTATACCTCTCGGCAGGTGAAGGTCTGCAAGGCAACCTCCCTTTGAATGTTACCTTGATTCACCTGTCGTCATCGTTATCAGTGATCCGCTAGGTTCACTTCAAGACCCAACACACACACACACACACACACACACACACACACACACACACACACACACACACACACACACACACACACACACACACACACACACTTGTCTGCCTCCCAGCGGTTCAGAAGCACAAGTTAAGGACTTTACTTCCTCGTCAACAACTGTGGTAGGAAAGTAAAAATAAAACTCCATTTGACGCAATTTCTGCTGCTGTATTATTACCTGAAGGAACAGTTCAACGACCTCGTTAAACAGCATCTCTCGCGTGGAAAGTTAATCAGAATGTGAACGCAATGCCAAACTTATCCCAACAAGATGATAAAATGGCTCACAAACAGATATCCTTAGAAGTTATATATTTAAACGCAAATTAATGTATGAATATAACTCTCAAGGATTTACCAATTGCTTTGTCCTCTGTTTTGACTAATCGAGGCAGCGGTTAAGGTCACCAGGTTTGTTTGGGAACCTTCACTCACCTGTAATCAATATACCTGTGCAGCAAACATTTAATATTCATCCTTGTTTGATACTTAACGATTCAGCCTTACCTGCACGGAGCCTAGACTTCACCTGTCCGCGGAATATTAATGAACAAAATAGATGTAAATAAATGTATTGTAATCCAATAATCTCTTTTTGGTGTTATGTATTTATGTGTGTGTGTGTGTGTGTGTGTGTGTGTGTGTGTGTGTGTGTGTGTGTGTGTGTGTGTGTGTGTGTGTGTGTGTGTGTGTGTGTGTGTGTGTGTGTGTGTGTGTGTGTGTGTTATGTAATGAATTAAAAAAAAAAAGACAAGTTTAACAGAACATACATAGTGCAATTCGTCTCCTCTTTAGGGATTCACAGGGAAACTATTTCAACCTCAACTATTCCCTTCCATTCCCCTGACCATCACCCCCTCCGTCCCCACCTCGTCCTGCCGGTGCCTCTGCAACCTTCCTTAACTCCCTTGTGCAAAGTATAGGGTAAGGAATGGGAGGGGAAGTAACAGAGGAAGGGAGAAAAAGACCTTCCTACTACCAGCTTTCTCTATCCTTCCTCTGAATCAACTAGGTTAGGTTTAGTTTGGTTAGGTTAAGTAAGGTTAGGTTAGGTTAGGTTAGGTTAGGTTAGGTTAGGTTAGGTTAGGTTAGGTTAGGTTAGGTTAGGAATCATCTACAAAACAACAGTCAGTTAATATTCCCTTCTACTATCTAATATTCTTGCATCTACTCCTCCCCGTCCTTAACAACCCCATCCACATAAATAGTAAACAACCCAGGCGACATCACATATCACCAAGTTGTAGAGAGCTGCACATAATCTGGCACAAGGTACACGAGGGAGGTTATGTAAGGAAAACAGCTATAGTTGGGTGAGACGATTCATTAGAACGTGACGTAAGTAGAAGGAATTGATAAACTTTGGCTAAACTTGCGTACTTGCTAGGAAATAGAGGCCGTCTGCCCCCCTCTCCCCTTCTCTCTCTCCCTCCCTGCTTCGTTCCACACCATCATGAGACTTATGGGGACACCTAGGAGGATACTGTGGAAAGGATGAGGAGGAGGAAAACGAGGAGGAAGACCAAGAAATGAGGAGAAGGGCTTAGGAACTAGTGGTGATAGGATTATACAGGCATGGGAAAAGGGAAACGAAATGTAACGAAAGAGTGTGAAAGAATAGGGAAAAAGGGAGAATAAAAGAGAATGATAAAGTAAAGCAAGGAAGAAGAAAATCTAGTTAAAGGATGTAGGAATAGAGAGAGGAGGAACTGGAGGAGGAGGAGAAGAGGGGAGTAAGGAGATTAGATAGAAAAAGTAAGTGACGGAGAACTAGTAAGAAGAAGAAAAAGAAGAAGAGAAAAAAATGGAAAAAAATATGATAGAGAGAAAGGAGAAGAGTGCCATGGAATAGAGTAAATAAAAGAAGGGAAAAGGGGGAAACTTGAACGTTCATTGCAACTTTTAAGGAAACACCAAGAGAAGAGTGCTAGGTAACGAAGGAATGAAGTAAGTAAGGAAGGCTAAGGGTTCCCTGGGGCGCCGAAAAGGAGGGGAAAGTGAAGGAAAATGAAGGAAAGTGAAGGAAACGATGAGAGAGGACACACAGCTAGAAGAGAAAGGAAATAAATAGAAGTAATGTATCTGATATATTTCCTTTGGGTATTCAGGGAAAAAATACATATTTGAAATCGTAAGAACTAAACCTTTACCTCCAACACATTTCATTTAAATCTTTCTCTGTTTCTCTCTCTCTCTCTCTCTCTCTCTCTCTCTCTCTCTCTCTCTCTCTCTCTCTCTCTCTCTCTCTCTCTCTCTCTCTCTCTCTCTCTCTCTCTCTCTCTCTCTCTCTCTCTCTCTCTCTCCCCCCACACACACACACATTTGCTATTCAGGAAAAAAGTCTTAACCAAAACTACTGAAATATGACAACTATTGAATTTTCTACACCATTTCCAGCCTCCCCATCAGGGCCTCAAAAGCAGCTGTACCATCCACATTTCCAGACATGTCCGTGGCTGGAAATCGGACCTTCTACCCTTCCTGGAATGACGCATTGTGAAGTGCTTGGCTTAGAGCCCTTAGAAACACCGAACTCTATCCAATGGGAGTGTAGTATAACCTGTTAAGTGTCTCTGTAGCGTCCTGGAACTTGCTTTATCCTGGAATGCTTGTTGTGGCTCTAGAAAGTTTTATCTCTCCTGGAAAGCGTATCGTACCTTTTGAGTATCGGAGAGAGAGAGAGAGAGAGAGAGAGAGAGAGAGAGAGAGAGAGAGAGAGAGAGAGAGAGAGAGAGAGAGAGAGAGAGAGAGAGAGAGAGAGAGAGAGAAAGACTTTGTTAACTTTACCTTAGATCTATATGAGATGGACAGGCCGAGTTTCCTCTCCATTGACGATGAAATAAAAAGAAAAGAGAAAGAAAACGAAATATGCATCCACGTGAACTATTAATAGAGAAACATAGAGAAGCTTCGTTCGGCCAGACCTCATCTTTAACAACGAGAAATTAAGTATGTAGAAGCGTCTCTCTCTCTCTCTCTCTCTCTCTCTCTCTCTCTCTCTCTCTCTCTCTCTCTCTCTCTCTCTCTCTCTCTCTCTCTCTCTCTCTCTCTCTCTCTCTCTCTCTCTCTCTCTCTCTCTCTCTCTCTCTCTCTCTCTCTCTCTCTCTCTCTTTCTAGCTCTCTCTCTCACATTCGCTCAAGTTTGAAAGGACTTTAGGTGGCAGCATCGAAGTGAACTCCCTAAGAAAGCTTTCCGTGGGATAGTATGTTGAAGAAAAGGTTGGAGAGAAAGTTTATTTCTTCCCCGGAAATTTAAAGTTACGTGCGTGGTGGGTAGGACATACTAGTTAGAATCCTGCTGGAGTCCCCGGCGTGCTTTATATGCTGCGTGGACTTGCTGGGAGGGGAGTAACTCTGGCAGGCAAACTCAGTATTGGCTACAAGAGGCTCATACCTTAAGGTGGAGGTAGCAGGGCATTCAGAGCCAGAAGACGAGGAAGGAGTGCTTGTGGCAGGCTTCTTCCTCCTCGTGTGTATTGACAGCGGCATCCTGGGCCTTAGAACTGACCACCGGACGAAAGTAAAGATGCACTACACTATCCAAACTCCGTGTGTGTGTGTGTGTGCGCGTGAGAGTGTGTGTGTGTGTGTGTGTGTGTGTGTGTGTGTGTGTGTGTGTGTGTGTGTGTGTGTGTGTGTGTGTGTGTGTGTGTGTAGGTCCATGCATTCCCTCTCCAGTTGTACATGAGTTTGGAAAATGGTCGTGTAACTAGAGCAATGTTAACCTAAAAGTAAGGGTGACAAGTTTTAGGAAAAATAAGGGAATTTCCTCAATGTCTGTCGGTGCCGCTCGCCACCTCGATGCTTTCCCCTTTCCGTTTTCAGTCACTCCCCTCGCCCTAGATTTCAGTATTGCCAGTCTTCGCCAGAATTATTACCTTCAATGCTACTGTGTCCGACTAGAGAGGGACATGGGCCGGCAAATGATGTCCCCTTGTCTCTGGGGCGAGCGAGGATCTCCACATTGTTATTGACGTGGAATTCTGAGTGACATTCGCGTTCCGTCCACGTAATTCCTGAATCATCATCGTCGCCCGTCGCTGGCCCAGTCAACAGTTCGCGTTATGAGATATTTCACTGATATTACGGAGGTGCGCCATGAATTCACTGCTTACCTGTGTGTGTGTGTTGTGCCGATATATACCGACTTGTAGCAGAACATTATTAAATACATTAGTTTTGTAATAATAGTAGTAGTAGTAGCATTACATTATCTCACATAACACACCAAAGAAGTAACATTGAAACGCACATCCAAGTATGAAGAATGAATAATGATATTTTTTTCGGCTGGAACCACTGTATAAAATTCACATAATTTCCTAATGGTCTAGACAGAATCATTGTGAAGTCACCGGGGAGTCGGTAGGAAGGAAAGGGGAGAGGATTGAATACCTGTAGGGGCTTTAGCTTACTGTAGGGAGGTAAGGAGGGAAGGGAGAGAAGGGGAGAAGACACATCACCTACAGAAACGAAGTGAGATGTAGACGACGAGACGAGACGTTCTACAGCATTTCCCAGGAGACGTGAGATGTACGTGTTAGGAAAGGGTCGGGAAGGCGGGAAGTCTGTCCTGTATTTGCCGACTTAAGGAACCAAGTAGCACGAGTGATGCTTTAGGCCCTTTTGTGGCCGTTCCTTGCAGTTCCTCGGAGGCTGTGGAATGAAGGAGGTGGCGGAGAGGCGAGGGAGTGAGGAAAAAGGTAGGGAGGAGGGAGGGAGAGTAGCAAGGGAGAGATGGGGAGGGAGGGAGAAGGGTAGGTAAAAGGACTGGAAGAGTAGCGAGGAAGGTGATGGAGAGGAACGAGGAGGGAGAAGAATTGGGAGGTGGTAGGAATGGGGGAGGAGATGGGGACTCGAGGGAGGGAAGTGATGCAGGGGAAAGAAAGGTAGAGTTATAGATGTGAGGTGTCAACGTGGTGTGTGTGTGTGTGTGTGTGTGTGTGTGTGGTGTGTGTGTGTGTGTGTGTGGTGTGTGTGTGTGTGTGTGTGTCCGAGTAACAAGTGGGAAAGAGCAACACCCTCTACACCCACAGGCATTGATTTCTTTGTTCCACGTAAGATGGCGGGAAGGACAGGTGACCACTGAATAATTCCAACCAACGAAAAATACTAACTAGCATTACCTGGAATTAAATTTTACCCCCCCCCCTCTTCCCCCCTTCAAAAAATTATTTTAATTATATAAAAAAAAATAGGAACATTATAGAAAGAAAAATGGGTCACTGTAAAATATTCAAACAGTTTCCTTTACGTAGAATTTGGAGAAGATCAGAAAATTGAAGTCTTTCTATTTGACTCCATTAGTTGGCATTTCTTGTACCATTACCGAGAGAGAGAGAGAGAGAGAGAGAGAGAGAGAGAGAGAGAGAGAGAGAGAGAGAGAGAGAGAGAGAGAGAGAGAGAGAGAGAGAGAGAGAGAGAGAACAAGACTCAATCGAGGAAAGGGGAAACGTACCAGCTATGTGTGTGCCTCTCTCTCTCTATGTGTGTGTGTGTGTGTGTACGTATCAGGGTGTAGTGTGTGTGTGTACGCTTCATTAAGAGGGATACAGCAAGGCGAGGCTCTCTCACTTAGCTAGATTGCAAGCTGCTCCAAACGTTTACGACACACACTGTACCACTAAGCTTTATGGCATCGATGTCTTTTGTTATGAGCGACGAGCAAAGGCTGTTAGTTTGTTAGTCATGTGTTCCTGATGTGCTGAAGGTGCTGCTGCCTCCCCTCATGTGCTGCACCTTCATGAAAATAAAAATGATGGATGGAAAAATAAAATATGTTATAGTGTAATATGTTTGTCATGTATTTTGATGTGTTTGTGTACGTGTGTGTGTGTGAGTGTGTGTGTGTGTGTGTGTGTGTGTGTGTGTGTGTGTGTGTGTGTGTGTGTGTGTGTGTGTGTGTGTGTGTTTCTTTACTGCGTCGATGTATTGAACTTTCTGTCCTACCTGTAGCCTCTCACCTTTCATTAGCAGTATAATTGGAAGTTTCTCAGTCCTGTTACCTGAGACCAAAACTTCTGCTGGTTCGCATCCTCTTTAATTAATGAAAACATAATCATCTTGCGTCCAATCTTTTATTATTATTAATTACTTTTCATTATGCCTTATTTCTATTTTCGTGATGTGTTACTTTGTGGAAACTTTTCGTGATATTCTTAGTATGTTTTTTTTCTTTTTGTTATACCTCCAATATCCATTTTGTGTTTTCTTATTTACAATGCATTCTTGAAATTCTCCAAAACGTAGTCGTAGGTAATATGTTTGAGTTATA
>JAPQNM010000029.1:10480837-10488337 GCA_029783475.1 Metacarcinus magister | reverse complement strand
ATAAATTTTTTCTGTTTCTTTTTTTTTTCTCTCTTTCTTTTTATCTCACCGTATCTGGTATATATTTTCGTTGTTTATTTGCGTGAATAGAAAACTGTACACCTGTAGAAAGAAAAATGAAAGCAAGAAGAAAAGAAAGGAAAGGGGAAAGGAGGAGAAGGAGAAGAGAAAAGAGGTGAAGAGAGACGACAAAATATAGACAAAGAAATAGGAGCAGAAAAAATGAGAGAGAAAAAACTAAGGAGGAGGAGGAGGAGAAAGAGAACAAAAAATGAGGAGGACAAAAATATCTAGGGCAAGGAGTGAGCAAGAGGAGGAAGAAAGAAGAGAGAGGGAAGAGAAAAGTGGTTGGTCTCATTTTCTCTAATGGGGAGGAGGAAGGTGATGAAAGACAATACCTTGTTAGAAGGAGCGAAGAAGAACCCACATGAAGCAAAATGGAACAAATGTATTCGTGTCATTTTCCAAGGAGAGGGGATGAAGAGAGAGAGAGAGAGAGAGAGAGAGAGAGAGAGAGAGAGAGAGAGAGAGAGAGAGAGAGAGAGAGAGAGAGAGAAAGAGAGAAAGAGAGAAACAGATGGAAGGAGGAGAAGAAAAAGACAAATGAGAGGAAGATACACACTCTCCTCTCTCTCTCTCTCTCTCTCTCTCTCTCTCTCTCTCTCTCTCTCTCTCTCTCTCTCTCTCTCTCTCTCTCTCTCTCTCTCTCTCTCTCTCTTCCCCTTTCCTCTTATTATTCCAGAACAAGTGTTGAGGCATTTTAATCAAGAAGCAAGATTAATGGACACACCCACACACACACACACACACACACACACACACACACACACACACACACACACACACACACACACACACACACATACACACACACCTACATACACACCAACATGAAGAACATAATGAGTAAAATTTAAGACACCAAAATGTATGAAGAATCACTAATCCAGAATCCAGCATCATTTCTGGAATACTGGAAGAGGGGGAAAAAATACAAACACACTTGCGATTTATATACATTCCAGACAGCCACCTGGAATGTAGTAAATAAATCACGTGACAGAATGGACTTTGTTGTTGGAAAAATAGATAAATAGTATTCTGGCCTTGTATCATTCACTAAGATATATAACAGTCATGATATTGTTCATTTAGAGAGAGAGAGAGAGAGAGAGAGAGAGAGAGAGAGAGAGAGAGAGAGAGAGAGAGAGAGAGAGAGAGAGAGAGGGAGAGGGAGAGAGGGAAAGAGAGAAAACACAAACGAGTGCTCAAGAATTTCATTAAAGTATAAAGAATTGTAAGGGAGACACTGTAACTTACCCAGGTGGAAAGAGGAATCTGGTTACATCACACACACACACACACACACACACACACACACACACACACACACACACACACACACACACACACACACACACACACACACACACACACACTGTCTCTTCGCTGTTTCACCCTCCTTCTCTTCATCCCTTCCCTCTCTTCCTTGCGTTCTGTGCTTAGTTACGTTGCGTGTGTATATTGCAAAGACGCTTAAACTTATGTAATCTTTTACTTACAAACTTTAAAGGGCTTTACACATGATCTATCTTAAGTCCAACGTGAGGTCCTTTGTGTATCCTGCGTCCTGAAGGTGGTGGTGGTGGTGGTGGTGGTGGTGGTGGTGGTGGTGGTGGTGGTGGTGGTGGAATGACTCAAGTTGCTGCCTGTATATTAGTCTCCCGCTCTAGATAAAATTAAATAGAAATCAAAAATAGTAAAACAAAAAGAAGAGGAAAGAGAAAAAACAGCAACAAATAATGAAAAGTGAAGAGCAAGAAGAAATTAGTAGAGAAAATAAAAACGAAATCAACTTGTGAATATAATAAAACAAAAACTACATAGACTGAGCAGCTTGAAAAAAAAAGAGAGAAGAGAGAAGAAAAAAAAAACACATTTAACATCCATTTACTTATTTAAGGAAGTCACTCTTGGCGGACATGTTTTACAACCCAAATCTTACGTAACACTTCAGTAACATGGAAAATCAGCCTTACGGACTCTCTCTCTCTCTACCCAGTTAAGGAGTAAGGCCATTAGAGGCTAACAGGTCTGTCTCGGTCCCCTTAAGAAGCGGGCTAAGGACCTCTCTGAATCCCTTTCCCGTCGTAAGGATAGCATGAAGGACTCCAGCAGGTTAACAAGGTGTGTGTGTGTGTGTGTGTGTGTGTGTGTGTGTGTGTGTGTGTGTGTGTGTGTGTGTGTGTGTGTGTGTGTGTGTGTGTGTGTGTGTGTGTGTAGTTTCTCAAAGGACTCTCAATTAATCTTTTTAACTGTACCTTAGCATTTACATAACCATTTCATCCTCATCTGTATCCAAGAACCTTAATAAAACCTTATCTTAAACCTTAACTTACCTTACCTACCTTTCCTACCTTACCTTACCTTACCTTACCTTACCTTACCTTACCTTACCTTACTACCTTACCTTACCTTACCTTACCTTACCTTACCTTACCTTACCTTACCTAACCTTACCTTAAACTTCTATTCTACATTAACTTCCATTCATAAATAAATGTAAATAAAAAATCCCCATTTACTCCACATTAACTTAATAATAAATAAATAAATAAAAAAAATTTGATGTAAAAAAAATAAAAGTGCACCATGTGTTCCATACTTAACATGTATATTGAAAAAAAAGCATTGCTTCAACATGTATCTCCTTGTCTATCTCCTAATCACAAAAAACCTGTGTGATACCTGTCCGTCTTGCCGCAGAAACTCAGGTGTGTTGCTGGAGACGAATTTCTCACTAATTGTCTCGTCATACCTGTATATCCAAGGCCATCCACGACCCTTGTCTCCTGAAGGGCTGAAGGAGGCTGGGAAGGAGTGTCTATTTGGCCTTTGTTATTGTTTTAGTGGTGGTGATGGTGGTGGTGGTGGTGGTTGTGGTGATGGTGGTGGTGGTGATGGAATAGACTTAAATAATTGTGGTAGTAGAGACTATGAATGGTAGTAGTAGAAGTAGTGGTAGTGGTAGTAGTGGTGGTGGAATAAACTTAAATAATTGTGGTAGTAGTAGTGGTAGCAGTAGTAGTAGATTTAGTGGTAGTGGTAGTAGTGGTGGAATAAACTTAAATAATTGTGGTAGTAGTAGTGATAGTAATAGTAGTTGTAGTGGTGGTGGTGAAACAAACTTAGACATTTAGTTGGTAGTGGTAATGGTAGTAGTGGTAGTGGTATCAGTGGGTGGAATATGAATATTAGCGGAGAAAATAATAATAATGATAGCAATGATGTGTGGTGATGGTGACAGGTGAAGATTGTTATCATTATTAACGGTAATTAATTCATAGTGGTCTTAATTAAGAGTAGAGCTGATGGAAAAAAAAGCAAAACAAAAATTGACGTATAACTCGTATCAACAAACAACAACAACACCAACAACGACAACAACAACAACAACAACAGGAGTACTAACAGACTAGACTCCTTCTAAATGTAACTAAACACTGCATTACGAACATTATATATGAAAGGTGCACAACATCAATAATTAAAAGGACGTGAAGAGAGAGAGAGTAAGGAACACAAAGACGACGAAACAAAGGCATGAAATATGAACTCATCTTAAAGAGAGAGAGAGAGAGAGAGAGAGAGAGAGAGAGAGAGAGAGAGAGAGAGAGAGAGAGAGACGAGAGAGAGATAGAGAGAGAGAGAGTGAGAGAGAGAGAGAGAGAATACCATGTACGCTGTCAGGGGTCAGTCAGGTGTCCCTCGAAACAAAATAATCCAATTTTCTATCTCACATACATACAGGCTGCCGTTTGGTACTTACACGCACACACAAACACAGGTGCACACGCTTACACGCACATGAGAGCACACCCACACTAACACACACACACACACACACACACACACACACACACACACACACACACACACACACACACACACACACACACACACACACACACACACACGTCCCTGGCTTTTATGTGGCTGTACGTAAGCTGTAGACGCACACAAAACTTACACACACTGTTTTGTGTTGTGTTTTAAAGTACGTAATGGAATTCATGTCTGTTTGGTTTGTATGAATATTGTTATTTTTTAATATTTTTAGGTGTCAATTTTCTATTTATCTGTGCGTGTGAATTTTAAGTTTATTGTTATTGTTATTGTTATCATTATTATTATTATTATTATTATTATTATTATTATTATTATTATTATTATTATTATTATCAGTATTGTTATTGTAGTAATTAACGACGAATGATTAATGATGTTGATAATCTTGCATTTCTTCTCCCTAAAAAACAAATCAGTTATAATAATCGCAAAGTATCAATGTAATAATGTTTTTCTTACATATATTGTTGTTCATTACCAGCGATTAGTATTTCTCTCTCTCTCTCTCTCTCTCTCTCTCTCCTCTCTCTCTCCTCTACTCTCTCTCTCTCTCCTCTCTCTCTCTCTCTCTCTCTCTCTCCTCTCTCTCTCTCTCCTCTCTCTCTCTCTCTCTCTCCACCGCCCCTCCATGTGTAGCCAACTTTACCCATTTGCTGAGTTGAAGAAACACAGAAAAATATCCTTTAAGTTTGACCATCTGAGAGGGAGACACGACCCCTTTTTTTCCCTTCATTTACGGGGCCAAAGGATCAAGGGAAACGAGGGAAAAAAGTGTGGCTGAGCAAGTGTTTGGGTGGAAGAATAATGTGGAAGAGATTATACTTACAAAGGATATGCATGGATGGCTGTGTAATGATAAGAGAAAAGTATGTTCGTGTGTGTGTGTAGGTGTGTTGAGAGAGAAAGAAGGAAAAATAGAGATAGAAATGATTTTCTTTCCTGTTTTGCTTATTATAATTTTTCTATTTCATTTATATTAACTTTTCCCCTATGTTTGTTTTCTCTTTTTCATCATTTTCCTTAATTACTTTTTCTCAATTTCCTTAAAACATTCACTCATTTCGCAATACAAACATATTTTAAACATATTCATGATTTCAACCTTTTTTTTTATATGTCTAGAATTAATCAATCTTGTACATTTCCTTATATATTCCAATAAAGATATTTTTCTCACATCTTCTTGTCTATATTCATTCCAACAACTAATTTTTCCTCCTCTTTTTAACTTCAATCTCTGCAAACAAGTATATATAAACCCAATATAATCACGTTTCTCTACCTAATCCACTATTTCTATTTTTATCACAGGCAATATATCTTCCACTGGATCTTCTATTTACTCTTCAATCACATAACCTTCTTTTTTTCTCTCTTCACTTCCAGGTGCCGAAGTTCCCCCGCGGGAGTCACCCCGGCGCGGCAAAACACGAGGTAAGGCGCTGCGTCTCGCGATCACCTGATTGAATGTAAACAAACTCCGGTGAGCGTCGCAATTTAGCAGCTTTAAAAGGACGGAGTTTTGACTTTTCTGGGTTATTTATTCCGTCTGTTAACTGGCTGGAGGAGAGAGTGAGAGATAGAGAGAGTGAGAGATAGAGAGAGACAGAGAGTGTGTGTGTCAGAGCGAAAAAATAATTTATCTCCTCAATCTTAATCATAGTTCTTGTGTTATGTCATTCCAGTAATTGCCTTTTCTTTTCAATATGTCACGTTTTCCCTCACCTGTCCATAACCTACTTACCTGTCTGTCTTATTTACCTGCATCACTTACCTGTCACAGCATCAATATCAAAAATGGATATAGATCAATTATTTTTCACCTAATAAGCAGAATTCATCTCCCTTACACGTGCCTCCCTTGCCTTGTCTTGCCTTCCCTGCTCTCTCCCTGTTATTCCCACACCTTGCTGCCTCTCACCTTGACGGAGCACCTGGAATTAATAGCAGATAAAAGAGGAACCTTCCAGCCTCCTCCGGGACACCTTGTTCAGGGTATTTCTCACTCTGTAAAAGGAGGAGAAGGAAGGAAAAGGAGTGGATGCAGAGGAAGAAAGAGGAGGATGATAATGAAGGAGAAAGAGGAGGAGGAAAAGAGGTGGAGGAATGAAGGTTTTTTGGCTTTGTGTATATGTTTGTTTTCCTTTTTCATTATTCTTGTTTTGATATGAACGTTAGTGTACCTATTTCCTTCCTCCTTCTCTCCTTCCTTCCTTCCTTCCTTCCTTCCTTCCTTCCTTTTCCCTTGCGTGTTGTTAGCTTTCCTTCCTCTCATCTACATACCAGCTATGAATAATTGATAATAGCTTGACTTCTTTATCTAGTTTCCTTTCCGTATCTTTCGTTATCGTCTTCTAAGTCATACCATTATCCTAACATTTTTTTTGTGTATGTATAATCTAGCATCTCAACTTTCCTCTCCTCTTCCTCTTCTTCTTCCTCCTCCTCTTCCTCTTCCTCTTCCTCCTCCTTTACCTCCCCCTCCTCCTCCTCCTCCTCCAAGACAAACAGAATGCACCGCCACACATATCTTCTCAGAGACAGGAGGGCATTATGGGAAAGAGATGCATTTGTCTTGTGTTTCTGAGATCCTCCATAAAGCCCCATATCGGTGTATTAATATCCGTGTGTGTGTGTGTGTGTGTGTGTGTGTGTGTGTGTATGTGTGTGTGTGGTTTGTTTTCAGTGAGACAAACTGTTTAGAGAGTGAGTGTGAACCCTTTTTAGTTTGTGTGTTCTAGAGAGAGATGTCCTGTGTGTGTCAGTGTGTGTGTGTGTGTGTGTGTGTGTGTGTGTGTGTGTGTGTGTGTGTGTGTGTGTGTGTGTGTGTGTGTGTGTGTGTGTGTGATGTGTGTGTCCCTATTGTAGTGGTGGTGGTGGTGGTGGTGACGTGTTTTTTTTTATCTGCTCTTTTTCACCCTTTTCCTCCTCCTCTTCCTCTTCCTCTTCCTCCTCTTCGTCCTCTTCCTCCTCTTCTTCTTCTTCCTCCTCATTTTGTTCTTCCTTTTCCTCCTCCTTCACTCAACCTGTCCTTCACGTCGCTTCCTTGCATCTACTTCTATACTTTTTTTCTAGTTTGGACACTCTCTCTCTCTCTCTCTCTCTCTCTCTCTCTCTCTCTCTCTCTCTCTCCTCCTCTCTCTCTCTCTCGCTCTCTCGCTCTTTCTCTCTAATTTCCTTAACACAGTCCGCTTGAAACTTGTTAATGGAAGGATTCAACTTTCGAGTGTAAAAAAAGAATGAAAATACGAACTGAAAACCCACTTGGCAAAATGTCGCTTAATACTCGCTAGTCGAGAGAGAGAGAGAGAGAGAGAGAGAGAGAGAGAGAGAGAGAGAGAGAGAGAGAGAGAGAGAGAGAGAGAGAGAGAGAGAGAGAGAGAGTTAGAGAGAGTTAGAAATGAGTGTCATCTGAGTGTGAGTGAGAAGTTAGGAAAGGGAAAGTTAGGAGAGAGGTAACTAGTGAGGAGTGAGTGCAGTGCCTGGGAGAGAGAGTGAGTGAGTTTAAGTAATGGACGAGAAGTGTGTGTGTGTGTGTGTGTGTGTGTGTGTGTGTGTGTGGTGTGTGTGTGTGTGTGTGTGTGTGTTGGA
>JAPQNM010000029.1:10468337-10475837 GCA_029783475.1 Metacarcinus magister | reverse complement strand
GTTTTTGGGTCATGGTCACCCAGCATGTCTATTTACTTATTTTTTTATTCATTGGTATCGTAGAATTTTTGGGAAAGTTGTAAAGGAAATAAATCAACTTATATTATGAATTATAGTTCGGGAAATTGTTTATTTATTTATTCTATTTCGTTTTGATTTAGTAATGACAATCTTTTATTCATAATTTTTTTTCTTCTTTATCATCGTTCATGGACTGAAGTCTTGAAACTAGAAATAGGAAGAGAGAGAGAGAGAGAGAGAGAGAGAGAGAGAGAGAGAGAGAGAGAGAGAGAGAGAGAGAGAGAGAGAGAGAGAGAGAGAGAGAATATAAGTAATCTTTCATACTGTTCCTAACCATCACCATCATCTCCTTTCTTCCTTCCTTCCTTCCTTTCCTTCCTTCCTTCCTTCCTTTCCCTTCATCCCTCCCTTCTTCCTTCCCCACATTACACCCAAAAATTACTCCCTCCCTCCTTTTCTTCTTCCTCAACCACATTACTCCTCCTTCCTTTCCTTCCTTCCTCCCCCTCCTCCCTTCCCCTTTACCCAGCTATAAACCTGCCACTCTAACGCTGACCACCTGAGCTATCAATTGCAAGGTGAAGCCAATCAATAGTTTCACATCAATCTTCCTCTCTCTCTCTCTCTCTCTCTCTCTCTCTCTCTCTCTCTCTCTCTCTCTCTCTCTCTCTTTCTCTTTCTCTTTCTCTTGTATGTATGAATATTTCGTGGTTTCCTATTTTTTTATATTTTTTTAAAGTTTGTTTTTTTCTGTTTTTATACTGACGATTTTTTTTCTTTCTCTATGATATTTGGTTCCCTAGTGTCTTAGCTATTTTTTTTATCTCTCACTCGTTCTCCATCTTTCTCTATTTCTCTTTCTCTTTCTTTTCCTTTTTTTTCACCACCACCACCACCACCACCCAGCTGCCAGATGCTCCCAGTTTATAGCATTAGGTGAAAAGAGTCGCCGAGTCGCCGTTCGAAGCTTCACCTCAGATTGATTCAATTGTCTCAGTCGCGTACCATTTTTGCTGCTTCAGTTTCTATTGTCCGGCTCAAGACTTATTCTTTCACTAGTGGTCTTTGCTGTCTGTCTGTCTGTCTGGGTTTCTGTGTGTCTGTCTGTGTGTCTGTCTTTGTCTGTCTGTGTGTGTCTGTTTGTCTGTCTGTCTGTCTGGGTTTCTGAGTTTCTGTGTGTCTGTCTGTGTTTCTGTCTCTGTCTGTCTGTGTGTCTGTCTATCTGTCTGTCTGGCTATCTAAACTTATTTCCTTATTTATCTGTTTGTCTGACTTTCTGTATCTATGTCTTATTTTACTTGTTATCATTTATCTGTCTGTCTGTGTCTGTCTGTCTTATCTTGTTTTTTTATCAATTCATGTTTTAATCCTGATTTATGTGAATATTTTTACTCGTACTTGAGTTTCTTATTTTGTAATGGTGTTTGTTTATTTTGTTTTAAGAAAGGATAAATATAAATGTAACTGACAGTCAAAAGATGCAGTTCTGTCATTCTTCAATTTGTTGCGTAAACTCAAACTCTTCCCTCTGATTGTTTGCAGAAATCGTGTTTGAAAAGAAGAATTTTTCAGATTTATTTTTGTGAAGATTTTGTATCTGGATTCTCTGTTTTTATTTACTTTTTTTTCATTTTTTTCCTTAGTCAGAATAAGAAAATGTTGTGGTATATGTAGGAATCTTACTTTATTTATGTTTTTTGTCTTTACTATTTCTCCTCATCGTAAAAGAATATTTTTTTCAAGTTTTGATTTTTATTCATTTATCTCTTTTTTCAAACTAATTATCTCTATATGCAAGTTTTTTTTTCTCTTCCCATTATTAAACTTTTACATCCCTACCTTTATTTCCTTTCCATAAAGTGTAATATAATTCTTTCATATACAACACTTAATTATTTTCACTCATCGTATATTTACTTTCCACCCTCAAAAAAAAAATAATAATTCAGTGTTATATTCCCTCGTTTCTCTCTTTATTTACTTTTATAGACTATATTTCGTTAGGTTTTCATGCCTCCCTGCCTCTATCTGTCTCTGTTTCATCTTTTATATTCATTTTTCATCCATGATTCCCCTCACCTTCCCCTCACCCATCCTGCCCTTTCCCCTCTTCACCCTCCTCATAGAATAGCTGCCGCGGCTTTTCCCCTCTCTTCCCCAACACAGGGATAAGCCTTTTCCCCTCTATATCCCCCTCTCCCCCCTCTCCCTCATCCCCCTTTTCCCCACTTCTCTTCTTCTCCCCTCCCTCTCCCCTCTTTGGCCAGACCCTCCCCAAATATCATTACATCCACATCGATGACAGAGAGAGGGAGAGAGAGAGAGAGAGAGAGAGAGAGAGACGAGAGAGGAGAGGAGAGAGAGAGAGAGAGAGAGAGAGAGAGGAGAGAGGAGGAGAGAGAGAGGAGAGAGAGAGAGTCGAGAGAGAGAGGAGAGAGAGAGAGAGAGGTTAGATAAAAGAAAAATTTGCAGATAGATAGATGAAAAATAGATATGCAAGCATGCAAGAGACTGTACACACACACACAGATACGCGCGCGCGCGCACGCACGCGCACACACACACACACACACACACACACACACACACACACACACACACACACACACACACACACACACACACACACACACACACACACACACACACACACACACACACACACACCACACACACACACACACACCACACACACACACACACACACACACACACACACACACACACACACACACACACACACACACACACACACACACACACACACACACACACCACACACACACACACACACACACACACCACACACACACACACACACACACACACACACACACACCACACACACACACACACACACACACCACACACACACACACACACACACACACACACACACACACCACACACACACACACACACACACACACACACACACACACACCACACACACACACACACACACACACACACACACACACACACACACACACACACACACACACACACACACACACCACACACACACACACACACACACACACACACACACACACACACACACACACACACACACACACACACACAACACACACACACACACACACACACACACACACACACACACACACACACACACACACACACACACCACACACACACACACACACACACACACACACACACACACACACACACACACACACACACACCACACACACACACACACACACACACACACACACACACACACCACACACACACACACACACACACACACACACACACACACACACACACACACACACCACACACACACACACACACACACACACACACACACACACACACACACACACACACACACACACACACACACACACACACACACACACACACACACACACACGGAAAGCGCCAAAACGTATGTATACCATAAAAGGAAAGGGAGCAAGTAGGAAAATAAAATAATAATCATGAAAAATAACGTTTATAGTAAAATATAAAGAGCCAAAATAAATAATAACAACAAAAACAATAACAATTACTAAGAAGCACCAACAAATAAAACAAAATACAGACAAACAGCAACAATAACAACAACAACAACAAAAACAACAACACATGCGTTTGGTTCTGTTTTGTGAATCTGTTTCCTTCCTTTTTATTTATTTTGGTTCTCAATCTGAAATTTCGTATTTGTTTGCACCAACCCGTATTTTGTATATACCATTTATACAAACATACGTACACGCACAGATACACACACAGATATACATACAGATGCACACACAGACACACACATACATACAAACATATACACATACACGTACATACCTCTCAATTAAGGATAAAACACAATTATATACATTTTTATACATACATACATATTATACTATTTTCCCTTCCCATCCTTCTAGAATTTACTAATAGGCCTAGGGTCAATATAGGCCGTGTAAAAATTGATAGACTTGTTGCAGGGTTGTTATTTTTGGTAGTAGTAATAGTAGTAGTAGTAGTAGTAGTAGAAATGTGAGAGAGAGAGAGAGAGAGAGAGAGAGAGAGAGAGAGAGAGAGAGAGAGAGAGAGAGAGAGAGAGAGAGAGAGAGAGAGAGAGAGAGAGAGAGAGAAAGGGAAAATCAAATATCGGATGCAGTAAATCTCTTAAATATCCCGTGAAGTGTGAATATACATCTCGTACCTGTCAATATGAAATTATTTTGGGCTAAAGAATGTAGTTCACTTTACTGTGTTTCTTTTAAATACACTGCAGCTTCCTACTATTTATAAGGATCTCTTGACGCGTGTGGATAGAGGATAGGATGTGTGTGTGTGTGTGTGTGTGTGTGTGTGTGTGTGTGTGTGTGTGTGTGTGTGTGTGTGTGTGTGTGTGTGTGTGTGTGTGTGTGTGTGTGCAATTGGTGTCACTTGTGAGGTCATCGTCCATTTAAAGATTCATTAAGATGTATAAATGAATTAGTTAATGACATTCCCAGTTCCCACGATGCCATGTTACCGTGAGAGCAAGGCAGGAATGGACCAAAGAACCGATTACAGAAGAGAAAGTAAATAATTGAATGAAACAAAGTGAATAAGACGATTAGAGATAAGAAAGAAAGAAAAGATAAAACTGGATGAACGAAGGGAGGCAAAAGGATAATATATAAGATTAGTGAGATAATAATAATGTGTTTAGTACATTTTGGTTCTAGTGAGGTGAGGTAATTAATTAAATGATGCTTGTCATTCTATACCTATCAATAAAGTGGCTTAATTGACTCTATTATTTTTTTTACTGGGATTTTATTATCATTATTATTATTTTTTTAAACAGAGCCCCGAGTGTGTCTTTCATTTATTGGATATTAATATAACGAGATTCATGGCATCATAAATTTCATAAACCCTTTCAAATCCTGACTTTTTTTAATATACCATTTTTACTTTTGTGCCAGGTAGAAAATGATATAATTGAAAAAAATGGAAAAAAAATTGTAACTCGTGCTGATAGTCAAAAGAAATTAGCAAGTGACGGTAAGTAGGTAATTACGCACATTTCCTGCCTACAATCATAATGAGTTATTGCCAGATACTTTCCCATTGATTAACCCGCTGATTAACTATACACAAAAACAGATCAATACCTGGCACCTGGAGGGACAGACAGACAGACAAACAACAAACACAACATAATCACCATTTCTAACACCCGCATGCAAGTCCATCCGTCAAATAGAGGCGCCTGGTAACCAAATTGATCTGTAACCTTTTGGACTCGTACGTCACTGCTGCTGCTGCTGCTGCTGGGGGATCCTAGACGCGGGGGAATAATAAAACAAATGACTAGAGTTGCGTGTCGCTGCCTCGTTATGGGTATGCAACGAGCGCTTCCCTGCAATATCGTTTTCCGCTGAACACACAAACTCACTCACCCACACACACACACACAAACTCACACACTCACGAACTCACGAACTCATGCACTCAGACATGTATATTCCTTAGTCCCATAAAATTTCGTGTTGTCCCTCCCGTTGGTCTGCTTCCCATAAAGTAACGTTCTTTATTATCCTTTTTATTCTTCCTCTCCTTTCGTTCCCGAGATGTGCTTCACCCTGCTTCGTAATGGAGCCCCGAGACTATTGATTCACTTACAGGATTCGAACCAGTGAGTCTTGTCTTCCTTCCTCCGTCTCATGAATCTCTAAATATTGTGGTTTGCTAATTAATTTGTTGTGGTATTAGTAAGAATAATTAACCTTTAGGGACAAATTAAGGTGAATTAGTAGAGTAAGAGAGTGAGTGAAGGAGTTTGAGATTTGTTGAAGGAAAAGTTTGAGGTGGAAAAAGAAGGTTCGTGAGGAAAAAAAAGAGGGAAAATAAGGGGTTTTGAAACTGTGTCCATTAGGGAGCTACTTTTTTCCCTGAGAGCGTAATAGAGACAAGAATATCAACATGAAGCCTTTATTCCCCTCATACGTCCCCTCATAAACCTACCCACGCTTACCCCTCATCTCCTCCTCCTCCTCCTCCTCCTCTTCCTCATCATCCTCCTCCTCCTTCCCCTTCCCTTCCCCTCTATTTTCATCATTCCACAACCCTCCTTCCCTTCCCTCCTCTTCCCTCTTACCATCTTGTACTCTGCTTTTGTTTCCTCACCTATGTCTTGTATCTTCGTTTCCCCTCTCTTCCCTCCCTTCTCTTCTTTTTTTTTCTCTCTCTCTCTCTCTCTCTCTCCTCTCTCTCTCTCTCTCTCCTCTCTCTCTCTCTCTCTCTCTCTCTCTCTCTCTCTCTCTCTCTCTCTCTCTCTCTCTCTCTCTCTCTCTCTCTCTCTCTCTCTCTCTCTCTCTCTCTCTCTCTCTCTCTTCGTAGTTTTATTTATTCATTCATTACTTACAAATTTTCTTTTATTATTGTCTTCCATCTACTGTCAAATATCTGTTTTTTTCTTCTGTTTTTCCTCCTCTTTTCTCTGTATCATTTTGTGTTTTTTTCTTTTTCTTTTTTTCCCACATCCGCTATCACACTCTTGGTCCTCAATGTGTGTGTGTGTGTGTGTGTGTGTGTGTGTGTGTGTGTGTGTGTGTGGTGTGTGTGTGTGTGTGTGTGTGTGTGTTGCAACTCAAGACTTTGGTGCATTGCAATGTTCTAATTTTCCCCCTGGGTCACTTTTCTTTCCCCTTAATGTACAGTAACACTTGCAGGGAAACAAAGGCAATGGAGTAGTGTTCTTTTGATGTGATTATTTTTATGTGGTGTGTGTATGTAGCTTCCTCTTCAGTCCCCCCTTGGTAGTGTGGTCTCGTTTTCTTCCACTTATAGCTGTATCCTTGTTTGTGTTTTTGGTTTTTTTATTATTATTATTATTCTGTGTCTTCATCTTCTATGTTATGATCTTTTTCTTGTTTTCTTTTTCTTGATTTTCATTTCTTCTGGGTCTTCATATTTTTTTTTCTTCATTTTCTTCTTATTATTATTCTTATTTTCCTTTTTTCTTCATCTTCTTATGTTATTTAAGGATTTTTTTTCACATTTCTAGGATTTCATGGCGTGTGACATTTTAATTATTCACTGTTCATTATTTAGCATTTTTTTCTGTGATACCTGAAGCTTTTATATATATTTTTCTTTATCTTACCTGGATTTAGTTTTTCTTTCTTTTTTTATTTACAAACTTGTTGCTATATACCTTTCCCTCACCTTTTCACTAATCCCTTTTCCCTACATCCCTTTGACATTTTTTTCTCCCCTCTTTCTCTCACATTTTTTTTCCTTTCTCTCATCTCATCTTACTCGCAGCATCCTTTATTATCACCTGTGACTCTCCCTTCTCACCTGTGTCTCATCTCCTCTTTCAAAGTCACAACTATTTTTTTTCCACCATATTCCTAGTAGTAAACATTTTCTTAACGTTTAATTCATCATAACATATAAAGTTTAATTTTTCCTTCCATCATTTTCCTCTCTCAAGGTTCTTCG
>JAPQNM010000029.1:10445837-10453337 GCA_029783475.1 Metacarcinus magister | reverse complement strand
TTATTTAGGTCAGTGAGGTTCCATTCATCTCTTATGCATTTATACTTTGATATATAGTTTAACTTTTCACAGAAGGATATAGACTATAGAGGATCTGTTTATATTATTATATCCTGCGTGTTAAGATGGGCTACTGTATGTGTGTGTGTGTGTGTGTGTGTGTGTGTGTGTGTGTGTGTGTGTGTGTGTGTGTGTGTGTGTGTGTGTGTGTGTGTGTGCGTGTGTGTGTGTGTGTGAAAGGGAATTCTGTCTCTGTGATCTTTTTTTTTCGGATGTTAGAAAAGGGATGCAAAGGGAGTCTCTCTCTCTCTCTCTCTCTCTCTCTCTCTCTCTCTCCTCTCTCTCTCTCTCTCTCTCTCTCTCTCTCCTCTCTCTCTCTCTCTCTCTCTCTCTCTCTCTCTCTCTCTCTCTCCACCCCCCCCCCTTCACACAGGACAAGAAAGATAAAATAGTAAATGTTGCATTGTAATTATTTTTGATTTCATTTTATTTTGTGTTGTATTTTGTTTTGCTGTTTGTTATTTTCTGGCTCTTATTTTTCCGCTGTATTCACTTCCTGTTTCTTTCCTGGAAGCCAGTGTGCCCTCACTGGAAAAGGCGAAACGTAGGGGAAAAAACAGTTTTTTTCCCAAACCATTATGTTTCATCCCCTTTCAACCTGCGAGAGAGAGAGAGAGAGAGAGAGAGAGAGAGAGAGAGAGAGAGAGAGAGAGAGAGAGAGAGAGAGAGAGAGAGAGAGAGCTTCTGAAACCTGTCGATTATGTGAAGAAGAAAAAAAATTGGAAAATGAAAGCCCGGGGAGCGAGAGGAAAAAATAATTATAGATTCTAATTTTGTGCATCTGTTTCCATAATGGTTCCAGGGAAGTCTTTCAGCGAGTGAGGGAAAAGTCCTGGAATTCATAGAAGTCATTGATCTGGAAAAAAAAGTGTATGTATATTTTTCCCCATTTATTCCATTCACTGGAGGATTTTTTATTTCTTTATTTTTTGGGGTGGGAGAAGGAAGAATTTGGGAAAGAGAAATAATAGAGAAATGAGAGTAGCTTCTTGTCTCTAGGGAAACAAGGGTTGAAAAGTTACTATTAAAGTTACTTGTGTCCTTTTCCCTCTTGTATTGTCCTACTTTTCTTCTCCTTCTCTTCCTCTTCCTCTTCCTCCTCCTCCTGCTCTTCCTCTTCTTCCTCCTCCTCCTCCTGTTTCACTTTCCTTCTATTTATCTACTTTCATCTAAATCTTTTATACACACATTTTATTACACTCTTTTCTTCTTAACTTTTATTTATACATATTTTCATTGCTTCACTATATTCTCGTTGTCTCTATTAATAAGAAGACACAAGGGGAAGAGGAAGGTAACAGGCTGCTACAAAGGCTACGTTCTATATTACATCAGTGGGGCTCAGACATTTTTTAAAAGACGAGGATGTTTGTAGGAAAAGTTACGATGGAAGGTTAGGTTACAGGACACCGGGAGGAAATGTCATGAAGGTGTGTGTGTGTGTGTGTGGGTGTGTGTGGGTGTGTGTGTGTGTGTGTGTGTGTGTGTGGGTATGTGTGGAGGTGTGTATACGTGTGTGACGGTTTAATATACTACATTTTTTTTTCTATGCGAAAGAAATAGTAAAGATCACATTACCTGACCATTATTATTTACAAGTTCAAACTGGCTAAAAATTGTTAGTCAAATATAGTCTTAATTTTGCTTTTGGGAGCCGCTGAACGTCGAAGAAGATAAGGCAAGGCAGCTAACCCACTCACGTCTCACCCACGCCTTGCTCACACCTTCCCCACGCCTTCCCCACGCCTTCCCCACGACTTCCCCACGCCTTGCCCACGCCTTCCCCACGCCTTCCCCACGCCTCACTGCTGCCATCTGTCATAAGGACCTCGTAAAGCCTGACACTGAGACGCATTTCGACACGCTTGGAACTGAGTTGACACGAGATGCATGTGTGTGTGTGTGTGTTGGGGGGGGGGAGGGGGGGGATAGGTGAGTGTTTGTGTGTATGGCAGCACACACACATACATACACACTCACACGGACATATGAGACTACACAACACACACACACACACACACACACACACACACACACACACACACACACACACACACACACACACACACACACACACACACACACACACACACACACACACTTGTTTTTCTCGGATCCTGGTAAGATAAGACCGTTTTTCCTCACTAACAATCTGTCTACTTAATCGTCTTGTTAAGCTACAGAAAATCCCAGGCCTATGTCACCTAGAATACTACGTTTCCTCTCTCAGTTTTTTCCCTTTTCCTCCTTACTCCTCTTATAAACACGTCAGATAAAAAGGAAAAACCACGAGTAACGTAAAAATATCCCATAAACATTTTCCTCATTTTTACACATATACAACCAATCAAGTCTTTTAATAACCTCATCCATTTTAAATAGTACTCATAACTCTATCATCCTCGTGTTCTATTTATAATTTTCCTCCAACAAGTTATTTATATTTTTTTATCAACATCAAGGTTTCTATATTTATCCGTAACTCTAATGATTCTTGATAAGGCTTGTTAACCTGTCTTACCTACCTAGTTAAGAGTAAGAGTCCGTTGTTGAGGGTCTCAGGTAAGGTAAGACTAGCCAGGGCAAGTGTATTTTTATTCCTCTTTTTCTTATATATATATACATAGCGCTCGCTCTCTCATCCTTGTTAACGACAGATCTACTATTATATACAAAAAATAATACAAAAACGTGAGTGTGACGGGATCAGAAAAGAGGAAGAGGTGAGGAAAGGAAATAAGTGTGACTCTTATATCGAGAAAAAGTGTGAGATAAGTGTGAGATAAAAGATAAGGAAGTGTTGGATGATTTAACGTGAACAGGTAGGATGAACCGACCTGCGCTTGTGTTTATTAAAGTTGATGTGTACGTGAGAGAAAATGAGAGTGAGTGTATGTATGTATGAGTGTGTATGTTTTTTTTTTTTTTGTGTGTGTGTGTGGGTGGGTGTGTGCGTGCGTGCGTTATTGAGTTCACGCCCAGCTTAATTAGGGTAAACTTGAGTGATTACTTTTTTTTTAGGTCAATGGTTCAATACCAGACACATATTAAGTTGTTTTCCCAAAAAGTAAATATTCGTGATTCTGTTTCATTTATATTTTTTTTTTCATATCGCTGGTAATTATAATGTAGTAAAGGCACTAATTGAATTTTCACGGCCCCTCTGTGTATATGATAGTGTGTGTGTGTGTGTGTGTGTGTGTGTGTGTGTGTGTGTGTGTGTGTGTGTGTGTTGTGTGGGGAAGAGGATGATTTTTCCACACACACACACACACACACACACACACACACACACACACACACACACACACACACACACACACACACACACACACACACACCTGCCATCAAAAGGGCCTCACTCTTAATAAAGCCATTAGGTCTTTTAATTAAGGGCAGGTATTAGGCTACACATCACCTGCCTTCTAGTATATCGTCCGCAAGAGCTAAAAAAAAAGATGACAAAATATTACATACCTTCAACATTCCCTTTAAAAAAAAAGATCATAACAAAAAATCATATTACATCTTACAACATTTAATTCCCTTTAAAAAAAATATATATATATAATAAATAAATAAATAAATAATTCATCTTTAAACTACAACACTTCCTAGTCCGTTTATCGTCTTGCACGTGTATGTGGATCTAGTATTTCGTGTAAGTGTATTAACTTTCACCAAAGTGACTTACACTCAAATCGGTTCCGAAAGTCTGAATACGTACATGCAGCTGGATCAGAATTATTGTAGATTTTCACCTAACGCTGGAAATACAAGGGAGAGTAATATTCAGTGTTAACTCGATGATTCCCGAGCATTGTGCAGCTGTTTTTACTCTATTAGATAAAAAATAATGTGTATGTAATGCCTCTTTACCCCGCGCGGCGCTAATTCATCTGTTTCCAGCGTAGATTTATTAAACTGTTAGTGTTATGGAAATGAAAAAGATAGAGACAGGAAGATGAAGAGGGAGGGAGGGAAGAGGAGGAGGACAAGGAGAAGGAAGAAGAGGAACAAAATAAAGGGAGAAAGAGAAACAGAAGGTGAACTGAAGGACATTAAGGAAACACCAGAGAATAAAGATGATATACAGACAGAATAAACAATAATAAAGGAAGTGGGAGAGAAAGGGATTATTTTACCACCACTACCACCACCACCACCACTACCACCACTACCACCACTACCACCACCACCACCACCACCACGACTACATCCTCTCCACCCAATTCAAGGCCTCCTAATCCACCCACTACACCATAAGAACACCCACAACCAACTCTATACGTCCTTCAACTCCTCCTCCTCCTCCTCCTCCTCCTCCTCCGATCCTACGCTTCTCAGTCCTGGCATCGGATCCTGTTCCTTCCTGATCCTGTAATTCATGTGAGAAGGGATCCAGGATAAGGCAACCACGCTTCCTTATACTGACGCTGGTTGAAAAGGAATCCAGTAGCTTTGGAATGTAATGAAACAGCGCTTTGTGGAATCCCAGACGGTGTTTAGTAGTACTGGATTCCCTCTTTCTCTTCCTATGTATGTATGTATGTATGTATGTGTGGTGTTTGATTTTCGTGTGTTATGTATGCTGATCCTCGTGTGTGTGTGTGTGTGTGTGTGTGTGTGTGTGTGTGTGTGTGTGTGTGTGTGTGTGTGTGTGTGTGTGTGTGTGTGTGTGTGTGTGTGTGATCTTTTTATTTGTTAACTAATAGTGGAATCTTGTTTGTATACGTGTTTGAATATATTTTTAGATTCCTCCTCCTCCTCCTCCTCCTCCTCCTCCTCCTCCTCCTCCTCCTCCTTCTATTCCTCCTCCTCCTCATCAGCTTCCCCATCTGCTCACTCACCTTTAAATGATCACCTGCATCCTTTTCATTCAATTATCTTCCACCTCTCCTTCTCTTCTCCCCTTCCCTTCCTCCCTTCGCTTACCTTTCCACCCTCCTCCCTCTAGTTTCAGTCCTGTTACAAAGGGAAGCTAAAAACGTAATGCTATAACGTAATTCTTGACTCATTAAGTGTTGCTAAGTACCTTCAAGATTCATTATGTTTGAAGGGAAATTTGGGAGCAACTGTGAATTATGATTTAAGTTTTGTTTTGCTTCTAGTGTGTGTGTGGGTGTGTGTGGGTGTGTGTATGAATGTGTGTGTCAAATAGCCGCACTCACACACATACCTAGACTAACATAACATACAAAAATATAAAAAAAAAAAAGGAAATCTAAAAATATATATAAAAGAATATTATTTCAGTGATTCGAAGCTTCACCTATGAATTTCAGAACGCTTCGATTCTGTCTTCGGCTCGGTAATCTGACATCCAGGTCGTTTCTGACATAACCCAACGTGACCTAACATGGACATTGTCGATTCGGACACGCCTCTGATCTCCAGTACCTCGGTGGATGATCTCAGGGGTCAGTACAGAGAGTCGTCGAGTATTCCCAGGGTACTGAAGCGTGGTTCGAAAAGGTGGTGGTGGTGGTGGTGGTGGTGGTGGTGATGGTGGTGGTGGTGGTGGTGGTGGTGGTGGTGGTGGTGGTTGTTGTTGTTGTTCTGTCCATTTTCTATTTTACCTTCAATCTTTGTTATTTTTTCTTTCTATTTCTTTCCTCTCTCTTTTTTCTTGAGTTTTTCCTGTTTGTAGTACGTCCCAAGTGCTTTTTTCTTTTTTCTTTTCTTGTCCTGTTCCTCTCTTCTCGTCGTCTCGTGTTCTGTGTTGTGTGTTGTGTGTGTATGGGAAGCCTTAGATTGTGTTCAACGTAAGTGGGGTCAGTTTGAGTTGTATTTGACCTTTTAAAACCTTCTTCTTGCTAGTAGTTCTTTGTGTTTCTATCTAGTTTCCATTTCCTCTTGCTGCTACGTTCCCTAATTTATTTTCCTTTAAAAATACTTCTTCTTCACATCACTGTACTAAGTTTCAATTAGAATTCTCTCTTTATTTTTCTTACTATTTTTTTTTACTTGTTTTACATTTACATTTACTTTGCTATCTTTTATAAACATTCTTCAATCATCACTCTCCAATTTATTCTCTTAATTGCTTTCTTTCTATTTTTAAACCACATCGTAAGCTTCAATCTCTTTGCCCTTCCTTGTTTTCTCTCTCGCTGTGGCTACTCTCACCTCACACCCACCTTTACACGTGTCCTCTTTCCCTTCCTCCTCTCCATGTCCTTGCAATGTCCAGCAGTGTCCAGCAGTGTCCAAAGGTGTCCAGGTTTCCAGCCAGGCACTCACTCCTCACAGACCCACAAATTCTACGCAGCGTGAACTATTTTATTTTTATCGCCTGAAATTTAATCTATATTTCTGACACACCTTCCCATTCCGGCTTCCGTTGGGGCGAGCAATTCGGTGCCAATTGCCGTTAAACGTTCCGCATCCGGCCGTACAGATTGTAAACAGCGCCACCTGTGAAAATGCATAGGATCCCAAACAGAGGGCATTGGAATCCTTTATCCGGCGTCCCTTTCAGTGGGAGGATCACTCATAGGGGATTCAGATCATACCACACCTCCTCCCATTGGATCAAGTAACCCTTGTGTAACCCTGCAACGCCCTCCTCCTCCCCTCTCCATTCTCCTCCTCCTCCTCCTCCTCCTCCTCATCGGGTATAAATCAGAGTGAAAACGTGCTTATTGCCCTGTTAAGCAAGGTTGGTGATGCTGTGTTGAGGGTCCCACGTCGCGCAAGGGGATTGAGCTCGTATTCCACGTTTCAATAAGGCCTAAGTGATGGAATAAAGAGGCGGAGGGTGTACTGTATCCAAGAGGAGGAGGAGGAAGAGGAGGAGGAGGAGGAGGAGGAGGAGGAGGAGGAGGAGGAGGAGGAGGAAGGGGAGGCGACACTACGGTCCTGTTCTCACATTCCCTCGGTTCAAAAACACGTGTTTGTCTCAAGGTTGTAATGGTAAATAAACCTAATGCCACACTGACTTAAGGATGTGTATTGCGTGCACGTGCGAGAGAGAGAGAGAGAGAGAGAGAGAGAGAGAGAGAGAGAGAGAGAGAGAGAGAGAGAGAGAGAGAGAGTAAAAGAGAAAGAGAGAGAGAGACTTGGGAATGGGTAGCGTCCAGTTTCTGTCTCTTTTGTTCAGTGTGGTGTGGATACCTTGCTCTGCGGTCCGAGGAAATGGATAGGTATGGTAGAGGGAGAGAGGGGAGAGAGAGAGAGGAAGAGAGAGGACGTGAGGTGAAGGGAAAGGAGAGACAGAGGGGTGAGAGAGAGAGAGAGAGAGAGAGAGAGAGAGAGAGAGAGAGAGAGAGAGAGAGAGAGAGAGAGAGAGAAAGAGAGAAAGGGAGAGAAAAGGGTCTGAAAGAGGAAGGAAAGAATAGAGTGAATAGGAAAAGAGGGAAGGAGAAATTGGGATGCTGTTAAAGGGGGAATAAAATGGATAAATGTGATGAGAGAAAGGAGGGAGAGGAAAGGAAGAGG
>JAPQNM010000029.1:10438337-10440837 GCA_029783475.1 Metacarcinus magister | reverse complement strand
TCATCATCATCATCATCATCATTATCATTAGCATCATTAGTATTATTATCATCATTATTATTATTATTATTATTATTATTCGTTGTGTAAGCCTGTTTGTAAGGGAAGGAGAGCAAGGGAAAGGGAGAAAGGGAGAAAGAGAAAGAGAAAGAAAGGGAGATATAATTGTTCACGTTGATCTGAAAACATTAACTCATTGAGGATAAAAATGAGTGTTTGAAATCAACTTAAAATACTTGAATATACACTATAATTAGCAAACGGAAAACTTATAGATTAAATTTAAGGTATTTTTGGGTGGTAGACAGGTGTGTGTGAGTGTGTGTGTGTGTGTGTGTGTGTGTGTGTGTGTGTGTGTGTGTGTGTGTGTGGGTGTGCGTGTGTGTGTGTGTGGCATTAATTTGGACCTTGGAATCAGTGTTGCATTATTAGTTATATTAACAGCGAGTGTCTCATTTCCCATTTTTCGCAGGAACTTGTAATTAAGAAGTCACGATTGCATCTAATTTGTAAAGCATTCAGGTAAAAGTAATGATTAATTATGCAAATGGATGTGTGTTTTTTTTTCTCTCTCAGCGGAAATCGAAATTCACATGTAATTTTCTTTATATATGTATGTATATATGTGGTATATACCGATGTGTATTCATATTTCTATCTATCTATCTATCTATCTATCTATCTATCTATCAAACACAGGCTGGGGGCTGGAGGCTGGGGTTTCTGGGGTCTCTGGGTTGCCTGGGGTCTGGGTGGCAGCTGTTAAATAAGTTCATTATTGTCCACCATGATTGCCTAACACCAGTTTATTTGGGGCTTCAAGCGGCAGGAATACTTTACCGTTAATAAGGGGTGAAAAGCAGCACATTTTTCCTTCCTCACCAACAATGCTTCACTAATGTTCCGGGACTTATGAAGCGACGCGGAGATTATTGCTTCATTTCGCTGCCTGGGGGTACTGCGCGATGCCTGGGGACTTGTGGGAGGCGTTGACATAGGCGTGGAGCTGCATCGTCCCCAAGCTCAAGGGAAGAAAACATTTGAGAAACTTACACGTAGAACCTTTCCTCTCCCTGAAGGTTCGCCAGACGCGTTACCAACACTGCGGGTCCGCGATGCATTATTTATTTAACGTATAATTACAAATTCAATTAAACAAGCTTAATAAAGTTACTCCCCCGAGCAAACCGCTACACTTACCTTTATAAATATTTACCTGGCCCATTTTTAAGACAATTAATTAAGCTTAGGCAGTGCAAAAAAATGTATATAGTGTTTCCTTATCAACAGAAGCAAGGAGATGGAAAAAACAAAACTTAATATACCCTTTGAACGTTGCAGATTTTGTTCCCTTGCATTATAAACGTGTTTGTATTTTTCAAACTTTCAATACTTAATAATCAAAACGCTGACCTAATAATATTCATGAACATTTAATTTTGTAATTGGATGCTGTATTTTTTCTTTTTTTTGTACTTTTATTAGTTATATTATTAGTAGCGGGGTATAAGGGGAGCATAGCGTGTGTGTGTGTGTGTGTGTGTGTGTGTGTGTATACTTAGTCGGTTATTAACATGCAAGTTGTTGTCATAATCACGAAAGGTAATTGTCATAAGTAGCGGACCTGTATTAAATGTCACCTGTGTGCCGTGTAGGTTATGAGGGACACCTGCAATCAGAGCCACCCAGGTATAAGGGACACTAATACTAATAACCTGATAATTATATGGAAGGTCACAGAGGAATAATATTAAGCCCATAAACACTAATGTATAACTCTTTTAGCGAGCGGAATGAGGTCAAGCACTTGAATGAGGGCGGAAAAAAAAGGTGAAAAATACCAACAAAAAACGTAATATTTTCCACCGCTCCCCATTTTCTTTTAAGGGTGACATAGATGAGGCAGAGAAAAGGGGCAAACTTCACTAATTTACTTGATATAGTGACTCGATTTGCCAAAAGGAACCCGTGAATGAAGGCAAGGACTAAAAAAAATACATCATATATATACATAAATATAGAAAAAGAAAAGAATAAATAAAGGATACCACACGAAAAGAGGGAGAGGGATAACAGATGAAGCGGAATTATGGGATGAGTGATGTCCGAAGGGGGAAGCAAAGTGATGGAAAGAAGGGGAGAGAAAGAGGGGAAAGAGAAAGGTATTTGTTGTGGGAACGAGAGTAGTAAAGAGAGAAAGAAGAATCTATGAAGGAGAGCAAAAGATGGAGGAACACAAGCTAGAAGAGAGAGAGAGAGAGAGAGAGAGAGGAGAGGAGAGAGAGGAGAGAGGAGAGAGAGAGAGAGAGAGAGAGAGAGAGAGAGAGAGAGAATAATAGAAGAGGGTGATAGAAAGAGGGAGACAAAAGGAAGGTGTCAACAGAACAAATGAGAAGGTGGAAAGGAAGGAATAGAAGTCAAGGGGAGATAAAGAAAGGAATAATGAAAGAGATGGGGAGAAGTAGAACCTTTCTCTCTCTCTCTCTCTCTCTCTCTCTCT
>JAPQNM010000029.1:10426420-10429908 GCA_029783475.1 Metacarcinus magister | reverse complement strand
TCGCTAACTACTCTCTCTCTACTCTCTTCTACTCATCTCTCCTCTCTTCTTCTCTCTTCCTCTAAAGCCTTCGCCTTCTACTCTCTACTCTCTCTCATATCTTCTAGCTGTGACCGTTAGCCATCCTGCCGTGGATTTAAAAATTGTCTATATATTCACCTTTCTACCCAAACCTCTAACTATCATACGCAAGAGAGACGCGTATACAGTAACCTTTAGGCAAACTTAAATCCCACTGCCACCTTTAGGCACACAGAGGCAACGGCTCACTACAATGACCCTTTCAGATATTAGAGGGACGCGCGCCCACTCGTGGGAAGCCGCCCGCGAGGATCATAAATACATCGAGTCCGGTGTATATAATGTGTGATGTTTGTAGACGTAACGCAATGCACCTTTCACAGCGCTGGGAGTCGTCATGGAAGGACGCCGTCAAAAAAAGGGATAAAAGGAAGATACGGTTGCATACTAGGTGCCCGTGCTTTTTTTTTTTTTGTCTTTTTTGTTATTTTTGTCTTAACCATGTCCATACGTGCGGTGTGTGATGGAGTGCAGCGTGTGTGTTTGTGCTGCTAGATGGATCTCAGTGTTTCCGTGCTTTGTTCGATGAATAGTGTGTAGTGTGTGTGTAAGACCAGGTGACTAGAGTCTGCGTTCAATAGGCCAGGTGGTGTTTGCTGGCAAATATCAAAGTTGTGCCTATTGTAAGCATGAGTAGTAGAGTGTGAATTGGTGTGAAATGTCTTGTGAGTATGATATTTTCTGGTGCCCTGTTCTGATGATGATCGGTGATAGCTGTACGATTGTGTGTGTTAATAATGTATATGTAGTAGTAGTGTGTATAGTGTGTAGTGTAGGAGTGAAGATATGGACGAGAGTACATGCATAAGTCGTGCCGGAATGGTAAGTCGAGAGTTTGTAATGCAGCATTTGGTGTAGTGTACGTATACATTGTGTGTGGTTAATAACTCATGAGCGCTATGAGGAAAAGAATGTGCTTTTAGAATATATAGAGCAGACTTTTGTTGTATAACTTCACAAGAAGAATTCGGCCTGAAGCCTGAAGCACGAGTGCCGATGTGTAAAGGAAAGGCAGGCAAAAAACCTCCCCCCCTCAAAAAAAAAAAAAAAAAAAAAAAAAAAAAAAAAAAAGCCTGTAAGCCGCATACTAGTGAAGGTAGACTTCATACCTGACACGTTACCTGTTAGAGCGGGACATGCCTGCGAATGGTGGGCAGCTAATAGGCCGTGAGCGGCAGGTGCTTTGCTCAGTCACTAAAATGCAGGAAGTGCGACAGTCAGGTGATTTGAGCGTAAACTTATGTGGCTCCCTAGTGCTCTAAGAACCCTTTCATTATTTCTGATTACTGTCTTATTAGATAGGTACAGCAATAAAGTTTTGGATAGAGATGTTAATAGATATAATAGATAGTTGGTTGGATGGAGATAGATAGATAAATAGATAGATAGATAAATAGATGGATAGATAAATAGATATGTTATGATTAGTATGTTTTATGTAAGTAATTGTAAGTTGACTAGATTTAGTGATGCGTATAGTAATGATTAAATAGATGAATATATGAATAAATAAAGTCAAGAAAAATCAAAGAAATAAAACCAAGTGAGAATCGAATCATAATCAATCTTATCAAACCAAAAATTACTGGTCATTAAACGTAACTATTTTTCCTCTATCAGGTCAGTAAAGGTCAAGATCATTACCCTTATACACCATCACCATCACCACCACCACCACCACCACCACCACCACCACCACCACCACCACCACCACCACCACCACCACCACCACCACCATCGTATCTAAATATTTCAGTTCTTTATACATTTTTTCGTTCCCTTATCAAGTATTCATATATAGCTCTATTCCTTCTCTTCTGTGTCTTAAACTTGCACTGACTTTACAATGTCTTTGTTTTTTGATACTTGACCTTCACCTCTCACGCTGGGATGACCTGAACCCGACCCGACCTGACCTGACCTGACCTGACCTGAACTGACCTGACCTGGCCTGGCCTGACTAGACACTTTCCTAACGAAGTCTGTGTGTTACTCAGCGATATTGCTCCTGTCGGGTCTTGTTTACTCTCTCTCTCTCTCTCTCTCTCTCTCTCTCTCTCTCTCTCTCTCTCTCTCTCTCTCTCTCTCTCTCTCTCTCTCTCTCTCTCTCTCTCTCTCTCTCTCTCTCACGAAGGGTCGCTCTCGACACGACTCAGGAAGAGAAAAGCTAATTAGTGTGTGTTTGTATGTATGTATATGTGTGTGTGTGTGTGTGTGTGTGTGTGTGTGTGTGTGTGTGTGTGTGTGTGTGTGTGTGTGTGTGTGTGTGTGTGTGTGTGTGTGTTATAAAAAAAAAGAGTAAAAATACCATTACTATAAATATATGCCTTAATTACATCCCCTCCTTCTATCGTTCTTCATTTCTCTTTTATCCTTCATTCATCATCATATTTCGATTAATTTCTCTCTTTCTCTTTATTCCCCTCCCTTTCTCCTTCCTCCTTGATGCGTGAGAGAGAAGAAAGGGAGAGACACACGCCTTGCTCCCTTCACTGTAGAGTCATCTATCAAATCTTCCTCCTCCTCCTCCTCCTCCTCCTCCTCCTCCTCCTCCTCCTCCTCCTCCTCCTCCTCCTCCTCCTCCTCCTCCTCCTCCTCCTCCTACTCCTCTATCTTTCCCTTCATTCTCTTGGTTTCCTCCTCTCTCTTCTCTTACGTTTATCTTTTTACTACCTTCGTTCAAATTAATTACCCTTTTCTTCTTCCCTTTTCCTCTGCGTACGAAGATGAGTGAATGGAAAATAATTGAACAAAAGGTGGGTGAAGGATAGAGGGGAAAACATGGAGGAAGGGGGAAAAAAAGGGTGTGGGATAGGGAAAAAAAGAGAAAAAGGGGAAAAAAGAGTGAGGAAAAGAAATATGATTATGGTCGTGTTATGGTGTGTGTGTGTGTGTGTGTGTGTGTGTGTGTGTGTGTGTGTGTGTGTGTGTGTGTGTGTGTGTGTGTGTGTGTGTGTGTGTGTGTGTGTGTGTGTGTGTCAACAAACATTTTAATATGAGTGAAAGTTTGAAATGCAAAACGAAAATAAAATAAATTGGTTATGAAAGTGTTAAGAAATATGCACCATTGATTTATACGTTGCTCTCTCTCTCTCTCTCTCTCTCTCTCTCTCTCTCTCTCTCTCTCTCTCTCTCTCTCTCTCTCTCTCTCTCTCTCTCTCTCTCTCTCTCTCTCTCTCTCTCTAACACAGCCAGGAAGCCTTAATTCATCATGTCATTTTATCACATCCATCAAATCTTCTGTGTGTCAATTTTTTTAGTCATCGAACATATATATTTACACTCAAGCTGTGGTTAAGCCTTCACTTGTCACATCACCTAACCTAAAAACACACACACACACGCACACGCACACACACACACACACGCACACACACACACACAACAGTATATCGCCATCACAAGGA
>JAPQNM010000029.1:10411420-10418920 GCA_029783475.1 Metacarcinus magister | reverse complement strand
TAATTTGAGTGCAATGGAGCAATAATGTTTTTGGGGAGTGATTTAGAGAATGAGAGCGAGAGCGAGAGCGAGAGAGAGAGAGAGAGAGAGAGAGAGAGAGAGAGAGAGAGAGAGAGAGAGAGAGAGAGAGAGAGAGAGAGAGAGAGAGAGAGAGATGAAAAGAGAGAAAGGAAAGAAGCACTAGAGAAAGATCAAGATAAAAACAACAAAACAAACCAGCCAGAGAGAAATCCACATATAGAAAGACACACAAACATAGACAGGAAGAGAAAGAGACACACAATGACAAGGAAACAGTCACAGAACAACACTCACGCACACAATCCAACAGGGAGCACCATTTCCAGAGTGACTTCACCAAACATTTTCCATCATATTTTTCATTGTACGTCATATGAAAACCTACCACGCTAAATGAGCCTCAAATAGATGTTGATTCCTGTAACACTACCACAACAGAACTCTCCTTCACCTCTCCTGTCACTCACACACACAATGAGGCGATATAAACTGGGGTAAATGAGAGAAATACTATACTTTTTACCAGTCAATACCACGTAAGATTCGAAACCAGGGTATTATGGTTTCAAAGGAGTGAGTGGGATGTTTAGCCAGATAATCTAGCACGGAAATAGCTTCGATTTGCTCGATTTTACTAGTGGATTTTGAGATGAATCGGAGACGACTGAATGCAAGAGTCTCCCCTCAGCCTTGTCATCGGTTTTATTACGGGGAAATCGAGGTCAAGGAGAAGAGGATGAGGGAAGGGATGTGCAAGACGACCCAATCTCTATCTCTATTTATGTCTTTACCTCTCTCTCTATTTCTCTCTCTCTCTCTCTCTCTCTCTCTCTCTCTCTCTCTCTCTCTCTCTCTCTCTCTCTCTCTCTCTCTCTCTCTCTCAAACAAACACACATACACACTGCAAAACGTCAAAGGTAATCTCATTAATAGTGAGTCACCTGGTGCCTCATTTACCTCTTATACCTGTTGAATAAAAGAGAAAAACAGCCTGGCTCACCTGCAAACGTTCCCTCGTCGACAGATGATCGTCAATAGTTCAAAGGCATGATTGTGCGTCAGTTCAAGCAAATCAGGTAAGCTCAGGTGATTATGTGATACCTGAAGGCTAGACGGGTTGTTCCTTTGTAATTTGGAAGACACCTGTTCGTATTGTAATGACTTCCAAGGAATCAAACCTAACCCAACCTAACCAAACCTTACCTAACCAAACCTTACCACACCTAACCAAACCTAAACTAACCTAACCTAACCTAACCGTAACCCAACCAAAACTAACCTAACCTAGCTTAGCCTTACCAAACCTAACTTAACCTAACCTAACCTAATGTAATTTAACCTAATGAGTTAATATTTATTCTCAAGTTGAAAAAGGTTAAGTTTTTTTAAGGAAGCTTTCGGATTTTCCACAATCCTGCTTCCACACTTTTGATATCTTGTTTATTTACCTTTTTGCTCCACCTGTTTTGAATTAAGAAAGTAAACAAGTGTATTTCAATTACCTGATCTTTCTTTATATATATTCCAGGGTGACACGTTAGCCTGGCATTGTTTACATTACAACACACTCTAAGCTTCCTAATCTGTGTTTACCTTACCACAGCCTATCGCTAGACAGCCACTGTTTACACGGCTGAGACCATCCCTTCATTAACGCCTAACTCCACCGGTACAACAGTTAATTACACACCGATTGTTTACACTGCTACAGCCTCTAGACCTGTTTACATTGTCGTCCATCTTAGGGGTGCAGGGAGTAAGGATGGGATGAAGGGGGGAAGGGGGGGAGGGGGACAAGAACGCATCCCAGAGCCTACACAAATAAATTTCCCAGTTTTTAGTGCCCATAAAACCCCCATCATTGCAAATTGTATTAGGGAATTTCTCGCACCAAATCTGAAAGCTCGTTTGCCTGCACAGTATCACAAGCTGTATTGCATCTTCACGTACGTGTAATATTCCCGTAAAAAGGAAGGAAATAATCACTAAAATACACACGAGATGATATGACGTGAGGTGATTGCTATTATTATTATTATTATTATTATTATTATCTTCCTCAAAAAACAAAGATGGAGTTAGTGAAAATATCTTACGTTGGAGTCATTCATTATGGGAGTAAAAATAAGATGTGTTTTTTTTGTGTGTGTAATAAGTATTAGTAAAAAAAAATGTTAATATTATCACCAAAGTAATTAAGAACATGAGGGCCATTACTTATTACAAACAAATGGTTCCTTATTAAGTCATATAATTACTTCCTTGCTTTCAACACAGTCTAAAGAGAGTATATGTGTATGTCTGTGTGTGTGTGTGTGTGTGTGTGTGTGTGTGTGTGTGTGTGTGTGTGTGTGTGTGTGTGTGTGTGTGTGTGTGTAAGGAGGACGATGACACAAGAAAAATCACTAACAACAACAGGAAGACAAACAACTCCTCCTCCTCATCCTCTTCCTCTTCCTCTTCCTCTTCCTCCTCCCCCTCCCCCTCCTGTCGTCTTCTTGGCCGTAACTAAACGCTCGCAAATTATTCAGTGAAGTGTTTGTAAGCCTCTTTCTGTTGCATAAGGTCGTTGTGGAGTGAGGAAAGCCTCTATTATAGTCTTTGTGACGTCTTAGTGTGTGTGTGTGTGTGTGTATGTGTGTGTGTGTGTGTGTGTGTGTGTGTGTGTGTGTGTGTGTGTGTGTGTGTGTGTGTGTGTGTGTGTGTGTGTGTGTGTAAAAGTTTAAATCCTTCAAGTGTGTACAAACCTTTATTTTATCACGTTTTTTTTCTCTCTCTCATATATATATTGATGATTATTAATAAAAACAAGTGTTAGGATGAAGAATATATAAGAAATGAAGGAAGAAAAACACACACACACACACACACACACACACACACACACACACACACACACACACACACACACACACACACACACACACACACACGTCCTTCCATACGCTCTTCCAATGCCTACAATTTCCTGTTCTCATTGCAACTCAGACCAATATTGATGACACTGACATTGAGCTTCTTTCACGACCAAAAGAAGAAGAAGAAGAAGATCAGAGCAAGGAAGAAGATACAGAGGAGAAGGAAAAGAAGAAGGAGAAGAAGAAGAAGGAGGAGAAGGAGGAGGAGGAAAAGAAGAGAAAGAGCCGCGCATATTCTATTAAATATTTCAAGAAGCATTTGCCACAAGGGAGAAAAATAATCCAACGTAGAAAATTGAGTGAATATTTTTATGTAATATTAAAGTAGGAGAGAGAGAAAGCGAGAGAAAGAGAGAGAGAGAGAGAGAGAGAGAGAGAGAGAGAGAGAGAGAGAGAGAGAGAGAGAGAGAGAGAGAGAGAGAGAGAGGAGAGAGAGAGAGAGAGAGAGGATGAGAGAGAGACGAGAGAGAGAGAGAGAGAGAGAGAGAGAGAGAGAAAAGAGAGAATATAATATACACGAGCTTATAAATCAAAATAAAAAAAAATCATAAACAAAAAGGAAAATATAATTAAAATGCAAAGAAAATGGAGGAAAAGGAAGAGAAAGATGAGGAGGAGGAGGAAAAGGAGGAGATGGAGGAGGAGCAACATGAGGAGGAGGAGGAGGAGGAGGAGGAGGAGAAACATCTTTTTCTTAACCTCTAAATCATCTCGGTCAGTGACTCTTCTTTCCTCTCAGTCTTCTTGCAGCTCAATAACACACACGGGGGAGGTGGAACACGTAGAGGAAACAGAGCAAACAGAGGAAACAGGGAAACGGAGAAACAGGGAAACAAATAAACAAATAAACAGAGAAAACAGTTAAACAGGTAAACAGGGGAAACAGGGAAACAGAGGAAAACAGAAAAACAGGGGAACAGGTAAACAGGGAAACAGGGAAACAAGGAAACAGAAGAAATAGAGTAACAGGGGAAACAGGTAAACAGAGGAAACAGTGACAGGTAAACAGGAGAAACAGATAAACAGAAAAAAAAGGGAAACAGGTAAACAGAGGAAACAGAGAAACAGATGAAACAGGTAAACAGTGAACCAGGGGAATAAGGGAAAGACAAAAAACAGGAAAACAGAGTAATTATTTGCTATCATTCTTTTTTTTAACACTCTCTCTCTCTCTCTCTCTCTCTCTCTCTCTCTCTCTCTCTCTCTCTCTCTCTCTCTCTCTCTCTCTCTCTCTCTCTCTCTCTCTCTCTCTCTCTCATCAGCTTAAACACGAAAAACCCGTAATATAAAACCAGGTAAAAAAAGTTATGCATCAAAAATTCTTACGCATCAAAGAACATGAGGAGTTGATCTCTTGAAACGCCCAACACGCTTGACAGGGACCAAGCAGGGTAGCAGGGAGGGGGCAGGGGGCGTGGCAGGGGGTCAGGGGGCAGGGGGTCAAGGGGGCAGGGGGCAGGGGGCTTCAAGGGGGGCAGGGGGGGCGATAATGAGAGCATCACATGACTCATTCTTCCCACCACAACGACGATGAGCCGGAAATCCTGTTAAGTGGCAAGAAATGTCAATGAAAATGTGACTCCTTTTTTCTCTCTTATTCTCTCTCTCTCTCTCTCTCTCTCTCTCTCTCTCTCTCTCTCTCTCTCTCTCTCTCTCTCTCTCTCTCTCTCTCTCTCTCTCTCAGCTTCAATGGCTATACAAAGGGTCACACACACACAAACACACACACACACACACACACACACACACACACACACACACACACACACGAGGATAAATCTTAAGCTGCAGGTGGGAAGTTAACTATTTAAGCAAGTTTTCTTACCCCCCCCCCCTTATACACCCCCAAACTCACCCCCCTTAGACCCCCCAAAACCCTCCCGCCCCTCCTTCCCGCTAACACACCTGGTTGAGTTGCCAGTTGTGTTTATTATTTAGTAGCAGGTAAGCTGACCTTGGAGGAGTGAATGGCTCATTGCCCTTTACACCTGAATGACTAAAAAGGGACTTACACCTGGCTGGGGGCGAGGACAGGTAAAGGGAGAGGAAAGAAAGGAGGATAAAAAAAATGTGAGGAAAAAAAAAATTGGCAGGATAGAGTGTTATACAAATATGATTAGAAAATATTTTGATGCAATGTAATAATCTAGTTTTTGAAATATAGTCTATACCGTTATTAACAAAAAAAAAGGTGTGTGTGTGTGTGTGTGTGTGTACATGACAAGAGGTATACACATGTGCACTTATACATACATACATACATACATAAACACATACATACCTACACACATACATGAAGTCAAAGCTCTAAGAGAAATTAATTCCCATCATATAATACCCAAGGGCCTCCAGGCTTCACCTCACCCCCCCCCCTCTCCTTCTCTCCTTCTCTCCCTCTTTCTTCCTCCATCTTCCTCCTCCTCCTCCCTCCACCAATCATCTACATTCAATTATCTCCTTCCCTCTATATCCTTCGCCTCTTCTCATCCACTTCTTATATTCCTTTTATTCTACTGTTTTTGTGTTTCCTGATCACTAGTTTTGCGTTTTTGCTCAGAACTGGTCGGCTTTTTTTGGTGTGTGTGTGTGTGTGTGTGTGTGTGTGTGTGTGTGTGTGTGTGTGTGTGTGTGTGTGTGTGTGTGTGTGTGTGTGTGTGTGTGTGTGTGTTTGCTAAATTCAATTGATCTCACTTGCGCATTTTCTTCTTCCTCCTTCGCTTTCGCCTCCTTCCTTTCTTTCTTTCTTTCTGTCTTTCTTTCTTTCTTTCTTTCTTTCTTTCTTTCTTTCGGTCTTCCTTTCTTTCTTTCTTTGTCTTTCTTTTTTTCTTACGCTGAGGGAACCGATGTTAATCTTGCTTCACGTCATTTTGTAATTTTCTTCTTTTCCTGTATTTCTTATTCCTCCTCCTTCTCCTCCTCCTCCTCCTCCTCCTCCTCCTTTTCTTTCTCTTTTTATTCCGTTTCTCTATCTTGCTACTTTTTCCTCACATCCCGTACGCCATTCTACCCTAATTTCTCTCCTCCTTCTCCACCTCCACCTCCTCCTCCTCCTCCTCCTGCCCGCGGCGCCCTCTTCCTGGCAGCAGATGTTATAGAGACAATGACCCTGCGAGGAGAGTGAGAGAGGCAGGGGAGACAGGATTTGGTGTGAGTGAAGGAGGAGGAGGAGGAGGAGGAGGAGGAGGAGGAGGAGGAGGAGGAGGAGGAGGAGGAGGAGGAGATGGAGGAGGAGGAAAATGGGAATGTTGCTTTTAAAGAGTGTGGGAAGCTTAGCCATAAAAATAAATAATTACGACCACCATTACCATTGTTACTACTACTATTACTGCTACTGTGAAGGTGGGTTTAAATATAGTACATCTTTGTATCTCTCTCTCTCTCTCTCTCTCTCTCTCTCTCTCTCTCTCTCTCTCTCTCTCTCTCTCTCTCTCTCTCTCTCTCTCTCTCTCTCTCACTCTCTCTGTTTACCTATACATAATTGAGGACAACATAACCACATCAAACAACATCTTATTCCCCCTCTTCATGACAACAAGAACCAAGGGCATTTAGCTCTCTAGGGAGGGGAGGACGAGGGGAGATGAAAGGAAGGGAGGGGACTGAAGGACACAAGAAAGGGGAAACAGGGAGCATTAGAGAGAATCGTGTTAAGATGGGCGAAAAATGTTTAATTATTTCATTATTAAACATGTTCTGACGTGTTTGCCCAATTAGTGGTTGTCGTATTAGAGTGGAAGAGAAATGGAAGGAGGAAAGGAAGCAGGAGAAGGGAGAGAAGGGAGAGAAGGGAGAGAAGGGAGAGAAGGGAGAGAAGGGAAAAAGGTTGTTGTGTACGAGCACGGGGGAGAGGATGCCAAAAAAATATAGAAGGAAAATATAGAAGGAAAATAGAGAAGGAAAATAAATAGTATAAGAAAAAATCAATACAACCAAAAATTCTATCAAAATAAAAATAAAAAAATCTTCAGAACTAAAAAGAAGAAGAAAAAAAAGGAATAGGATAAAAATTCACTACAGCCCAAAAAAGCCACAAAATATTAGGTGCAAAAAGGTCGGCTGAATATTCCCAGGAAGATAATTGGAACCGAAGTTTTGACAACGCGCCGAATACGGTGGTGCCTATCTGTTTTCAGTGTGTGTGTGATTGGCTTACCTGTGGAGGGCGACACAGGTGATGAATGGCAGCTAAAGGGGTACAGGTATTATTTTTGTAGCCTACCCTGTCATGTTTTATTTTCCTTTTATTTATTTAGATCTCACCAATTTTTGCATTTTATATTACTCTCTTTCTTTCTTTCTTTTTTTTCCTCCTTTTAAGCTACTATCAATCTTTTCTCTTTTTCTCTTCTTATTTGTTTAGTTTTTAAGCTCGTAGTACATCTTTCTTTTTTTTTACATTATCTTTGTCTCCGTATTCGTATTCTAAGTTCTGAACGAAAAACAACATCCCTTTTATCTTCTTTCTCCTCCTCCTCCTCCTCCTCCTCCTCCTCCTCCTCCTTCTACCCTTTCGCCTCTACAAAATGCAAATGAGAATCAGATGACACGAAAAGTTGAAGTA
>JAPQNM010000029.1:10403920-10406420 GCA_029783475.1 Metacarcinus magister | reverse complement strand
GCAACACTGGTCAAGTAAAATTCATTGCTAAGTAAATAATGGAGAATATACAGATTATTATTTTTAACTAATTCTATATCACGATTTTTATATATTTCTCTTCTACGTAAAATATACATTAATACACTATTTTCTTTCTTTCTGTTTTGTGGAAGTATTCAATTAGATTACACGTGTTAGTTAGGTAATTATAGTGTTGTGACATGCTAAATATCTACTACTATTCATCTAACCTGCTATCATAATATTTACGGGATACTATTTTATTTCTTCAACCTGCAATAACCAGTAGTACAGGAAGTAGAATTATACCTTTTATTCCCCCTTGCATTGAGTCAAATATAAGTACGTATTAAAGTTTCCCCACCTTAGGGAAAGTGTGGCAAGAGTCAACTTATTTCCTCTCATCATTGTATATTTTTGAGGTCACAATTCAATGCTTTTTTTCCCTTGAGTGTATCTTTAGTACGTTAAATTTTCCTCCCTCGTTCAGGTATACATATAAGACAATAAAAAAAGGGAAAATCGAAGCTACTTTATTTCCCTCATCAATTCAACGTTAAACGGGGAAAAAAACTAGGTACGGGAAATAAACCAAACACTTTATTTTCCATTTCACTTCAATCGAAACCGGAAAAAAGCAAGGTAAGGAAAATAACACGAAGCCCTTTATTTCCCTCGTCATTTTTACGTTAACCGGAAAAAAAGGTAAGGGAAAAAAACATGTCTTTAATCACGTTAACCTGAGAGAGATGTGACCTTGAAATCTACGAGGGGGAAAAATAATCTTTCCTTCCCTCTTTCCTCATCATTTATCTTTCGTTCCTTCTTTTTCCCTCTCTCACCTTTTTTTTTCTCAGTTCCGGTATCCACTTTGCTTTTTTTTCTCTCTCTCCTCTCTCTCTCTCTCTCTCTCTCTCTCTCTCTCTCTCTCTCTCTCTCTCTCTCTCTCTCTCTCTCTCTCTCGTCACCTGTCACCTGTCCACAACACCTGTTATCACGATACGTACTCGATTGATATAATAGGAAAAAGGAAACTCAATTTTTTTTCCCCTCAAAGGACGAAAGTTTTCAAAGAGTTTAAAGGAAAAGTTGACACACTGTATTAAGGAAAAAATAAATGAAAAATCACCTAATCTAATTCTCCTTATTCATATATATAACAAAAAAAAACTTTATTATTGAACATACTAGGATACAAAAGTGAGTATGTGAAATATTACCTGCAATTTATCGTTCCGTAAAGATGATAAATACAAGTGTTTTATTATGTATTTTTCTTGTATAATTATTCCATGTACATTATTAATTATGTAAATGTAAATACACACCACAAACAAGACACGTTCACGACAAGTATACAACACAAAGCTTAGAAACAAGACACAACTATGTAAACAAAACTTCTACGAAACACTGTATGCGGCATCTCCTTACTCACTCTCTCTCTCTCTCTCTCTCTCTCTCTCTCTCTCTCTCTCTCTCTCTCTCTCTCTCTCTCTCTCTCTCTCTCTCTCAACTTCGGGCGCTTGTGCAAGAAAGAATAAAAAGAAAAATGCAAAATGGGAAGGAAACTTTCTACCCGGCTCCCTCTTGCTTTGTGGGGGAAACCAACATAATTTTTTCCCTCACGCAAATTATTTCCCTCCAAAACACCTTTCAGACCAAGAATATTTTTCCCCTGCTAAGCGAGTTTTCCTCTCTTCGTTGCACACTCATTATTTCCTTCTCGAGTTTCTGCTTTACTTTCTTTCCTCCTCACAAAGTTACCATTATGAGGGAGGGAAAAAACATATACACACACACACACACACACACACACACACAGTCTCAGTACTCTTGCAAACTTGACTCATACGCACACGGTAACGCGGGAAACTAAGAGGAAAAAAGTGCGTATGTGTTTGCGTAAAGTTCAATTTGGAAGGGAAATTAGTAGACAAGATGAGTGTAATTTATAGATGTGAAATAAAGAGAAAGAAAGAATGAGAGAGAGAGAGAGAGAGAGAGAGAGAGAGAGAGAGAGAGAGAGAGAGAGAGAGAGAGAGAGAGAGAGAGAGAGAGAGAGAGAGAGAGAGAGAGGAGAGAGAGAGAGATAGAGAGAGATAGAGAGAGAGAGAGAGAGAGAGAGAGAGAGAGAGAGAGAACAAAAAAAGTTACTGATTATCTTGTTTGCCAAAGGGATAGTAATGCTGATGGTGTAGTGCGTGTGTGTGTGTGTGTGTGTGTGTGTGTGTGTGTGTGTGTGTGTGTGTGTGTGTGTGTGTGTGTGTGTGTGTGTGTGTGTGTTGATTCTTCTCTTTGTGACTCTCTTTTATCTCCTCTTCAAGGTATATTGTTTTCTCTTCTTTCTATTCAGGCGTGTTACCGATCAACATTTCACATATTTTCTGTGTTGTGCTGTCAGTTCCGTGACTTGGCTTTCCTGACCTGTCCTTCATCTGTGTGTGTGTGTGTGTGTGTGTGTGTGTGTGTGTGTGTGTGTGTGTGTGTGTGTGTG
>JAPQNM010000029.1:10391420-10393920 GCA_029783475.1 Metacarcinus magister | reverse complement strand
AGAGAAAGAGAGGGGGGGGACAGTAGTAACAGGACCAGGAAAATATTTCTTGAATGATGATTGCGCCATTGGCAAGTTATGGCTCCTTTTATGGGCGGTCCGTCGAAGAAAGAGAGAGGAAAAGGGATGGTGGAGAGAGGGGAAAAAAGAGGGAGAGCGAGAGATGAGGGGTTAGCAGGGTGGGAGAATAAAGGACAAGAGTCTGATAAAAGAACAGGGAAAGGGAGAGGAGGTGAAGGATAGATGGGAGGTAAGGGAAAGGGGGAAATGAGAGAGAGAGAGAGGGACAGAGAGAAAAAAAAAGTGAAAAGAAATACAGAAAGAGACGACAAATTAAATGAATAACAAACACAGAGATAAAGAAATACATGAAAACACAAAACAAGAAGAGAAAGAGAAGAGAGAAAAGATAGAATAAAATGTACAAGGAACAACAATGACGAGGAGGGGAGAGAGGGGAGACGAGAAGAGGGGAAAGGAGGGGAATGGAGGGGAAGAGAGGGTAGGGAGGGTAGGGAGGGGAGGGAGGGGTGCAGGGAAACAGCCTCTCTCACTATTTCAAAAGCTTTTGGATAACATGTTTCCCCTTCCCCCCTTCCCCCCCCCCAAGGGTACAGTATCTCCTAACCCTTCAGCTCAGAATTTTGGTACTAAGCCTTGTGCAACATTTTATTCAGAAACACGATAATCGATCACCCAAGAAAGCTGGATTGTCTGTCTTCTAAATCTTGAAGGTCATTTATTTTTCCATCCTCGGTTTTTCTTAGAGATGTAATTTTTTTCTCGCTTTATTTATTTATTTTTGTTTGGTTATCATGTGACTGTCTGACCTACCAACTCTCTCTCTTTCTCTCTCTTTCTCTCTGTCTCTCTCTCTCTCTCTAACTGTTACAAAAGAATATCAAGGAAACGAAAATAATTGGATGAGTCGTAGGTGTAAAAAAAAAGAAGTTATCAATTCCATACATATTCTATAGAAATAAATATAAATAAAAATAAATGAATATCACACAAAAAAAACAAGATTAACAATAAAAAATACATCAGTTCCAATCTACGAATTTTTTTTTTTTAAATATAACCAAATATTTTTCTCCCTACACCAACAAATTCAAACACGAACAATCTGAAATAAAAATATAAATTAAAAATAAAAATAAAATAAAATAAAAAAAGATGAGAGAGATGTGATTTTCCATTTCAACTTTTCCTTCGAGCAAACATAAACGTCACTGAGGTAGGAAAGCGAATCCATCTTGCTCACACACCGCACTAAGAGATCAAATCCATATGCAGATTCCAACACTCATTTGCAGTTTCGAATCACTTCCCGAGACGTCAGCGAACCCCAAAGCGAAACTCTGCGAAAACAGGCTCATCCTCCCTGCTTCGAAGCCTCATGACTCACATTACGACTCGAACTCATTCCATCGTGAACCATGAACGAGGAAGGACGACCCGTGACCTTCCTCCTATCACATTTAGGGTCAATATTCAAGCTTATTAGACCAGGGAAACGACTTTAGTTATCACTGTGGGTTGGTCTTTTCTTGCCCCTAACACTGGCCTAGCTCGCTTTGTCCCCGTTGTTGTAAGGGTCAAAGTTACATTAATTTGGTGGAGATTATAATCCTTGAGGGTAACCATTTTCTCTTGTGGAGGAGAAGAATGATAGGGTCAGCAGGAATAAAAGAGACGATTAGAGATAACGATAAAAGAAAAGGAATGTAAGTTTTAGAAAAATATCAAGTGGAGGAAAACGTGGTTACCAAAAGGAAGATGAATGTGGTTTAAAAAGATTGGATGGGATAGAAAAAAAATAACGGAAATTAATGGGAGAAATGAGAGCAAAAAGAGAGAGAGAGAGAGAGAGAGAGAGAGAGAGAGAGAGAGAGAGAGAGAGAGAGAGAGAGAGAGAGAGAGAGAGAGAGAGAGAGAGAGAGAGAGAGAGAGAGAGAGAGAGAGAGAGAGAGAGAAAAAAAAAAGTACTGCTTAAAATTAAAATGAATAAATAGATAAAATGCTGAGAAGAAATATTGGTAAATGTGGTTAAGGAAAAAAAGAAAACTAAAACTGGAAGTAAAAGACAAGAACGTAACAGCAAAACAAAGAATGAAAAAACGGCAAGCTAAAGAGGAAAAAAAGGAAAAAAGAAAAAGAACATAAAACATAAAATAACAAAAATAATAAACTACTACTACTACTACTACTACTACTACTACTACTACTACTACTACTACTACTACTACTACTACAAAAATAAGAGGCACGAAAAAAGAAAGAAAGAAAGATAAGAAGATAAACAAACAATACAGAACCACCATACACGTCTCATCGTCTCAGGAGCAGAGCAAGAAAAAACTTCACACAGGACTCCCGGGACTCCTTCAGGACTCCTACAGGACACAATTCCAAGGTCGCAGCTGCCGCCACAAGCACGACGCCCCACGACACGCCTCGGTACCGGGCGTCATGACCACCCACGCCCCTTAGAGCACTG
>JAPQNM010000029.1:10381420-10383920 GCA_029783475.1 Metacarcinus magister | reverse complement strand
TTGATAATGTTGTTTGTTAAGTGATATGAGAATGAAGAATAAAAAATAAGTGTGTATATTATTGTATGTTTTGTTTTGTTTATATTTTTCTTTATATTAGTGAGGTTTAGGTTGAGTATGTAAATTAAGAGGTAAAGTAAAGGTGTTTTTTGTTCTCATTAATTAACAGTTTAAGGTGTAAAAAAAAGAAGAAAATAAAAGAGAGAGCAGGACGAAAGCATTTTCTTTTATTCCCAACTTTTCGAGACATCTTAATACTCTGCTTCTGGAAAGAGCTTAGGCGGCGATAAAGAAAAAAACCTTAATCATATAGAATTTTTCCTGGAACTTAACTGTTTCTTGGAGTTAAAAAAATTGACCAGGAAAAAAAAACCCACTAAGAGAAGAAGTGAGAAAATCATACATTAAACCAAAAGACTATTACTACTACTACAACGACTACTACTACTACTACTACTACTACTACTACTACTACTACTACTACACTACTACTACTACTACTACTACTACTACTACAACTACTACTACTACTACTACAGGAGGGAGTGGCTGTCTAATACTTTTGGGCACTCAGAGGGAGAACTGAGGCAAAACTTGAGAGTCTTAGAAGTGACTCTTTCTTGCTTCCCCTTTCTAGGCTGGAAAAGGGAGAGAATATTGAGTTAAACCCTGCATGGAGGAGGAGGAGGAGGAGGAGGAGGAGGAGGAGGAGGAGGAGGAGGAGGAGGAGGAGGAGGAGGAGGAGGAGGAGGAAGAGGTTGATTCTACCAGGCATCGGTGAGGAAATATAAAGGCTTGGAGGGCACAGTTGATTGGTACAGAGCGACGGAGTGATGAAGGGAAGGCGGGTGTGATTGCCTAGCGAGACTCTGGAAAGGCGAGGAGGAACGATTGGTGGAATAAAAAGACAAAAGATAAAAAAGGCAAAATGGCCAAAAAATACACAAATAAGAAAAGACAAAATAATACAGAAAATATATTGAATTATGGAAGATTAGACATATATGATGGATGGATGAATGTGATGAGGAAGATAAAAAAGTAGAAGTATAGATAGAAGAAATAAATGAAAACAATACCAAGTAGAATATAAAAAAAATATATATATAGGAATAAAATAAAAAAATATAAAAGCAAGAAAGAAAAGTCACTTCATCTAAAAAAAAAAAAGAAGTACAGAACCCAAACAAGAAAAGGCACGACAACACAAACAGATATACAAAAACAGGAAACATTCTCCTACCCAGAGAAATGAAAAAAAAGTTAAGACCAGAAAAAGAAACAGGCAAATGAAAAACAAATATATTCACCCTCACCCACACCTTATAAAAAACACAAAGGTAAAAGCAAAGCAAGAAAAGAAAGAAAAACGTGAAGAAGAAAAAAATCAATAGAGAATCCACGTAGCCATAAAATAAACCAAAGAAACATAGAATAAAGATGAAAAACTAATATATTCACCCTTACATACATAAAAAAAAAGCGAGAGAAAGAGGGAAAAAGAAAAAGAGAGAAAGAGAATCTAAGGGTACAACATAGCCTCCCTCTGCACCTCAAGCTTGGAGCGACGTGGAGGGTTGGCGACAGGAAAAGAATCAGGTCGTAGAAACTCTTATACCACATACATAAAGAGTAACCGAAGACACGACCAGGGAGACAGACAGCTAATACGTACCCTATTGAAGCGACACACAAAGGAAGCGGCTACTAATAGAACTAAGCCTCGCCAAAGTGGACGGGAGCGGTGAGAGTAAAAAGTTCAAGATGTTTAAAGTCGGTACACTTAAGTTGAAGATGATGTGGGAGTAGAAAAGTGGCTCAGGTGATGGAAAGAAGGAAGAAGATGGAAATATTGTGTGTGTAAAGGAAACAAGATGAGGAGGAAACAACACAAGGGAAAACTTAAGGGTTCGATCTAGATTACTGTATTGTGAAGGTGAAGAAAGAGAGTTTGTATAGCCTTACGTAAGGATATGAAGGAAAAACTTGCTGGACGTTGAAAGGGAAACTTATAGAATAATGTGAACTCGGGTAAATTTCAAAGAACCAATTCTAAAATGTAATCAGCTGTGAGGAGAAGGAAAAACAGCAACAAATTGAAAATAAATAAATGAAATGTAAACTTTCGTCCCAGGAGAGAGAATCATGATCGAGAGAAAATATTTAAACGCTGTACATGTTGGTTTAGAAAGACGAGTAATATCAAGAATACATGGAACAGAGAAAAAAAGGGAGTAAAAAATGATGAAATAGAGAACACTGTAGACTTCGTTGTGGTACTTGACATGACAATTGTGAACACTATGGTTAAACAGGAAACTAGTAACGTAAAATTGGATGAAGAGAACATGAGATTGACTGTGTGTAGAGAGAAAGATCCATCCACCCTTCAAACATTTCAATAACAACGAACAGAACAAGCAGAACACAACCAGTGCAACAGAACAAAGTGAACACATGCTCGCTGTGTTCAAAGGTTAATTTTGTTCATCTTGTTGAA
>JAPQNM010000029.1:10366420-10376420 GCA_029783475.1 Metacarcinus magister | reverse complement strand
GAATAACTAACTCACTCAAGGTCTTAGGAGAAGGATGCACAATGCCCCTTGACGTTCATTAAAGGTACGCACACATGGACGTGCCGTGAAGCATTTAAACGTGTCACTCACACGAACATTGCCGTGGACATTTAATTAAACTAAAACCTTCATACAAGTGTCTGTCTGGTCTGGTCGCCTTGCCCACGATATTTAATGAAGACATTCCTTCACTCGGGTGTGGACTTAAAGTTGAGGAAGGGAGAGATGAAGACAAGGAAAGAGAGATACGGAAATGATACTAAATAAAAACAATAATAAATAAAAAAAAAACTCAGTGCACAGTTAATATCAGGTAATTGAGAAACAAAACAAAATCAGACGTCATTAATACAGGTTAAATTGAGTAAAAAAATTAATAAAAGAGCAACATGAAGACAAGAATAAGGAAAAACACAAGAAAGAATGAAGAAAAAGCTACATTACCTGCCCCCCCTGCCCCCCCCTCTCCGCACACCTTTCTTTCCTCCACGCTTCTCCACAACTTTCCTTCATCCTCCTCCTTCATCCTCCTCCTCCTCCTCTTCCTCCTTCTCCTCCTCTTTCTTCTTCCTGAAAGCTCATATGTGGAGTCGTGTTGGGAAGAATATGGTCTCGGAATTACAACTAAAATAAAAGAGAAAAAAAAGCCGGTCTTATTGCGTGTGTAAGGGGGGGGAGGGGGGCGGCCATCCCTCTGAGATTCCAAGTTCATGACTTTCTTTCACCTTTCTTTCTCTCTCTCTCTCTCTCTCTCTCTCTCTCTCTCTCTCTCTCTCTCTCTCTCTCTCTCTCTCTCTCTCTCTCTTTATTTTTTGTCTTTCTTATACCTAGGTAGTGGTAGTAGTAGTAGTAGTAGTAGTAGTAGTAGTAGTAGTAGTAGTAGTAGTAGTAGTAGTAGTAGTAGTAGTAGTCTTTCTCTCCATTCGTCTCTTTCTCCTTCATTTCAACAGGCTTACAATTCACTGTTTTACCTCTACCTGTGTGCATGTTTAAACACGTTTCCTCAGTGCCTGGAAAACGATAACTGGCTGGAAGACGGAAAGCCCAGGTGAGTCAAGGTGAGGCAACGGGGTGGGGGGGGAGGGGAGGGTGAGGTAATTCAGGTGATCTAAGGTACACTATAGCCTCAGCCAATCAGCCTTGACCTACGAAAAGCTATTGGACAGGACACCATTAGGGATAACGAAGGTGAGAAAGAGAGAGAGAAAGAGAGAGCGTGAGAGAGAGAGAGGGAGACAGAAGGAGAGATAGAGAGAGAGTAAACAAGTATATAAGAAGAATAAGAAGAAGAAGAGAGACACCGTGAACTCATCTTGTAAAACCTGTTCAAGTTCACGAATCGTTTTCAAGTCCAAGAGTTTTTTTTTTTTTCATTATTTTTCGTCCACAGAAGGAAGCAGAAAGCGTGTTCAGAACGTGTTTGTTGAACTAACGGGACTTGCACCTTGCCTATAAGGAAAGAGAAAGAGAGAGAGAGAGAGAGAGAGAGAGAGAGAGAGAGAGAGAGAGAGAGAGAGAGAGAGAGAGAGAGAGAGCACATCCACCACGACTAACTTTGCATTGTCAACATGGAAATGACTCTTTTTTCATAACTGTGTGCTTGTTTGTCTACTCATATCCCTCTGTGTGTGTGTGTGTCTGTGTGTGTGTGTGTGTGTGTGTGTGTGTGTGTGTGTGTGTGTGTGTGTGTGTGTGTGTGTGTGTGTGTGTGTGTGTGTGTACGATTATTTCCTTCATACCAATTAGCTACATTAATCTTCAAACCTTTTCATCATATTTTTCCATAATTTTCTCATCATTTTTTTTTTTTAAACATCTCCATTCCTTCTTCACTTTCTTTTTTTGTTTTTATTATCTTTTTTTTGTTTTTTTACCTTTTCGTTTCCTTTGTTTGAATTTTCATGTCAATTATTGTCAAGTAATTAGTTAGTTAGTGTTGCTTATCGCTCGCTCACCTGCCTTCCTTCTTAACCTTTAAAAATAAAAAAATTATGCAAAACTTAACTTGAATAAATAATTGCAACACAAGTGAACGAATGTTACGAGTGTTTCATGCAAATACGTTTTTTTTTCTTTTTTTTTCAAACTTTAATGAATTTTCTATTTTGATGGAAAGAGAGGAAGTCAGGAAGCACAAAGGTAGTAATTAAGGAGAGATATTACAGGTGCGTACTCTTTATAAAACTCTCTCTCTCTCTCTCTCTCTCTCTCTCTCTCTCTCTCTCTCTCTCTCTCTCTCTCTCTCTCTCTCTCTCTCTCTCTCTCTCTCTCTCTCTCTCTCTCTCTCTCTCTCTCATAGCAATAATAATAACAACAATAATAATAATAATAATAATAATAATAATAATAATAATAATAATAATAATAATAATAATAATAATAATAATAATAATAATAATAAAAATAACAACAACGATGATAATAATAAACCAGAAAAAAATATATGCAAACTCACACCAGAAAAATAAATAAGACAACTCAATTCCATAAGGCAATCAAATAAATAAGGAATTCAATTTTCTATAGGGATGCTGTAAGGAATCCAAACCTTTATAGACATCATACAAGACGAAGAAGTGGGAATATCACATCTTCATCTTATTAGAAATGGGATCCAATACTTTCTTGCCATAGGGTTCCTTAAAACTACTAAAGGGAACGCGATCTCATTTAATTCCTTTGTGTAAAAATCTAAGACCAACATTTGTGGAATTAGATCTTATTGAACTTTATTAATCTTTCCTTATTATCTTTTTTTTCCACTTTTTTTTTATTTATAGCCAAGGTCTTGTTTTGCTTCCTAATATAGCATTGAAAAGACGGATATGAGGCAATTATCTGTGTTATTATTATTTTCCTTATTAAGTGTATCATTATTATTATCATTTTTCGTATTATTATTTATGAGAGAAAGTTGTGTAGTTTATATTGATTGCTTTTTTTTTTCTTCTCTCTCTCTCTCTCTCTCTCTCTCTCTCTCTCTCTCTCTCTCTCTCTCTCTCTCTCTCTCTCTCTCTCTCTCTCTCTCTCTCTCTCTCTCTCTCATACATTTATTCGCCTCCATTCATACTTCATCTCTATACACGTTACTATTCTATGTATTCTTTCCTCATAAATATCTTTCCCTTACCATCCATCCCCCAATATTTCCTCTCCTATTTATTCTTTTGTCTCATTTTTTCCCCTCATAATCCTCTCTCTTTCTCTCTCTCTCTCTCTCTCTCTCTCTCTCTCTCTCTCTCTCTCTCTCTCTCTCTCTCTCTCTCTCTCTCTCTCTCTCTCTCTCTCTCTCTCTCTCTCTCTCTTTCTGATATTAGCTGGTGCACAGACAGATGAACAAACAAAAACACAGACGGGGAGACAAGTAATATGACGAAGAGGAGGAGGAGAAGGAGGAGGAAGAGGAGGAGGAGGAGGAGGAGCAAGAAGAAGAAGAAGAGGAGGAGATATACGGAAGACACGTGTCAAAGGAAATAAAAGTAAAACCAACAACAGCTGTAGAGAGAACATATCAAAAGAAACAAATCCACAACAAAACAAAACAAAAAAAAACAGGTAACAGAATAGGTAACGAGGCAAAGGTCCACATGAATGAATAAACAGACAGGTAAACAGGTGTGGAAGGGGACAGGTGTGATGAGGACAGGACAGGTGTGGTGGGGAGGGACGGATGGAGAGTGCGAGAGAGCAAGGGAGGGAAAGGGAGGAGTCAGCATGGGGGGGGGGTTAGACGGGAGGGGAAGGGGGGGGTACTACTTGAGGATGAAGAAATTGCCGCTTTTCCAGCCTAGGATTGCCCCGGACGCCTCGAGGGAAAAGCAAGACTCCTCCTGGTCTCCTAAAGTAAGATTTTCGTACCATCGTGCTTGTAGTCTTTTTGTAGCTCTTGTTTTCTCTTCTACACCTCAATACGTGCTGCTTGGAAATGGGTTGTCTTAGGGTGGTGTGTGGTGTGTGGTGTGGTGTGTGTGGTTAGAAAAGCCAAGTAGAGGAGTAGGAAGGAGTAGGAAGGAGTGGTGGAGTGTCGGGCATCTGGCAGCACAGGTCACAAGTGTTAGAGTCTCAGGCCCCACCGGATGCTGTGAGATGCCTGATGCGCGACTTCTCTCTCGTCGTCCTCTCCCTTCCTCCCACAGCCTCTCCCAGCCTCCACACCTCCCTGACTCCCTCGTAGCCTGTCCCCTCCCTCACGTCCCTCACCTCTCTCTCTCTTCTCTCTCCTTCATCTCAACACAGCCTGCAACTGAGCATGACTGGTTGAAATTGACTCGACCAAGGTGGGTGACTTCATGTTCTTTGGGAGAGAAACCTCAACATCCGACCTTCTTTTCCTTCACTACCTAAGACGGGAATAGTTTGTGAGGTAAGAAACCGAACCTAACCTAACTTAACTTAAACCTAACTTAATCTAACCTAACCTAACCTAACCTAACCTAACCTAACCTAACCTAACTTTACCTAACCTAACCTAACCTAAACTAAACTAACCTAACCTAACCTAATCTAACTTAACCTAACCTAACCTAACCCAACAACAATACATCAATACTAGTAGTAATTTAGTATACAATCTTCCTTTATTTTTTTTAATTGCTTACCATATAATTTTTGTCTTCGTTTTCTATAAGCTTAAGTGGTGTTCCTTTCTATCTATATCGTTCCAGTAGGGAGAGGTAGGTGGCGAGGAGCCTTGTTCTATTTTACCCTCATCTCACACATGTAATTTACTAAACATATACCTTTATTATAGACCAACAAGCCTCCTAGGATCTGTTCTTCCTATAAAATCCTATGTAATGTCTCTTGTATTTAATTTTTTTGACAAGGGGGGGGGGTGTAAGGGAGCAGAACATTTTTACCGCTTTTGGAAATTTATACGAAGAGTTACAACAATCTGAAGTGCCTTAATTAACCAACTTGTATCGGTGTGTGGAAATTATCTTGTTTGGGCCAAATTCAATGCAGAGTTACTCAACAAACTTCATGAATTTAGTGTATAGAAGTAAGTAAGATGTCTACCCGACTTTACTAAACCTCTCTCTCTCTCTCTCTCTCCTCTCTCTCTCTTCTCCCTCTCTTTCTCTCTCGCTCTCTCTCTCTCTTATGACATACATACGCACACACATAACTCAGTCGCGGGAGAAAATGGGACGCGGCTGTCTGTCAATGAAAGAAAACATACGATCGGTCACGGATATACACACCACCGTCTGTTGCTGCTGCTGCTGCTGCCTCCTCCTCCTCCTCCTCCTCCTCCTCCTCCTCCTCCTCCTCCTCCTCCCTCCCCCCACTTGTCTCCATATCGCGGAACGGAGAGATGGAGGAAACTGAGGGAAGATGGAATGAAGGGAGGAGGAAAGAAAAGGCAGGAAGGAGAGACAGGAGAGAGAGTGAATGAGTGAAGAGATCCATACCCCAGAGAAACAGAGAAACAGAGAAAGAGAGAAGAGAGAGAGAGAGAGAGAGAGAGAGAGAGAGAGAGAGAGAGAGAGAGAGAGAGAGAGAGAGAGAGAGAGAGAGAGAGAGATGAAAACAAGAAGGGAAAATACCAGTTCCTGTCGTGAATGAAGATAAAATTTAGCCAAGCCTCCCATTCCTTGCTAGCATCTCCGTTTTCTTTGTTGCAGAGGAGGGTAGTGAACTGTTATGGATATGAAGTGGCTCAGGTATTGCGTGTAAATCATCAGGTGTTCCAGAGACTATGTATGCAGTGTATCACGATGCTGGAAGGAACACTTTCGACATACAGAGAAAATGAATCGGCCATTTTTTTCTTTTTTGGTCATAATGTAAGACGTGGAAATAAATAGAGGAAAGATGGTTTTAATTACACGGTGTAATCTTGTATGCATGGAAGTCAGTCTCTCTCTTGCTCTCGCTCTGTCTCTCTCTCTTTTTCTCTTTCGCTTTTTCTCTCTCTTTAACACAGTGGAGACACGACAGCTTAGCATAACACACAAGAAGCCATACACACGACAAGAAAAAAATAAAGACAAAAAGACATAAAAAGACATAAAAAAAAACCCATTAATACTTCAATGACATGTCTTTGGAACCAAGCTGGAAAAAAAAAAATACAGAAAACTCAAAACAAACACACACCTCAGACGAGATGAAGAAGAGGAGGAGGAGAAGAAGAGAGAGAAAAGGAGAAGGGAGGAGAGGAGGAGGTAGCATCTGGTTAGGTTCTCTGCAGGCAAGTTCAGCGAAACGAGAAGAAGTCTTTGCCAGCCTTCCAGAGTGAGTTTGACCTGTCAACACGCATGCAAAATTCACAGCAGGTACACAAGGCACTGAGTCTCCCATAATGAATGCAACAAAAAAAAAGAGAAAAAAAGGAGGAAACTAGAAATGAGGAGACAAAATTAGAGCGAGCGAGAGGGAGAGAGAGAGAGAGAGTTTTATTTCTTTTAGTTTCCCTTCTCATTCTCCCTTTAAATCTGTCAATATTGAAAAGCAGAAAAAAGATAAGAAAATGCACCTCGTATACCCACAGTTATCAATCTTCTTATCTTTTTAATTCCCTCCTTCCCTCTTATTCTCTTTCTCTTTCTCTCTCTCCCTGTCCTATTCTCCTCTCTCCCTATTTCCCGGTCCACTTTATCTTCTCCTTCCCTCTGTATTTCCGGCGTAGCTCCTCCCTATCTGATTTATTTGTTTCCTCTGTGGTACATTTTCTTTATTATCATTATTATTACCATTATTATTATTATTATTATTATTATTATTTGACAGTGGTGATTAATTAACAATATATCTTTTACTTATTTAGGATCTCTCTCCCTCTCTCCCTCTCTCTCTCTCTCTCTCTCTCTCTCTCTCTCTCTCTCTCTCTCTCTCTCTCTCTCTCTGTCAGTAACCTTCACCTTGCCTAAACAGAGGTGGTCCTAACTAACCCACCTGCGGGAGAACACCTGCCCGAGGCCTCACTTACGGCACATTAGACCCTCACTAACAACCTCTAGTGTGGTACTGTTTTGCACCGGGAACCACTACCATTACCTGCCTTAACTACAGGTAATTATACAATGACATGGACGAAATTTATGTAGAGCAAGTGAGTAAGAGAGAGATAGAGATAAAGAGAGGGAGAGAAACAAAATAGGGGAGAAAATTGATATCTTCCTCTTTGACTAGGTTTGGTAAGGAATAAGTGAGAAAGGGAAATGGAGATAAAGGGAGGAGGAAGAGAGTAAGGACGAAGAAGAGGAGGAGGAGGAAGAGACTAATAGCAGGAAAAAAGAACAGTATTAAAATGAGAAAAAGAATGGAAGGGCATAAAATATCTCTTTCTCTCTCCTGTCTCTTTTACTCCCTCATTCATCCTTCCGGTAATACGTCATAATAAATCATCCTGAGAGAGAGAGAGAGAGAGAGAGAGAGAGAGAGAGAGAGAGAGAGAGAGAGAGAGAGAGAGAGAGAGAGAGAGAGAGAGAGAGAGAGAGAGAGAGAGAGAGAGAGAGAGAGAATAACAGAAGCAAACGTGAAGTAATAAGAATAAAGCAATGATAAAGACTTTGCTACAAGGCGAACAAAAAAACAAGAAGAGAACGTGTATGGGTCAGCAGAAGCAGCAGGAGCAGCAGCAGCAGCAGCCTCAGGTTATAATTGACCAGCCAAGCCTAGAGATTTATGGGATTCTTTCCTCTTGCGGGCGTGAGGTAAAGAGGGAGAGAGGGAGAGAGGGGAAGAGGACCTGTCAGGCTGAGGGAAGGATGAGGAAGTCCCGAGGTGGAGGGGAGAATGGATGTCAGAATGAGGGAGTGAGTGGAGTAGTGAGGGTGTCAGGGTGAAGCATGCATGAGGGGGAAGAATGAGGGTGAGGGAGTGTATGGGTGACATATGTAATGAATGAATTAAATAGATTTATGAGTGAGTGTTTTGATGAGGTTGATCAATATTAAGTCTTGTATTGGTTCACTTATTCAATGGTTCGAAGTATTTAAGAACCTATATGAACCACTTTATGTATTGCTATTACATATAAATACACGAATCTTACTTATAAACCTCAAAATAAAATAGTGTTGAATTTAATGATATGAAATAGATACACCACAATATTTTCGAGCTAATTAAATGAATCATATGAACCAATAATATGAAGCTGTAACTGTCTCTTTTAAAATTTCTTTTTTTTTGGTGTGTGTGTGTGTGTGTGTGTGTGTGTGTGTGTGTGTGTGTGTGTCGGAATGTTTATTCAATTACACTTGTTTACGTTTCAAAAAATGTCAATTGGTGTTATAAAAAGGACTCCCTACTGGCAAAGTCACACAATACTATTAACTGAGTATAAAAAAAGACAAAAAGACACAAAAAAAAAAAAACTGAACTGAAAACGAGTAGATATTTAAAACGATCTATTTTTTCGATTTCCATTCAACTCTTTGTTTATGATTTCCCCTAAAAAAATTAAAAAAAATTACACAAGACCATTTTTACACTCGAATTTTTCCTTCCTAGTTAATTGGACACATGAACGAAAAATAAGAAAAAAAAGAAAAATAACAAAGGCGTATTTTATCTTATTTTATTTTTTACTTCTCTAAATGTTTATGTACAAGAACGATATATATACATTTTTCTTTATATTTTATTTCTTTACTGGAATACTTACGAGGCTAAAAAGTTTCAAAACTTTTCGTCAGCTTCAAAATAACAATACAAACTATCAAGGAAGAAAAACAAAATGATAAATAAATAACAATAACAATAAAAAAAAACATACCATCTCTCTCATGTTTTTCTTTCATGGGGAGTAAAATGAGGAAGACATGAGAGACGGAGGTTAAACAATGAAGAAGCTTTGCATGCACTAACAAGCCAAACTACTCCACCGCTGACGACACTTCTAACGAGGAGCTACAGCGGCCATTACTCGCCTTAGAGCGTCTGGGTACAAAAAGACGCAACTTCATTATACACAGGATAGTCTACGCTCCGCCTCAACCGTGTTCGTCCTGCTATTCGATTTCCAGGATAGCCTCCGCAGTACATTTTTTCTTTCTCTCACTCTAACCTTGATCCGAGAGCATATAACCACATGATGCATATAAAAAAGAAACAAAGTACTGGCAGCTGATGTGACCCTAATTAACACTTCTAATTAACATGCAGAAGCCTCGCATGGAAAAAATTAATAGAAGGATCATACGTTTCTCTTTTCCTAATTGGATTTCTCGTAACTCGTCACGATGGATATGCTTTCCGTGTCGACTTGCAATCACGAGAAAATATTCGTCGTTGGAATCCTGGTATAAAGACGACTTTGCTTAAATTCCATCACGCCGCCACGGAGGAAGAGAAGGGAAGAGCAACGTCAAAACTTTCGCCATGTCAAAGTTTTCCTGACTCTGCTGAAGTTGTTATGTTGACGATACTAAAAACCTCCTTTTTTTAATTTTATTTCACGTGAGATATAAATATAAAAATAATTAAAACAACTGCAAGGGAAACATAGTCAGGGAAACTTATTGTGTATCTAATCAACAGGAAACACGACCTTAGCTTATTAGCGTGATGTAAAAATAAATTTGTTTCCATCAGTCACTTGTTTCCAGAGTGACTTAATGTTACATGAACTCACGGTCACGTCAAAGTTTTACGTGAAAATTCTAGTCAGTTCATGATAGACTGCACACGTAAAGAATAATTGTACCCAGATCGATTTTTACTCCCACATAAAAGCCAGAAAAAAGTACACACCAAAAAAAAAAGTAAGTAAAAAGGAAATGCTTTACATGCTTTCCCTAAATGCAAGTGAGGAAAAAAGAAAGTTTCCATTCCCAACCCAACTTTCCTTCTTCTCTTTGATGTCATAACTTTCCAACTTCTTGTTGATCTTAGTGGTCGAACCAGCGGCTTCGAAGCTTCACTGGATTACCTCAAGACACCGAGCAGAACCGTAAAACCGTTAGTGCCACAATGAAGAACGAAAGGCACCATTAACGTAATCAAACTCTTCTCCTAATTTCACTCG
>JAPQNM010000029.1:10346262-10351262 GCA_029783475.1 Metacarcinus magister | reverse complement strand
AAAGACAAAGTGTGTGGTTTCTATATATATATAAATTTAATAGATGAAGAAAACGGATGAAAAAATGTATAGAAATAATAATAATAATAATAATAAAAAAAAGATAATGATTCTGGAAAATTTTAAATATCGCAACAAAATCAAACAAAAAAAAACAAATAAACAACAAGACAAATACGCAAACATTAATACAAATAGTTACACCACCCTAACAACAACAACAACAACAACAACAACAACAACAACAACAACAACACCTCATCATCATGCATCAAATTACAAAACATATGAGGCGGAGAACAGGTAGTTAATTAATCCAAGTATGCAAATGAGTTAGGTTTTGTAGCTTTTGATATGAATATTTAGCATAATAATGACGTTCTCTTGATTTACAGACTTCATCCATACCAAACACACACACACACACACACACAAACCTACGCACACACACAAACACACACACAGACACACACACACACCGTTTTCTTTTGATAGTGTTAGTGACGTCTTTAATTTTGTTCATTTCTATTACTTTTTAAAAATTTGAATGATTATACAGAAGACAATAATCTATAAATGTGAAGAAAAAAAATTGAGCTATTTGCAAAGTAGTAAATGTAACACTCATGTTTTAAATTTACATCTAGTGGATTAAAATATAACATTATTTCTTTTTCTTGTCACTTAATCTCACACACACTCTCTCTCTCTCTCTCTCTCTCTCTCTCTCTCTCTCTCTCTCTCTCTCTCTCTCTCTCTCTCTCTCTCTCTCTCTCTCTCTCTCTCTCTCTCTCTCTTCAGTTCAAATAAAAAAAAATACAGGAATAATGATAACAGGATCATGATTATAAGCGGTGTGTGTGTACTGGAATGGACAGTAGCACCTCACTTTACACATCTACAGAAGACTCGTACCGAAATAATAAACAAATAAGGAAAGAAAGAAAGAGTACATGACTACACTCTAGGACTCTGTGCATGAATTTCAAGGGAGAAGGAAAAAAAATGTGAGGATCTGTGTTTTTTGTGATAAAATGATAAAATTTACAAACTCATTAGAGAGAGAGAGCGAGAGAGAGAGAGAGAGAGAGAGAGAGAGAGAGAGAGAGAGAGAGAGAGAGAGAGAGAGAGAGAGAGAGAGAGAGAGAGAGAGAGTTGGTACGTAATAACTATTTCACACCCGGATATGTAAGAAAATAGAAAAAAACAAGCAGAAAAAGCTAGAGAGAAAAAAAATCTTATATTGATGCTACGAAAAAAAAGATAATAGTAAATAATAAAAGAAGAACAAGGATGAAGAATAAAAAATACTCCTACATAGAAAAAATCTACAAAATTCTAAACTTTCCAAAAATATTACACTTTCAGATACAATTAATATATTTTCAAGAAAGGCTAAAATTATACTCTCTCTCTCTCTCTCTCTCTCTCTCTCTCTCTCTCTCTCTCTCTCTCTCTCTCTCTCTCTCTCTCTCTCTCTCTCTCTCTCTCTCTCTCTCTCTCTCTCTCTCTCTCTCTCTCTCTCTCTTTACGTCGGTCCTTATCTCCATCACGTCTTGTTTTCAGGCTTCCAAGGCGGGCTGTGAGATAAGACTGTCACGTGGTATTACCCTGTGTTGCCTCCCTCTCCATGTCATTCTCTCTCTTTCTCTCTCTCTTCTCTCTCTCTCTCTCTCTCTCTCTCTCTCTCTCTCTAATATTTCTTAATTTTTTCATATGTTTTGGTTAATTTCTTTGTTATAATCGATGTATAATTTATTCAATACAACTATAGATATTTTTGAAACCATATTCTTTTTTTCATATGTTTGCTGATTTCCTTTTTTTATTTTTGACTTTAATGCAGGTTATGAAAAATATATTTGTAGTGATTTTACTTTTTTTCTCCCTTCCATGGATTGTTTAAATTATATATATATATATAATATATATATATATATATATATATATATATATATATATATATATATATATATATATATATTGCATTTGTAGAGAAACTGGTGTAGTTTTGGAATGAATTATATCACTTCACCCCAACAAATAAATAATAACTTTTATTTTACACATCTTTATTTTTGTATACAATGATATATTATTTTTACTGCTGTCAGAAATATACTTTTTTATATATTTTTTCTACCACCATCCATTTTTTTGAATAGTTAATGTAATATATATATTTGTTGTTACTGCATCATTGTCATTTGTAGTTATTTATTTTGCTGCATCTCTTTTTAACGCATACAAGATATTTTCTATATAAACATTTTCACCAAATTTTCACTTTTCACTTTATATATAAAACGTTCCTTCGTCTCACTTTTCTCTCCCTTCATTTCAACATTTCTCTTTCTATTTCTTTCTTTCACAAGCTTTCCTTCCTCCACCTCGGTTTTCTCTCCACCTATATCTTCTCTCACCATGCTGCCTGCCATCACTCCTCCTCCTCCTCCTCTTCCTCCTCCTCCTCTTCCTCCTCTTGCACCACCACCTCTTCCTCCTCCTCATTCAGTATAACAAGGAAAGGTTCAAATCTGGTCTTGTTGACTTACATTTTACCTGAATTGGCAGCCACTATTGGTATACCATTTTTAAAGTACACAAAGCAATTGAATATCTTGTTGTTCCCTCGTGTTGCATAAGGGACGAGGCGCCTTTGCAACGGCACACACACACACCGAGACGCCCTTAGGAGCCATGCCAAAGGAATAAAAGTGACTTACAAAAGACGGAAGAGAAACAAGGAGAGACACAGACCAGTAACGTATATAAAAATAATAATCCTACATCATCTATTTTAATCATCTTAAAGCTACAATGTATCTACGAAGTGTATTTCTGAGGCAGGTGTAATGTATTGTCAGGTTATAAAGTGTCTCCATGTTTTCATTGACACAGCTAAGTAATGTGTTCAATAACCGTAACACAATCCGTATTTAACGTGGCTGGCTCCCTTTCAACATAGCGTAAGACAAACACATACTACTACAACCCCTACCTTCCTTCCTACCTACCTACCTACCTACCTACCTACCTACCTTCCAACCCCTTCTGGTCATATATTCAAGTTGGGTTTCATTATTACAACTCTCCCCACGAACCTCCTCCTCTTCTGTGTGATGTCTTATCTCCCTCTCTCTCCCTCCCTCCCTCCCCCTCTTCCTGTTCCTCTTTCTACATTCCCCACCTCCTTCTCCTTCTACTTGTCTTCCTTTTCCTCTTTCATATAAAAAAATAATCTTACTCTTCATTCTTATTTTGTTTCTTGATTTTTTTTTCTTCGCGTTTTATTTGTATTATCACATATTTTACACTTTCTCTCATTCCATCATATTTTTTTTTCTCTATCTCCTGTTTCTTAATATCCATCCATTTTTTACTTACTCCACCAATCTCTTTCCCCATTCTCCTGGCTTTTGCTCTTCCTCTCTCCCTCATTCCCTTTATCCCTTCATCCTCTTACTCTCTCTCTCTCTCTCTCTCTCTCTCTCTCTCTCTCTCTCTCCTCTCTCTCTCTCTCTCTCTCTCTCTCTCTCTCTCTCTCTCTCTCTCTCTCTCTCTCTCTCTCTCTCTCTCTCTCTCTCTCTCTCTCTCTCTCTCTCTCTCTCTCTCCTTCCTTCCTTTCCTCACGGCTTCCCTCTCCCTCCTATTCCTTCTTTACGGCGCCTTCACTCACCCACACCAGGTAATATTGGCCTGAGTTACGCTTGAGTAAATCTTAATATAAGGCATAGTTATTTTTCTCCAACCCAGAAGATTATGGAAGTAGGATGGAAAGAACACACACACAAATAGACAAGTTAATGGATAGATAGATGTGGTATTAGTATTTTCACCTATAATACACAGGGAAATAATCTTCATTTTTACGTGTGATAGAAATGGTTGTAATGAGATGAATGACTTAAAGGTGAATGTATGTTTAATTTCTGTTTGTGTTATGTATGTATATGTTTTTTTGGGGATGTAAAGGGAAGAGTGTGGTGTATATTATAAGATATTAAGAAAAGGCGATTAAATATTCCTCCTCGAACTAAGGAGTTATAACTATATAGTGTTGCGATTTATACTTATTCAAAGCGAGATTAACATGTCAAGAATGAATTTAATATTTATAAATTGGGTTTTATTTATTTTTTCCACTGAGTTGGGTTTCTTAAGAGTTTCATTTACTTATATTTTGCAATCGTTGAACTCTTTTTTTTAGAATTATTTGAGTTGTATTTACATTTCCACTGAGTTAGGTTTAATATTAGTTCTTTTGAATATATTTTGCTATCGTTCAACTCTATCTCAATTAACGTCAAAAGAGACATTGGTGGAAAAAGTTTACTATATGTCAGGAGGCACATAACACACACCCACACACCCACACACACACACACACACACACTCAAACCATATTCATGCATGGAGTTACTACCACTATATATAGAAAAAAAATAATATATGTAGACGTAAATTTCTGCGGTGTGGGTAACAAATGTGTATGCAGGGAAAGTGAAAAAAAGAAAGCGAAAGCGAAAGAGAGAGAGAGAGAGAGAGAGAGAGAGAGAGAGAGAGAGAGAGAGAGAGAGAGAGAGAGAGAGAGAGAGAGAGAGAGAGAGAGAGAGAGAGAGAGAGAGAGAGAGAGAGAGAGAGAGACCAACCCATACAATCTCCTATTTAATTATTCTTGTCATACATAGGCAATTAACATACCACTATTTTATGTATTTAATAGAGTCTACCTCAAAGTATTTTTTCGTCGCTTTAAACACTAATATTAGGAAGAAAATGGAGACCCAGCTCACCTTAATGAAGTGTACGACAGGTGAGAGTACTCCTTAGAGGCTCAAATGTACCTCAATTAACAGGTGTGTGTGTGTGTGTGTGTGTGTGTGTGTGTGTGTGTGTGTGTGTGTGTGTGTGTGTGTGTGTGTGTGTGTGTGTGTGTGTGTGTGTGGGTGTCGCGATGATGAGTATTTTCAATGACAAAGAAATTACCACATTGACTT
>JAPQNM010000029.1:10336262-10338762 GCA_029783475.1 Metacarcinus magister | reverse complement strand
GTCAATTATGTATGTGTATAAGAAATAATATAAAAAATTTATACGTACGATTTGAATGATATACTTTAAAAAATTGAAGAAAAAAAAGTTCATATAAATTTAACACAATTATTGCTTATATTTGGGGGATATCTTTCTAATGAAAAATGTTTGCTAAAAAAAAATACCATTAAACAAAAAAAAATTGCATCTATACTAAAATCCTAATTGAAATATTTTTTTCTATCAATTAGTAATCTTAATAGGAATATCCTATATCTTTTTCATCAACATTAGTGAAGTATTAAATCTACTATAATGATTTTAACTTCAATCATAAACAAAATCAAATTTATTTTTAGAAATAAAAGTTACCCAGTAAAATAACCTTCAACTTTTGCTAGAAGTATTATATTAGTCTTATGTACAACATAGTTTAAAAAGATAAAAATCCATTGGCAAATAAAAAAAAATCACTATAGATTGAGATCAATTTTACAAATCCACGAGTCTGTATGATTGTTAAACGTGTCGTAAGGCTTAGTTATCAACCGTTTTAAACCACAAAGATAAATAACAAAGATATAAATCATGAATAAAAACAATAACAATAATAAACAAAAATATAATAAAAAACAATATTAATAATAACAACAACAACAATATTGACGTAAATAAAAAAAAATCATTACATTCCAAATATTTCGCGCTCAGAGAAGTACAACAAATACAAACACACGCCTGTTATCCTCCCTTTACACAGTTTTGCATAATAATAATAACTAACGGAAAGGATTGGCGTTGTTGTTAAAGCCACGAGTCACCTAACCATGCATTGACAGGACCACCAGCACCAACAGAACCAACAGAACACAACAGAACATACCAGTACAACCTCACAACAGAACCATACCAATACAACCTCACAAAACCATACAAACAACCTCACAACAAACCATCAGGCATCAATCTTACATACTTACACTTTACACTCCTTCAACCTCCTCTAACCTCACTCATCCACATTTAAATAACTTACTTATATGAAGAAGAAAAAAAACACTTATGAAATGTTCTCTGTTATTCACATTTCAATTAGATTTCTTCATAGTTTCTAAGTAGATGAAAGAACATTAGCAGAACGTTTTTGACACCTTCCCATAAGTGCACTTCAACAAGGTAACACTAATCTAGGTTTAATTAACTCTAAGGTTTGTGCATGAACTCTTTATCACTTATTAATTAATCAGTCTGTGTGACGCGCGACTTGGCGAAATGGAAGAAAATTAACGTTTGATAGAAAATGGAATACGTGCTTACTAAAATATATTAAGTGTGAATGATGTCAATTAATGTTTTTTTCTCGTAAATCATCACCGTATGAACCAGATTACCGTGAGAGAGAGAGAGAGAGAGAGAGAGAGAGAGAGAGAGAGAGAGAGAGAGAGAGAGAGAGAGAGAGAGAGAGAGAGAGAGAAACTACTAATTCAATTCTCTTCCATTTTTCTTTTGGAAGTCATTACGTGGACAATCAGCAAAAAGCGGCGATAGAGCGGGAGGGAGGAAGGGAGGAAGGAAGGAGAAAAGATGATTGGAAAGTGATACGAACATGATAAAGGAGACGCTAAAGTAGGACCATGAAGACAAAGGAGAAGGAAAATGAGGGAATATGTCTGTCCATCCAAGTATGACAGAGTAAAAAGAGACGGGAGGGAAACTTGCTTGTACGAGAGGAGGGAAACTACACTAGCTAACTCAAAGGGGGATATTTCAGCCAGGTAAAGTGTTTTTAAGCGTCAAGCAGAGACAAGAAAGGGGGGAAAAAAGGACACGAAAAATAAGAGAAGAGAAAGAAAGAAAGAAAATGGTTCAAAAGTTACGAGTTGCGGATGGAGGAAAAATAACAACAGAGGATAAAGAGGAAAAAATAAAGAGTAAAAGAGAGAGGATGAAGTAAACTTTTCAACACTCAAAAAAGAAACTAAAATGCCAGCAAACATTAGAAACGAGGAGGAGGAGGAAGAGGAAGATGAGGAGGAGGAAGAGGAAGAGGAAGAGGAAGAGGAGGAGGAGGAGGAGGAGGAGGAGGCAAACACTAAAAATATCACCAAGAAGGAAAGTTTGTGATTTTAAGCTCAAGGATGAAAAATACAACAAAATGAGAGCAAGGGGGGGGGAGAGAGAGAGAGAGAGAGAGAGAGAGAGAGAGAGAGAGAGAGAGAGAGAGAGAGAGAGAGAGAGAGAGAGAGAGAGAGAGAGAGAGAGAGAGAGAGAGAGAGAATAAGATGAAAAATAACCCGACCATGTCTCCTTAATTCTCGGATCTTGTGTGTGTCTGTGTGTGTGTGTGTGTGTGTGTGTGTGTGTGTGTGCTGTGTGTGTGTGTGTGTGTGTGTGTGTGTGTGTGTGTGTGTGTGTGTGTGTGTGTGTGTGTGTGTGTGTGTGTGTGTGTGTGTGTGTGAAATAAACGACACTAGAATATAGAAAAAAATTAAAAATACCAAAAAATAGAAAAAAGAAT
>JAPQNM010000029.1:10326262-10331262 GCA_029783475.1 Metacarcinus magister | reverse complement strand
GAGAAATGCGAGGAGATATGAGAAAGAGGAGGAGGAGGAGGAGGGAGATATGTAATAAATGAAAGAAAAATGAGAGATATGAATTAACATCGACACATCTACACAAAACACACACATACACACACATATACTTACATAAATATAATGAAAGAATATTGAATGAACGCAAGGGTAAAGAAAATTAATAATAAATACATATACATGAAGAGAGAAGGGAAAATAATATGAATTTTTTTTGTTTTGACATTTCATATTTTCGAAGTAAAGAAAAAAATAAAGGCTATGAAACATTATAAAGTTGTATAAGGAAATCGTTATTGCTCTTTTTATATATATGTTGTTCTCTCTCTCTCTCTCTCTCTCTCTCTCTCTCTCTCTCTCTCTCTCTCTCTCTCTCTCTCTCTCTCTCTCTCTCTCTCTCTCTCTCTCTCTCAAGTAAATCTGCGGTAAAGTAAAGCCTTGTCTTGTATCATGGTTATGCCGTTTTCTTTAATTCAGCGCGAGAGAGAGAGAGAGAGAGAGAGAGAGAGAGGGAGAGAGAGAGAGAGAGAGAGAGAGAGAGAGAGAGAGAGAGAGAGAGAGAGAGAGAGAGAGAGAGAGAGAACAAAATAGAGATAGCGATAGAGACAGCGAGAAAAAAGTATTCCATAAAAAAGAGCAATAACGTAAAAAAAATAAATAAATAAATAAAATAACGAAGATACACAAATTAAATCACCACCACAACAACAAAAGCAGCAAAAACACCACAACCACACCACCAACCACAACACCAAAACGAAAAAAACACACCACCACCACCACCAACACCACCACAAACACCGCAATCACCACAGGCGTCTCAGAATAGCCACGAGAGAGAGAGAAAAAAAAAAGAGAGAGAGAGAGAGAGAGAGAGGTAGAAGTAGAATTATATGCAGAACCCACCTGACGAGGGCTCAAGAGAGGGAGTTAAATCTATGTGTATTTACATCTTCAGGGGAGTGATAGAAATAGTTCCCCTTGAGAGGCGTTATTTCTCTCCCTCCTCCGCTCTGGTGTCCGTGGGAATCGCGGCTCAGGTTATATATGGGAGAGGAGCTGTCTGTGGGAGAAGGGGAGAGCCTGGAAGAGGAGGGAGAGGAAGGGAGGGAAGGAAAGAGAGGAAGAGAGGGAGAAGGGAAGCAGACAAACACACAAATCGGGCTACCAGGAGGCGCTGTCGACGTGTGTGTGTGTGTGTGTGTGTGTGTGTGTGTGTGTGTGTGTGTGTGTGTGTGTGTGTGTGTGTGTGTGTGTGTGTGTGTGTGTGTGTGTGTGTGTGTGTGTGTGTGATTGATTACTAAAGAGGGATTACAATACTGGGAATCGTAAGTGGAACAGAAGTAATAATAATGATAATAATAATAGTAATAATAATGATACTAATAATAGGGTGAAGAACGCAAACATTACTATCATCATTACTACTATTACTATTATTACTATTATTACCATCATTCCTATCAACACTATTACTACTCCTATCATTACCGCGTCATTAATACTGTAGCTTTTATGAAATCCCAACTCATCATACAGCAATCCAATCCATTTCAATCCCTACCTTCACCACCCACACACCTGTCCATGCAACACTCTATTACTACATAACTAAACCAATACAGAAACAAAATATACATCACATACTAAACTTTATACTTTATACACACCTCGGTTTAGTACATCACCTTTATACACCTGGAGGTAATTAAATCTTTCTTAGTGTATTTTTTTCCCTCTCGCTACCTCTTTATCTCCTCTTTTTTCCTCCGAGTAGAAGCAGGTTAGTTATGTGAGACACCTGGCCTTGGGGGAACTTACCTGAAGGAGAAACTACCTTTGTCCTTAGCTGTAATGAACCTATTTAGAAAGGTGAAGCATACCTGTGTTAAGAGAGAGTGAGTGAGAGAGAGGGAAAAAGAGTGCGAGATAAAAGAGGAGAGAAAGAGAGTATACCACAATAAAATACCTCACCGTCTCTCTTTTACTCCCCTCCCCTCTTCTCTCTCTCTCTCTCTCCCTCTCTCTTCCTACTGTAATGTTGGTTCAGTTGCTGTCAAGTTGAATTTTTCCTTACCCTTATATTTTTCCGAGGAATTTTTGCACCTGAGGGGAATAGGAGGGGAGTTAGGGATGCATTATGGGGTAAGGATTTATGTTTACAGGCGGGAACTTTATCAGGCGAAGAGAAATTCAGGGTAAAATGTTGCGTGAAGTTGAGAAATACTTTTTGAAGTTTTGACACCTTGCGGGGGGGAGGAAAAAATTCTTAATGGAGGAGGAATTTATTGAAGGGAGAAAAAAAATATTGATAGTGGTTATTTCTTTTCATGGTGTTGATATGTGTGTGTGTGTGTGTGTGTGTGTTTGTATACGTGTATGTGTGTGTGTACGTGTATGTGAGATGATGATAAGTAAGAATGAAAATAGGGAAGAAAAAAAATACTTCAGTCTTACCTACAAACCAACTGGATTTTACCACAACTCACCACCACAATCACCACTACTACCCTATCCCCTTCCATCTACCGCAATCACCACGCACCAACGCGCTCACCACCACTATTGCACCACCTTGAAAACACACCACCAATACCCTGACAGCCTCGCACCTGCCATTACCAACCTTACCTGGGCGCGGGCAACAAGGAGGTGTAGGAGTGTAATTGCAGGGGTGTGGGAGAGGGAGAAAGAAAAAGAGAAAGAAAGAAATAGGTAAACACACACAAAGGAAGAGAGATGGAATAAACTGAAAGATATACATAACAGACATACATACACTTAAACTTACATACATAGGAATGAACATAGAAAAAAACTACACATATAAACGATACACAGACAAAGGTTAAGACAAATTTGATACTCTGAACCCCACGTTATATATACAAGCAACACCCCTTTCCCTTCCCCTTCCCCTTCCCCTTCCCCTTCCCCTTCCCCTTCCCCTTCCCCTTCCCCTCACCCCCCTCTCACATACATAAGGGTACACACAGACGGACTCCCTTTTTCTCCTTTTCTCCTTCTCCTCCTCCTCCTCCTCCTCGTCGTCGTCTCCAACTTTTTCCCGTCTTACTACAGCGGGAGAACATGAAGGAAGGTAGGAGTCACGAGCTAATCCTATAATCTCAAGTATTATGGCGAGGAAAGAAGGTGAAGGAAAGACATTTGTTCCCTATGATTATAATTTTTTTTTACCACCTGTGTTAGAGAGAGAGAGTGAGAGAGACAGAGACAGAGACAGAGAGAGACAGAGACAGAGAGAGAGCAAGGAGCCAGTCGTAAGATGGAGAAACAGTAAGGGCGAATAGAATACAAGAATTTATTGGTCTGAAACGGAAGGTGGAAAGGTTAACGGAGGAGAGTTAAAAGAGGGTAGACAGAGAGCATTATAGAGGGTTGGATTGCAAGGGTTTAAGCATTCAAGAAGGGTGAAGAGAGTCTATAGGAGAGAGTGAGAGGTGAAAGGAGTCTATGGGAGAGGGTGCGAGGTATTGATGTGGTTGTTATGATTAGAGGTAACGAGTCTCAGGTAATTGAGATGTTAGGAGTAATTAGTGAGAGAAATAGAGAAATAGAGAGATAATAAGATATAAAAACAAGAAGATAAGCATAGAGAGAAAAGATTAAGTGGGAAGAATAGATAAAGGTAAGTGGAGGAGGAGGAGGAGGAGGAGGAGGAGGAGGAGGAGGAGGAGGAGGAGGAGCTGGGAGAGAAAAGGAGGAGAGGAAAATCTTGGGCACACCACTATTGGGAGAGAACAGATGACAATAGACGGCAATAGATGGTGCACTCAAGCACGCCAATGAGAATTAATCTGACTAGTAAGTAGGAAAGAGAAAGAGAAAGAGAGAGAGAGAGAGAGAGAGAGAGAGAGAGAGAGAGAGAGAGAGAGAGAGAGAGAGAGAGAGAGAGAGAGAGAGAGAGAGAGAAAACCACTAACAATAATGTAATATCTAAAACAAGTAGCAAAGAGAGAGCGATACAAAGAAAGTGGATGGATGAATAGATGGATGAAATGGATGTGGATGAAGGGTGGAGGCGTGTGGATACAAGCAAGAGGGAAGTGGATGAAGAAAGAGAAAGTGGTTGCGGTGATGAGTGACTGGAAGGAAGTGGGAAAAGGAATAAAAGGAAATGGAAGAGAAAGAGAAGAAGGAGGAGGAGGAGGATGAGAGGGACAGGAGGAGGAGGAGGAGGAGGAGGAGGAGGAGGAGGAGGAGGAACAAGAAGCCCCTGAGGAAGACACACTACCGCCTCCAAATCCTCATAAATTCATGGGGAATAATGTTCATACCTACTCATTGCCTAGCTAAAGACGTTTCTCTTCTCATTTCTTAGCAATTCCCCTTTATTACGCTGCATCTCTCTTCCTGCTTGCTATAACTTCCCTCCTCTGTTCCTATCTTTTCTTTCTCTTTTATCTCTAATATCTACTAATTTCCTTCCTGCTTCACTTTATTGATATCATAAGTTAAAGTAGAGTGTTTTTTTCTCTCCTTTTATCTCTATCTCTCTTTCTCTCGCTTGCTTTTTCTCTATTTTTCTTTCTGTCTCTTTTATTATGTACCTGTAATTAATCATACCTTTCCTTGCGTGTTTTGCTTCCATAAGGTTTAGTCTGTCTCTCTCTCTCTCTCTCTCTCTCTCTCTCTCTCTCTCTCTCTCTCTCTCTCTCTCTCTCTCTCTCTCTCTCTCTCTCTCTCAGTACAGGAAGACAAAGAATGGGAAAATGGTTTAGATAGAGGGATTATAAAAAGAAAAACGGATTTGGAGGAATAACCGCTATGAAAAAAAAACACAAAGAGAGGATTAAAACACAAACATGAAGATGGAAAAAACACACACTATATATAAAAACTGACAGAAACACACATACGTTAAAAAATGAAAAAAAATTGGAAAAAACAACACAGAAATAAGAAGAAATTGAAACTAAAAAAAAAATATATATAGAAAGAAAAAAACAAACAGACAC
>JAPQNM010000029.1:10316262-10323762 GCA_029783475.1 Metacarcinus magister | reverse complement strand
GAAGAGGAGGAGGAAGAGGATAAATATAGCGATGAACAAAAGGAAAGATGGAAGAGGCGGAGGATGAAAAGGAGGAGGCGAAGGACGGATTAAGAGGATCCAGTAATTTTCTTTTTTCTTTATTTCCCTCTCACTTCTCTTTGAATCTTTCCTTTTACCACCTCTCGCTATCTATATCTCTCCCTCTCTCCCTCTCTCCCTCTCTCCCTCTCTCCCTCTCTCTCTCTCTCTCTCTCTCTCTCTCTCTCTCTCTCTGCCCTGTAATCTATAGCGTATGTACAATATTTTTCCTCCAATTCTGAATAATCAGCAGACGTGAGAGGAAGATGAGAAGGGAAAATGAAGAGGGAAATACGAGAGAATACCTTAATAATGAGAAACAGGAGGAGAAGCGAAGAAAACGAAGGAACAAGACAATGAAGGAAGGAAGGAAGGAAGGAAGGAAGGCGTGAGGATTAAAGGAGCTATCGTTAATGATTAAATATTGAGGAGAAAGGAGGGGAAAGGAGGAGAAAGGAGGAGAAAGGAGAGGGAAAGAGTGGGAGGAGACTCTATAGACTAATCAAAGGAAGAAAACGAATATTAAAATAGTCTTAATATAAAGTACTAACAAAGCTATGAAAATGATTACTCTGTAGTGGTTGATAATAGAGGAATGATTATATATCTAAAAAATAAAACTAGATATATATTGAAAACAAGAAACGTAAGAAGAGGGGAAGAAGGACAAAAGGTGAGGCAAGATAAGCTGGATGAAGAAGCTAGTGAGAAGGAAAATGATTAAAAATAACGAGAAAAAAAATACTTAAAAATGTAAATTAAGAACAATTAAAAAAAACGTAAAAATAACAGAAGATCAATGAAATACAATACATTAAAAAAAAAGTATATTTTCATACATTGTCCAAAGACCAAGACAGAAGGAAGAAAGGAAACAAAGGAAATTGAAACACACAAAAAAAAAAGGAAATATGAAGAAAAAGAAGGACAAAAAAAACTGAACAAAAAACACCAAACACAAGAGTAGGAAACGAAAAAAAAAATAAAATAAAAAAATAAAAACCAGAAATCAAGACGCAAGTAACAGAACAAAAGAAAGAGAGAGAAAGAAAGATAGAGAAGAGAAAGACGGGAGGAGAGCGATACGATTAGGAACAGGTGATTGGACGATTGCCTTTCGAACCGGGAGATAGGAGAAAACCCGGGTATTTGTGGCTCTTATACCTCGCGGCGCCAAGGACAAGTAAAGAGAAAAAAATGAAAGACGTTTATCAGAAGCATTTGTTCGGATTCCGAGGTCGAGCTGTGACCGGATGGAAGGGGGAATTCGGGAGGTGTTGCTGGCTTCATTTCGTTTTAATTTACACTGCGAACTGAGGAGGAGAAAGAGAAAGGAATGAAGGAAGGAAGGAAGGAAGCTTTGATATGAAGTGAAGGAGGCTGGCACAGGGAGGAGGAGGAGGAGGAGGAGGAGGGATGGAAGCAAGAAAGGAAGAGAGGTAAGGAAAGAGATTGCAGTGGGAGGGAATAAGGTGGAGAAATTGTGGGTGTAAAAACGTGAGAGTTGGGGTGGTTTGAAATGAACGAAGAGGAGGAGGAGGAGGAGGAGGAGGAGGAGGAGGAAGAGGAGGAGGAGGATGAAGAGGAGGAAAGGGAGAAGTGCAAAGACGAGGACTAAAAGAAATATGGAGGGGGTGATGGAAGAAGATAGAGAGGACGAACACATTTAAATATATATGAAGGACAGTTACAGGAGATGTTTTATGTTTTAACGAAGGCACTTGAACTAATATTATGGGCAAACCACGTGTAGGATGACGAGGACGAGGACGAAGACGATGGTAAGGAAGAGGACAACCATAGAAACATTGCAAGAGGGGACAAAAGCATGCTATTGGCTTAGAATGTGGTTGCCTTCTACAATTCATCACTAATAGTACGAGGATAGGATGAAAAAGGTAAGTAAGAAATAGCTAGAAAGAGATTGAAGGAAAAAAGAGAGGAATGATCATTTCAACAAATATTACTTCAAACTGCTATATTTTTTAATCCCAGATACATCCGTCCTCCCTTCATCATTCGTCATACACAAAATGCAGAGAAGCAACGCTGGATTTCCTCCCAGAGATATTTTTGAAACATTTGAAAGAAGAAAATATAGCACATGCAACTGAAAACCCCGATTGGAAGGCTGTAATATAGCTGAGTGGGAGAGTCATGACGTGTTAAAATGATGAAAACTGAAAACATGGGAGACGCGTCAAGGATATTAACAAATACATTAACGAATCAGGTAATCGCGTGATGCACTCGCTCATGAGTAACAAAAATACATCATAAATCAGACAGGATTTATGTTTAATCCCATCATCATCATCATCATCACTTAGTGTTTAACCTTGCATGCCCTTCAATCTTTATTTGTCAATTTCACTGGTAATTTTCTCACTGATTTTCTTGACATAATAACATTTCTAACTCTATACCATTAAGTTCATACGCTGTTCTTACTAAAAACGAGTTGAAAACGTAAACACACACTTAACTAAACATTACTTCGAGTTGATGCACAAACACAACGCCTCACCGTACCTCACTTGTAGTACATTCTGTAGAAAACGTACTAAGATTACCTAAACATTCTGAGGACAACGTTCAACAGAGAGCAAGAGATGAGGTGGCCCCCGCCTGACTGTTTCCAGCTCAAGAGTTACTCCAACTTCTGACTCGAGTGGCCCTTCAAGCTGGCCCTCCACACTCGCTCAAGTCCTCACTCTAACTCCAACGGATGGATGGCCTCAAGGCTGACGCAGGGAGCAAGAAAGAGTTTGTTTTGATTCAGATATTCTAGATGCAGGTGTGGACAAGAGGGATGAAAGGGAAGAGGGAGAGAGAGAGGTGATACAAGTGGGAAGGGAAGGAAGATGACGCTCTGGACAGGTAGAAAAAAATGATACAAACAAACAAGTAGAGGCACTGGAGAGAAGGAAAGGAGGGACGCCAGAATAGGTACGATATACAGGTACGAGACGAACATTAGACCCTGTAAAGTGGACCCTACCTAGACCCTGGAACCTGTACTCTGGACCCTAGAACCTAGACTTTGGACCTGGACTCTTCATTCCAGTGGCACGGGGCAACCCACCAACACTCGGGTAAGCCCTCGAGCACCTTCATACAACTGACACACAACGACCTCCCTGAGAACGTTCTGTATACATGAGAACCTTCAGTACACGCTGCTACTCACGCTCGGGGCAGTGGCAACGAAACGAATGCTAATGTGATTTCAAGGTACAGGTTAATTAATGGAGACTCGTGTATTTTTTTCTTGCTGAATATAATGCTTACTTGAGAGTTGCTTGACGATGTTAATATATACAAAGAAATATAATAATATAATTGTACTCTGATCTCATGTTCTCAGCAGGAGAGGTCATTATTCTACTATTAGTTATTGCAGTTGTTACGGCCAACGGTCCTTAAATGGTTACTCTATGTAGGTCGGCGAGAAAACTCATAAATAAATGTTATTACAATATTATCTTCACACTTGGTTCACAAATTATGTGGTGAAATACTACTTGTCCATTGGCAAAAAAAAAAATCTAATAAACGGTAGTTAAGTACAACCGTCCAGCATATAGAAGGAAAATAGCATATATATATATATATATATATATATATATATATATATATATATATATATATATATATATATATATATACTAGTAATCACCACCAAACACCACCACCCACACCATGAGGAGAAAATACACAGTACCCAAACCCAAACACTTAAGAACTGAGCAGTTTAATAAGCGCCGGAACACTAATTAAAGACACGCAGCGCTACCAACAAAAGCGGGGAAAGCAAAAGCCACGTCTAGCATCACTGCCGTACCATAAATTGACACTTTGAAATATAAAATGTAAATAAAGGAGGAACATACTTACAAAATCAGCGACCAGGGACAACCAGCGTCAATAAATCCTCTCCAGGCACACCACACTCCCTCACAAGTCCAAGTCTGAGTCACTTCTACTCGTCTCGCGTGGCAGACAGCCTTTCAGTTTCTATGTTGGATCGAGAGGGTTCCCGAAGCTCCGAGAAGGTGTGTATGAAGCTTCGTGAGGATTCCTGAAACTCCGAGAAGGCGCGTATGAAGCCTCGAGAGTGTGAGGTGGTTGCCGATCATTATTATCTCTCCCTCATTCAGCAGTGCGAGTAACTGGTGCTAACAGTGAGGTATTTACAATGCTGTGCACATCAATACAGCTTAGAATGTAATGACAACCTCAGATAAAAGCTTCCTTATCTCCATGAAAGAAAATGAACCAACTGAGAATAAAATATCGAAATTCATTGGAGAGAAATTAATTAATCTCATTTGGGAATAGAAAATAATAATAAAAAAGGACAACAATCGTAATAGTCTTTTCTGGGAATTAACTCCACTTTACGCTTCTCAACATTCTTAACTTTTTAATCAAGTTACTGTAGCCTTTCTAACTCCTTAACAACTTTTATCATCCGGGACTACAAATTCCAACACAAAGGTACATTACAGCTAACACACACAAATATAAACCTTTCTAATATTAAACTCAATCAGAGGAAGGAAGAAGAGGACGACAAAGAGGATTCAGGTAAATTCTTCATGACAAGAGAAAATTAAGTACATATTAAAGAGAGAGAGAGAGAGAGAGAGAGAGAGAGAGAGAGAGAGAGAGAGAGAGAGAGAGAGAGAGAGAGAGAGAGAGAGAGAGAGAGAGAGAGAGAGAACAGAAGAGAATTGCACAATATACATTTGAATACATAACTGACATTGCACCATCCCCTCCTCCTCCCCATTACACCCTCCCCCCCCCACACACACTTACACACACACACACACACACACACACACACACACACAAAGGAAATAGATAATAGATATATAAATATGTGCAACTTTCCCGGCCATCAAATCTAAATCGCAATTTGCCTCAATTCCCAACATATTGCAATTATAATTCACTGCTTGGCCTTTTACCGAACGAGACCGTCATCAAAGTGCGCGGCGCCTTTATGAAATCGCTCACACATGACAACATAAATGGCCAAAAAGGGAACATTTTATACCACATTGAAGCAGGAAGAGGAAGAAGAAGAGGAGGAGGAGGAGGAGGAGGAGGAGGAGGAGGAGGAGGAGGAGGAGGAGGAGGTGAGAAAGAAAGATAGAGACAAAGAAAAAAGTGAAAGTGAGACAGAATGAAACCATGAATATATAAATGAATGAATGAACGTAAAAAAAAAAAAAACTACACACACTAAACTCACAACTGTAAAAGTATATAATTAATCTCACAAAAAAGTTACAACACTGCAAGGAAGCAAGGAGAAAATTGGTGGAAATAAAAAGGACAATACAACACAATTTTTTTTTCCGCACGTGTAAGAGAACTGTGAATAATCAAGAAGGAAATACAAGCCAAATAAACAGGAAAAAGAATAATAAAAACACAACACCAAGGAAACAGAGAAATAAGGTGAGGGGAAAAAAAAAAATAATAATCTGGGGAAACAAAGCCAGGTAAGGTAAGGGAAATTAAGCAAGGTAAAGCAGGAGGGAACAGGTAGATTTAATATGTAAATTAGATGACCAGAAGGCATTGTCAACAAACCTCAACACAAGTCTTTGACAATATACAGGTGAAAGATACTAATTATCATCCACCTGTCTATCTTACCTTACCTCTTCCTTCATCTTACCTTTTTTAATATATCTTATTTTCTCTTCTTCTTGTCTCTCACTCATAATCACGACATAATTAAATTTTTATAATGCCACACTGCCCTTGAGTGAACTTGCATCGAGATAAATAAGAATTAAGATGAAATTGAGTTAGGTTAAGAGGCGTGAGGTTGTGATGGATGTAAATTACTTGCTCAAAATTAATCTCCAACACCATGAAGGCTTGTTAGGAAATTAGTAGAGAGTTAAGGGAAATTTCATAGCCTTCAGTCACTACGTAGAAAGGATGAAGTGCTTTTAGTCTAAGTATTCAATATATGATTATCTAAATTCTATACATACGACTCAATGCTTCACTTTCATTGATCTATTCACTTATTTAGTTCTCTATTCATTAACTAATATATTCACTTATTTATATATTCGTGATTATTTCTTCTATTTTGTGTAGTTCAGGCATCCAGATCGATAAATTTATGTTAAGACAATGGTGGAAATTAACTTTTTTTTTTTGTTTATATATATATCTAGTACATGTAATTGAAACACTCACTCACAAATACTTTCAGGAACTCGTTGAGGCTTTAAATCAAGACTAGAGAGTGAGTGTGCGGAAGACTAATTCATGTTTGCTATCGTATCTTTGTTCAGTACGAGTTAGTGAGACGGTGGAAACAGAATGTAAACCCACACTAGACGACTTTAATGATTTCCCAACCTGTAGTGAGAGAGAGAGAGAGAGAGAGAGAGAGAGAGAGAGAGAGAGAGAGAGAGAGAGAGAGAGAGAGAGAGAGAGAGAGAGAGAGAGAGAGAGAAAAAAAAAAGTAGAATCATAATCTCATACTAACAATCTCAAGACTACCAAATATAGATCAGTAATCGTAATATATGTGAAAAATCTCTCATTACTCTCTCTGTCTCTCTCTCTCTCTCTCTCTCTCTCTCTCTCTCTCTCTCTCTCTCTCTCTCTCTCTCTCTCTCTCTCTCTCTCTCTCTCTCTCTCTCCATGCCTTCCCCTCAGTGTCTTGCCCTTTGCTTAGTATTAGTCGCCGGGGATCGTAAGGCAAAAAGGAAGTGGTACAAAGTTTTTAACGAGGCAGTTCAGGAGAATTACGTTATCCTATGTCAGAGGATAGAAGTTGGGTTGCCTGGTGTATCCAAGGTCCCGTAATTGTCTGAAGGGGCCACGCAACGAGGAAGAGGAGGAGGAAGAGGAGGAGGAGGAAGAGGAGGAGGAGGGGAAGGAGGAGGAGGAGAAGTGAGGAAGAAAAAATGAGTACACGAAGGGACAGTACAAAGCAAGGAGGAGGATAAGAGACGTAGAGTAATTACATCAACACACTAATTACTACGAGGAGGAGTCTTGCCTGTATACCTGCATGTACAAGACTGTAATTAATCACTAACGACTTGACTTGACTCAGCAACATATTCCTGCACAGCGACGCAAGCCAAAGGTACAGTTACAATGGCGTTGATTGACAGGTAGGCAGAGAGGGTGGGCAGGGAGGGCAGGGAGGGCAGGGGAAGGCAGAGGGCTGGAAGGGAAGGAGTGACAGGGTGACAGGTGTGCAGAGGGCAGGTAGAGCGCTGGGAAAGGGATGGAGAAGCGTCAATTTAGTTTCGAGTCAATAGTTTCCCTGCTTCACTTTCCACCTGGTGTGATCTGCGTGAGGATTGCCTGCTCTTAACTTTTCAGCGTCCCTGTGAGAGCTGGATTCACCGGCTTAAACTACTTCTTTTTTATCTTCTCTCTTTTTTT
>JAPQNM010000029.1:10298762-10311262 GCA_029783475.1 Metacarcinus magister | reverse complement strand
CCTCTCCCTCATTTCCTTCCTTAATTGTGTCCCGCACTCTCCCCTCTGCCCTTCCTCAGTGCACGGAAAGAGAAAGAGGAAAAAAAAGAAAGAACACGGTGCAATATTTACCATGAAAACATTGCTTGTATTTTCATGTCATCGAAAAAAATGGTGTACTTTTTCTTCTTCTTCTTTTTAATCTTAATCGTAGTAAGCATGCACGCACACTAAACATTCTTATATTTTCCTCCCTCCCTCTCTCTCTCTCTCTTTCTTTATTCCTCCCTAGTTTTTTTTCTGGACTCTGTTTCCTTCCCAACATGTAAACAGCAACGAAGATATCTATGAAATAAATATATATAATGGAGTAAAAAGGATATAAATTCAACATGGTAGCGAGGTAGAGCATGTGACACTTCTACTCCTTCAGCACCTTCCCTTACGTGCGACAATTAATTACACCCATTTTTATGCAGGTAGTCGATGCAAGCTTTATATCACTGAAGGAGGAGGAGGAGGAGGAAGAAGAAGAGGAGGAGGAGGAAGAGGAAGAGGAGGGGACGCGTAACAAACAGGACCATACATAACACACAGGAATACAGGTAACACATAAGAACAGGTAATGTATAACATGCAACACACAGGTAAAGGGAACATATAGTAACATATATAACACACAGGAACACTTTAACACGTAGTAACCGGTAACAGACGAGGAAGTAACACACAAAGAAGAAGTTTTGCCATTTAGGTTTTATATACATCGTTTAGTAGTAAAAAAAACAATGAATAAATTGATAAATATATAAAATCGATAAATAGCCAAGTCAATTATCACAAAACCATTTTAAATCAACTAAATCATACAACCAATGAAAGACCTTGAAAGACGATTAGATTCAAACAAAATTAATACGATTAACATATCATTACATTTAAAACCATTTCATCTTCTTTAAAAACCACATAAGTTTTCCTTTTTTTTCTTCATTTCCTACTACCAACACAGACACACACACACACACACACACACACACACACACACACACACACACACACACAAGGATCCAAGCCAAATTTATGCATATCCTCGAAGCATCATACATAAAGCATATCATTATTATTACTAACCAACTTCATGGGTGGTGGTGGCCTTCAAAGACAATTTTGTGCAAGATATTAATGGTAACATAACCCTTACCGATACTCTGCAGGAAATCCTCTTATGTTACGATAATTTTGCGGCCTCTTACGTTATAGCGAGGAGGAGGAGGAGGAGGAGGAGGAGGGGGAGGGGGTGGAGGGGGTGGAGGAGGGGGAGGGGGTGGAGGGGGTGGAGGAGGAGGAGGAGGAGGAGGAGGAGGGGGAGGAGGAGGAGAAGGGGCGTGAAATTTACTGGAATGTCCAAATATCTTCTGTTATATATCACCTAAATAAAACATGTTGAGGAGGGAAGGGAAGGGGAGGACTATCACTCTTGTAAATTGACCCAAAATTTATATCAAATAAAGAAATATGATTGTCACTACTAAGCGTAACCGATACAAAGAATAATAATAAACAAATGAATCACGACAATGAACCATATAAATAGACATCTTCACATATTAAAACACAAACACACACACACACACACACACACACATACGAAGCTATTAAAAACCTACACTAAACAGAACACTAAACAACAAAAACCAACACAATACAATACAGCTTCACGTAGGTAGTGGAAGCTGTGACGAGGGAAGAGGGAAAGGTTGATGTAAAAAGCTTGGGATAAATAAATAGTGTTCTGTTGCTGCGACGGACGACAGCCACAAAAACAGCCTCTCAATCACTTGGTGGGAAAAAAGCACGCATCTAGCCTCTCGTCACGCGATACGGCAAAGAAGCGGAAATTCATCACAGGGGTTAAAATCGCGTGAAAATCCTAGAGGAGAGCATAGCAGCGGATCCTCGACCTAAGAAACACCGGTGCGAGGGTCGAGTCTTCCTTGCACTGCCTCTCGCTGCTTGTGTTTGCAAAGCCGTGAGCTACAGAGGTTTTCACTTTGTGCGGCAAACTCCGAGCTGGAGAGAAGGAAAAAATAAAGAGGAAAAATGACAAAAATTCAAACCGCTGCAGTTGAGAAAAGCTTAATTACAACCACAAAGAGTTACCGTGTTTGTTTGTGTGTGTTTGTGTGTTTTTGGGTGTGTGTGTGTGTGTGTGTGTGTGTGTGTGTGTGTGTGTGTGTGTGTGTGTGTGTGTGTGTGTGTGTGTGTGTGTGTGTGTGTGTGTGTGTGTGTGTGTGTAAGTGTGTGTGTGTCTGTGTGTGTGTGTGTGTGTGTGTGTGTGTGTGTGTGTGTGTGTGTGTGTGTGTGTATGACAGCTATGTTAGAGGGAAAGAGGAAAACAAACAGGGCATGAACTACATTATCCTGTATTTCCTACGTCCAACATAATGAGCGGAAAATAAGTTCATAAAAAATATATTAAAAAACTCACATAAGTCAGCCGTCTCATGAAAAATAAGTAAATAAAGACAAAAATAATATTATATCAAACAAGCAGCTGTTGTATGTAATTTTTTTTTCTTTGTCATTTCCTTATCTCTATGATACGTACAAAAAACTAAGTGAATGGTACGGCCACATGAAGAAAAAAAAAACATCTATATTTCAATGGATATAGGACAAGAAAAACTAGACTTGAAATACTGTAACGTTTGGTCTTTCCTCTTGAACATTAGTTAATATAAGTAAGTAAGGATGAAACAAATTAGTACGTGTTTAAAGAAGGATTAACCCGCATTAAAGTATAAGCTTTTTACACCTATATTAATATTATTTTGTTGCACTCAATGATACTATAATAAAGATGATTATGACACTATTACCATTATTACTATTACTATTATTATTAATACTATTACTACTACTACTATGAAAACAACTACCACAACAAAAGAATATAATAATGTTAGAAAAGAGAATAATAGTAAAATAAACAGTTTCAATCAAACAAATAAATAAGACAAAATAACAAATATACATCAAGAAGAAAGAATACAATTGCATTTAAAACAAAGGCAGACTATCCCCCCCGCCTCCCAAAGCAGCTGATTCTCTTTGACTTCAGGCTCTCATTTTTGTTCTCTCTCCCTACCTCTCTCTCTATCTCTCTCTTTATCTATCTATCTATTCATTTATCTAGCTCTGTTTTGTCTATCTATCTCTCTCTCTTTTTATCTATCTATCTCAAACACCATTGACTTAAACTTGGAAATAAATGAAATAAAACTAACAAAGTGTAGTCTCGTTTCTATCCTATTTAGAGACGGAAAAGTAACAATAGGATTTAGACTCTCAGTACTAAGCTATACATGCACTTTGCTTTACGTTAAGTTCTGATCTACACACACACACACACACACACACACACACACACACACACACACACACACACACACACACACACACACACACACACACACACACACACACACATACAAAAACACACACACACATTACTACGACTTTTATGTACAGCCTATTCCTATGTACGTACATTTTCATGCTTTTCAGAAATTCCCACGTTTCAAAATATAAATGAAGAGTAAAATTATATGCATTGACGTTGTGAAATTCATGGTATATGTAACGTGTTTTCATTTCAGTTTAATTTGGAGTGAATTCTGTACAATGTTGAAATTCTTGTGTATTTCAACACATTACTTTGGCATTTGATTTTAAGTTCAACCAATAAATATAGTCACCCATTACCCTTAATTAACTACCTTCTTCCTATTTTTTTTCAATACAAATACAAAAAAAACAAAAAATCCTTATTATAACATTACCAACAGTTCCGTTTTCTGAAGTTTTTTAACATGAACTAGGCAAATTTTCTTTCACACACACACGTACACACAGACACACACACACACACACACACACACACACACACACACACACACACACACACACACACGTTCCCAGGAGCACTCTGACTAGGAAATCTGATCACTTCGCCTTTCTAACCACGAAGAGGTAGGTACGGAGGAGGAGGAGGAGGAGGAGGAATAGGAGGAGGAGGAGGAGGAGGAGAAGGAGGAGGAGGAGGAGGAGGAGGAAGGAATGCATGTAAATGAAGAAATTGAAGGAAAAAAAATCTTCAGCAAGTCAAGAAAATATGCAAGGAAAAAGCACCGAGAAAAAATCTGATAAACTGCAACAGGAATATGAATAAAGAATAAGCTACGATAGAATTAAAGAGCAGGAAGAAAAAAATAAATAAAAAAGCAGGGAAGGAAGATATTCGTACTCAAAATAGGTGAAAAAAAAAACAGATATTCTAAAGTAAATAATTTATATAGAAAATTTTATACCACAACAAATAAACAAGGGGGAAAAAAAACCACTAAATAATATACATTTAGGAATAAAAAAGAAACTATAGGACTTTAACCCCCCAAAAAATAACCCAAAGACATAATAAAAGGGGGAAAACCGAAGCTATTAAATAAAATACGGAAGGGACACCAAGAAAAACAAACAAAACTGCCACCAGGACCACCACCACAAAAAAAAAAAAAAAAAAAAAAGAGAGCGAGAGAGAAAAGAAAAGAAGAAGAGTGAAGCAAAAGCAGGAATCAAACTGCCTCCCGAAGCTTCAAACGGAAACTGAAACACCACTTAACCTGTTTGTCAGACGAGAATATTGAGAAGCAGGTATGAAAGGAGACACGAATGTTTGGAGAGAACAGGAGAGAAGAGGAGAGGAGATGAGAAAAGAAGAGAGGAGAGGGAACCAAAGGAAAGAAGATATAATACTACATTGATAAAAGAAAGAAGAAAATAGTAAAACATTGCAACAGGAGAAGGGAAAAGGACATGGAGAGAACGAAAGGAGAGACAAACAGAGATCAAAATAAAAGTAGAGAAAGGAGAGAGGAAGAGGAGGAGAGTCTCGAAACTAGTTCAGATAAAACAGTAGTAAAAAAAACATACAGTAAATATAAACAGAAGTAGTAAATGTGCAGAATTCCACTGAAATGAAGCTGAAGGAAAAAAATAAGAAAATAATTACTTGAAAATATGTAGCATTAGTGGGACTTCGGGTGGAAAAAATACAGGATGAGGAGGAAGAGGAGGAGGAGGAGGAAGAGGAAATGAGGTCAAACATATCGGGGGTGTGGCAGAAGGGCGGGACAGATACACTCCTTGCCCCCCAAAAAACACCCCAAAATAACACAATACACTTCCTCTCACATTTAACCTCCCCAACACATCCCACCAGCCTTGCAAACCTTCTTAACTCCCCCTAAGGTCCTTACTCCCCTTACCAACCCCAAACCTTTTTCGAGCTTTTAACTATTTTGAGTTGATAGTCTTTCAAAAATCTGTACCAAAGACACTTTGGTTCAGCCCAACTATTTCCATTCTATAACCTTGATAAAGAAAATATCAATAATTTTTGGAACTAATATAAAAATGAAAAAAAGTGAAAAACATGATTCTCTTACTCCCATTTAAGTAACTTTCCACACAGTATTGTAACTCAAAAATATATTAAAGCTAGAGAGAGAAAGAGACAACAAAATATACAAACAACGATTCCTGTTTGACCTCCAACTTGACAATTTACACCCACAACCAATCACGTCTTTCTTCGCTGTCGTTGTAATGAAATTCCCAACATTTAATAACTAACAATTAAAACTAAATTAACTTACTTGATGTGAACGATAAATTCGGATTCCAGGTTAACGCGAAACACACTGGAACAACGAATTCATTATGGGAAAAACAACCTGATTAGCTTTATTAAAATGCACGCACGAGCAGGTGAGACGCAACACAATTACGTGACGAGACGAAGCTTCATTCTAATAATTAATTCCTCTTAAGTTAGACAGTCAACAGCAAACCACAACTCAATTAAGGAGGAGGAGGAGGAGGAGGAGGAGGAGGAGGAGGAAGGGAGAGAAAGAGGAGGAGAAGGAGGAGGAGGGGAGAGAAAGAGGAGTAGAAAGAAGAGGAGGAGGACGGGAGAGGGAGGAAAACTTTTTATCCTATGCAACTATAAAAAAAAACGAATGAGGAGAAAAAGATTCATATTTTACTTCCGGTCGCTTCCAGACACAAGGGTAGACAGGCATGTTTGGCCGGTGTTTTTCTAGGTGTTTTTATGTGCTTGAAGAGGTGATTGAGGGGAACGAGGCAGCCACATGTGAGTTATCATCTGCCTGCCACCCACTGCTGCAGATAAATTTAAATCATGCGTTCCAGGAAGATTACTAAGGAAAGAAGGAGGAGGAGGAGGAGGAAGAAGAAGACGAGAGAATGAAAGAAGAAAGCAAAGATAAAGAGTAAAATGAAATCGGAATAAAATAAAATGTAACAGAAAGGAAAAGAAAACACAATGACGATTGAAGAACATATAGATAAAGAACAACACAAAAATGATGCCAAAAAAAATCAAAAATTCTCTCTTCCTATCCACCTCTAGCCCACCTTCCCTCACTCCCCCCCCTTCCCATAATATCTTACTCCCCCCTTCCCCCTTCCTCCCCTTTCCCACCTTTGCCATAGCCCCTACAGGTGAAATATACATATACTCTCCCTACACCGTTTGGCAGAAATAACTGGCATGGAAATTTTATTTGAAATTTCGGAAATGGAAATTCTATAACTACCTGTCGAGCCGAACAAAAAATACACACGAGTACTTGTTCTTGTGTGTGTGTGTGTGTGTGTGTGTGTGTGTGTGTGTGTGTGTGTGTGTGTGTGTGTGTGTGTGTGTGTGTGTGTGTCTGTGTGTGTGTGTGTGTGTGTGTGTGTGTGTGTGTGTGTGTCTGTGTGTCTGTGTGTGTGTGTGTGTGTGTGTGTGTGTGTGTGTGTGTGTGTGTGTGTGTGTGTGTGTCTGTGTCTGTGTCTATGTGTGTGTGTGTGTGTGTGTGTGTGTGTGTGTGTGTGTGTGTGTGTGTGTGTGTGTGTGTGTGTGTGTGTGTGTATGTAATAGACAAGCGAGTCTTTTCAAATTTCGCTTTTATTCAATAACTGTTTCAAATTTTGCAACTGTATTTTCATTTATTTACTTATTTTTCTCTTCCTGCTCGGAATTTCAAAAGTTGTTTCGCAAAAGAGTTGACACGGCTACTGTAGGCGAAGCGAGGCGTGGGTGGGGCGTGGGCGGGACGTGGGCGATGCGTGGGTAGCAAGACGTGGGCGGCAGGTCGTGGGCGGGAGGTCGTGGGTGGGAGGTCATGGGCAGGGCGTGGGCAGGAGGTCGTGGGCAGGGCGTGGGCAGGAGGTCGTGGGCAGGAAGTCGTGGGCGGGAGGTCGTGGGTGTCAGTATTGCATCATTACTTATCTTGCTCTGCCTTTGCTTTATCAAGGTGTCTCTTACAATATTTTCCTTCCCTTTAATTCTTACTTCTCTTATCGTTCCTCAAGGACTCTGATACGCTGGAAAATATTTGTTCAACATTTTTCTCAAAGGGAACGGTAACGATAGTCCAATGCCTTTTCCTTTCCGTGAATAAAATGAAAATTACACCTTTGAAGAATTACACTTTTTATTTATAATCAACGTAGCGTAATTAATACAGACTCACACAGTTTCTCGAAGTAAAAACCAGGACAATTAGGGGAAGAAAAAAAAAAAATAATCCGAGACTGACGAAATGAAACAAACATTTGAAGATATTTAATTGGAAAGATTGCAAGTGGCATGTTAACAAGGGATGTAACACAGGTATTAGTGTGTGTGTGGGGAGTGAGGGGGTTGTGTGTGTGGGCGTGTGCGTGTGTGTGTGTGGGTGTGCAGTGATGGGAGAGAGGAAGAGTATATAAAAAGAGTGCGTTTGGTGGGAGAAGAAACACCTATTTTTCCAGCTCGCGTTCGTAACTCCTTCCAGAGCATCATTATCGCTTTTTGTTCCAGGGAGAGGAGGAGATGAGGGAGGGAAGGAGGGAAGGATGCTGCTAAGAACATCTCCCTAATTCTGAGGAAGCGTAGGAGGCTTGCGTGTGTTATGAGGAAGAAGTAGGAGGCGTGGATGAGGGAAAGAAGAGGAAAAAAAAAGAGAGGAAGGAAAAAATCAAAGGAAATGTATTGTATTCAGTCTTATTTCAGGATTTCGTCAACTTAAACTTCAGAGAGAAACGCATAGGAGGAATAAGTACAAGAAGAAGATAAATAGAGAAAGGATGCAGTCAAGACGTAATAATAGGTTGAAATTCTCAAAAAAGGGGAAAAAAACAGGTCAAGCATGGAGTATAATTTCCTGGAGCATCACACGTAGCGGAAAAAACGACAACGTTGTATGAGACAGAATTCTGAATGTGTGGAAAAGAAGATACCTTTCCTTTCTCTACGGTTCCAGGGAAAAAAAATTCTCTCTCTCTCTCTCTCTCTCTCTCTCTCTCTCTCTCTCTCTCTCTCTCTCTCTCTCTCTCTCTCTCTCTCTCTCTCTCTCTCTCTCTCTCTCTCTCTCTCTCTCTTTCCCTCTCTCTCTCTTTCCCTTAGACGCAAACCAAGAAGTGATCGTTTTTTCATGTGTTTGTTTGTGAGAAGAAGAAAAAAACATCAAAAAGACAACATTTGATAAGAGGAAGAGGAAGAGAAGGAAGAGAAGGAAGATGAGGACGAGGAAGACGATGAAGATTAGGACGAGGATAGGGACGAGGACGAGTGTGGACAAGGAACAGCAGCAATACCAGGAGAAGGAAGAGGAGGAGGAGGAGGAGGAGGAGGAGGAGGAGGAGGAGGAGGAGGAGGAGGAGGAGGAGGAGGAGGAAGAGAGCAATCAGAAGGACGTGGTCTGAGTGTATTTGAGTACCGGATTACGCTGCAAGATTTCTTCAGGTGCAAGAACATTATTAAATCTCATGTTGAATTTTGTCCGAGGAGTTGAAACGCGGAGGCGAGGCACCAAACAGTAGTAGTAGTAGTAGTAGTAGTAGTAGTAGTAGTAGTAGTAGTAGTAGTAGTAGTAGTAGTAGTAGTAGGAAGAAAAAAAATAACTTCTCTTCTCTCTTGTACACAATCCTTATTCCATTTTCTTTCTCCATCTTATCCTCTACCTATTTATATCATCTTTGCTACATTTACAGGAACAATAAATATATCCATTAACAGGCGCAAAATCGATCGCATAGAAAACGGAGTGTGTGAGTGACAGTGACTTGGTAAAGGGTTCACTTATGTAAAGGTATTGTTTGGTGTGATAGTTCAAACAGACACGTGTATATTTTGTACCCGGAGAAGGTGAATATTGCACGTCAAGGTGGAGTGAAGAGTTCGGTTGAAGACTTTATTAAAATGCATGTGATTTAATTTGTTATTCGTTATGTAAGGATAAGATAATTATGATATATTTTGAACCTCATATGATTAAATTTTTCGCAGTGACTTTTGACGTTATAAAAGTGTGTGCTCTCTTTTTTTTTTCTCTCTCTCTCTCTCTCTCTCTCTCTCTCAAAATTACTGAGATTTTTTGTGGTTTTGCACATGTTTTCGCTTGTAAAAATTGACAGGAGAGGAAATACTGTGCGAGAGAGCGAGAGAGAGAGAGAGAGAGAGAGAGAGAGAGAGAGAGAGAGAGAGAGAGAGAGAGAGAGAGAGAGAGAGAGAGAGAGAGAGAGAGAGAGAGAGAGAGAGAGAGAGAGAGAGAGGAGAGAGAGAGAGAGAGAGAGAGAGAGAGAGAGAGAGAGAGAGAGAGAGAGAGAGAGGAGAGAGAGAGAGAGAGAGAGAGAGAGAGAGAGAGAGAGAGAGAGAGAGAGGAGAGAGAGAGAGAGAGAGAGAGAGAGAGAGAGAGAGAGAGAGAGAGAGAGAGAGAGAGAGAGAGAGAGAGAGAGAGAGAGAGAGAGAGAGAGAGAGAGAGAGAAAAGTGATTTATTGAAGAGTGGGTGAGCTGTGGGCAATATTTGCATAAATCATATTACAAAGTTTGTGGACTGCAGGGTAAAGACAGAGAGAAACCAGTTAACCTTGAGGAAGATTAATGTACTGAGGGCAGAGGTGAGGGGAGGTGAGGGGAGATGAGGGGTCTAAGGTGCCGGCCGGAAGGAGAGGAGAGGAGGAGAGAGGAGAGGAGAGGGGAAAAATATTGAAAGCTGCTGTAGGAGGAAGAGGAGGAAGAGCTTTTGCGAGGCGAGGAAAATGAGGGGAAGGGAAAGTTAAGAACATGAAATGGGGCTAAGGAGGGGAAGGGAGGCATGGAGGAAGAGGAGGAGGAGGAGGAGGAGGAGGAGGAGGAGGAAGAAGAGGAGGAAGAGGAGGGATAACGAGAGGGAGGAAGATGGAGGAAGAATATATAAGAAGGAGAGCAGAGTGTGAGAGAAATATAGAAAAATGATGATGCTTGAAGTGAAAAAGGAGATGAAAAATACCAACTCAAATCAGACCACAATAAAAGAATAAAAAATATATCACAACGAAAAAAAAAAATGAATTACCTTTGAATAAGAGAGAAAATTTTCCAATCGGCTTAAAGACTTAGACCGAAATAGCCGTATATATTTTAACACCAGTTCGTATCCCTCTCCCCTTATTGAGTGGAAAGACCCCTCACACTGACCAATACTCTATGTTAAAAAAAAGGAGTAGTAATGTGGAGAGGAGCATAGCGTCACTTTAATAGAAGCTGCACCTCCACCATTACACTACTCTAAATTCTAAACGTAAAATCTGCTTAACCCATTAACAAACTTTAGTGACCTACATAGTTACGGGTATGTGTATGTATGTGTGTCCCTGTCCGTGTGTGTGTGTGTGTGTGTGTGTGTGTGTGTGTGTGTGTGTGTGTGTGTGTGTGTGTGTGTGTGTGTGTGGACCAGCCAGGCTTGTTGCTTCACCTAAGTCTACACAACAACGCATATTTTCGAAGGGAGTTGAGGATATGTTGCAGTGAACACACGGCTATGCATGCACCTGTACACCATAACCTAACCTAACCTAACCTGAATACCATAACCTAACCTAACCTAACCTAACCTAACCTAACTTAACCTAACCTAACCTAACCTAACCTAACCTAACCTTACCTAACCATAACCTTACCTAACCAAACCTAATCTAACCTAACCTTACCTAACCTAACCTAACCTAACCTAACCTAACCTTACCTAACCTAACCTAACCTAACCTAACCTAACCTAACCTAACCTAACCTAACCTAACCTAACCTTACCTAACCATAACCTAACCTAACCTAACCTAACCTGTATACCACGACCTAACCTAACCTTACCTGTGCGGGTCTTACACTGCAGCCACAAGTATGTACGTATCTCAATCAACTCAGGTAGCAAGGGACACGTGAGACAGGTAAGAATTGTGTATATAATTTTTGCAGTACAAGAAATGCCACAATCTTGCACATGTAGACCGAATTTTTTTTTTTGTCCCAACTAGCAGTGGGTATTAACTTGCGTACATGACACACATACACACACATGCCCACACACACCTGAGAGGATGTGCGGCCAGGGAGACAGGTAAATAAATATACACAAAAGAAAGCAATTTGCAGGTACAACAGGGAAACAGGTTGTAATTTTCTCTTGCTAAAACACGGGGTAATAAGACTTAGGGAAACTACAAAACACAAACACACACACACACACACACACACACACACACACACACACACACACACACACACACACACACACACACACACACACACACACACCTGTATCACCCAACCATGAAGGGACGATAAGCTCGACAAACAAACTCAATGACACAATTTCCTCCGTTAAACACTATAAAAAAAAAATACCCCTCACCCCCCCCATCCCTCCACCTCTCCACCCTCTCTCCCATCCCTCCGCCTCTCCATCACCCTCTTGACCTCCCTTGAGTTTGCCTTTGAGGGAGTTCGAGTGGAAGAAGGAAGAGAGGGGAAGGACAAGGACAAGGAGAAGGAGAAGGAGGAGGAGGAGGAGGAGGAGGAGGAAGATGAGGAATGGTAGGTATGAGAGAAATTAGGTTGAAAACTCCATAACGTTGAAGGAATATAATAATAATAATAATAATAATAATAATAATAATAATAATAATAATAATAATAATAATAAACAATAAGAAGTCCCATTTATTTACCTCAAGATAGAAGGTAATAGAGGGTAAAGGAGGGGAAGAGAGGGGAAAGGGGAGGGGGAGAGGGAAGGGGAGGGAAGGGGCATATCACCTTCACCACTTTCACAGCAAATACAGCCCAGAAGGCAACCCTCACCTCCCCTCACCTCCCCTCACCACCTCTCCTTTTGTTTACCTCGCCATGACTTAACAAAATATTGCCCACTGATACGAGGGGAGATAAAGCCGGCACAAGGAGGTGAGGGGAAGAGGGCGTGGAGAGTGAAGAGGATCTAGGGTAAGGGGAAAGAGGGTGATGGTAAGGGCGAGAAGTATTTATTGTGTTGGGGAGAATGGGAGGAAAGGAAGGAGGGGAGAGGAGGACCGTGAGGGGAGATGGCCATAGAGAGAGACAAGCCACTGATAAACGTTAAGAGTAAGGGGA
>JAPQNM010000029.1:10286262-10293762 GCA_029783475.1 Metacarcinus magister | reverse complement strand
TGGACACCTTGTCTCAGCTTCCTACCTTTAAGATAGATAGAGAGATAGATAAATAAGAAAAAAGACAGACATTTATCTGCCACAAAAAAAAATTCTACCATATGGAAAAATAAATGCATATAAAAACTGTCAAAATATTAATAATTATCATCATACTACATAAATTCTATCCACTGTTCTCCTCATGCATGTTCTATACTTGTTTCATACTTCTATAACTACTCAGCATGACCTCCTATTTAGAACTAACACTTAAACATTATATCCTAACACATCCATCTACTAATATCTGCCTTTGCACTTTAATTTCCCTCTTCATTTGGCTTCAACGTGCAAAACTTAACCAATATAAACATTTGTGTATTCCTTTTAAAATAAGTGAAAGCATACAGTCCCAAGTACACAATTTTAACTGTCATATTCTGTTTCTTTGATTCTTCTACCACTGGAAAATAAGTTGTTTTTATCTGCTATTTTTAATTTTATTTCCATCACAAACTGCACACACATATTTTCTGTATTGTAAATCTGTTCGTTTGCCTGTCTATTCTTCATTTTGCTGTTATTGTTGTTGTATTGTTTCTCTACGTTAACACAAACACATATTTAGTGAAAGGACTGTGAAGGAAATTAAGGAAGAAAACAGATATTATGCATTTCCATGTTTGTGAATCCAGGTCAAGCAATGAGGAAGGAAGGAGGAAGGAAAGAGGAAAAAAGACGAAAGAAAAGAGAGAGCGAGAGCGAGAGAGCGAGAGAGAGAGAGAGAGAGAGAGAGAGAGAGAGAGAGAGAGAGAGAGAGAGAGAGAGAGAGAGAGAGAAATTCCAACTGAACTCTCATAACTCATACACAAAAAAAACAGCAAAACTAACATAATAATGACAATAACAATCCTTCACTCCATCATTCTTCTTTAAGCCACTACAAAAAAAAAATGAAAAGATAAATAAATAAACATATCCAGAGGTGTAAAATCATACCAGACAACCAATTAATTCAAACCTTTTCAACTGAACTGCAACGTAACACAGGTAAGGAAGGAAGAAGAAGAAGAGGAAGAGGAGGAGGAGGAGGAGGAAGAGGAGGAGGAGGAGGAGGAGAGAGAGGAGGAGGAAGCGTTTGAGAGGTAGAGAGAAACTGCATTATTTATATCTACGAATCAAGTGACAAAACACAAGCAGGAACTAATGAAATTCCACGATGAGCATGATAAGGGGAGTGGTGACGGTGTGTGACGGTGTGTGGTGAAGGCTGGTGGTGAAGTAGTGAAGTAGTGAAGTGGTGAGGTGAGTGGTGATGGTAGGTAAGTTAATGGTAAGGGGAAGGTAAGATAGAAAAAAAGGGAAAGGAGGAGAAACAAGGAACACTAAAGCGGATTATCATAATGCATTTTTTCTCCATCCAGAAGCCAATGTCGTTAGGTTAGGTTAGGTTAGGTTAGGTTAGGTTAGGTTAGGTTAGGTTAGGTTAGGTTAGGTTATTTATGAAAATTTATGTAATTAAATGTACATATAACACACTTTGCATATCATTATACTTATATACCTAAACCCCTCTCTCTTTCTCTCTCTCTCTCTCTCTCTCTCTCTCTCTCTCTCTCTCTCTCTCTCTCTCTCTCTCTCCTCTCTCTCTCTCTCTCTCTCTCATCACGCCTAATTAAGCCCAAATCTTAACCCACACGGTAGCCAGGTAAGTGAACTTGAGCAGGCGTCCCCAGGCGAGATGTGGGACTCAGGTGACGTAAGCAGGTAAAGGAGGGAAGCGAAGGGAGTAGAGAGATAATGAGGGAACGGAGAGAAGGGAGAGAAGGGAGAGAAGGGAGGGATGAGAGGGAAATAAGAGTAGAGGCGAAAGTAAGGTAATGAGGGAGGAAAATGTGGAGTAGGGAGATAATAGGAAGAGAGGAAGATGGAGTGAGAGAGAGATAGTGTGTGTATGTGTGTGTGTGTGTGTTGGGTACCGGCGCCCTGGGTGATCACGTGACTGGGTAGAATTAACAGTGTCCGCGCAGGTGTATGTAATTAGGTTCCAATGTTTATAGTGCCTCCAGGTGCGTGCTGTTACCTGTTATTTACCTGTGTGGAGGTTGAGAGGAGTAGACCCGAGGGTGGTTTTATCGCTTGTTTATTTATCATCTCTCTTTCTCTCTTTATCTCTTCCTTTATATTCTTCCTATTTCCATCATTCAGTTTAATTCTTACTGATATGCAAAGAGGAAGGGAAGGTAAAGAAGATATCATATACCTTTTTTTTGGTCTAGATGATGTTTGGGTAAAAAATATTCCATAAGTTTTTGGAATACAATGAAGTTTTGGAAGGAAATTTACGTAATGATGATAATTACATAATGATACGTAAAGGAGGGAAGATTTAAGGTAAAAAAAGAAGAAAAAAACCAGAACAAAAATATATAATTGTGTATATTTCCGTCGTAATTTGAGTTGATAAGTGTGAGGGACCACGTGTGTATGTATGTATGTATGTGTATGGATGAGTGTATGTACGTACGTGTGTAAGTGTAGAGCAAAATATAGAGAAAAAAAAGATAGAAAGATAGAGAGAGAGAGCTGCATTTAATTACCTTTCATCAGGAGCTTAAACAAAACAGAGGCGCGGTAGGACAGTAGGAGGTCAATTATGGTACCCTTCACTATTTTTCAACGCACAGAAGTCCGCGAGTGGAATTGACAAACAGCCTGTCTAATTTACTATACTGGAAACACACAGCATTATTTTCAGGCCATGGATGTGTATAAATGTAGGATGGGAGGCAGAGGGGAGCAAGGTAGAGGAGGGGAGGCAGAGGGTAGGAAGGGAGAACAGAGCCGTCAGTAGCAGATAAAAAAAACATCCTTCATTTTACTGTATAAGACTGGGAGTAATAGATAATCATTAGGAAAAGAAGTGAAGCTTTCCCTTAAAAAAAATAATAGATACACAAAACAACGCCATCTATTGACTGGAAACGAAATCAACATTAAACTTTCATTTTTCTAGAGTACAAGGTTGGGAGTAAGAAATAATCATGAGTAAAAGACGTGAAGATACTGTTCTAACCTAATAAAAAGTCACTTAACAACGCCATCTGTTAACTGGGAACAGAATCAACATTATACATAACTCACACAGCGACATGGATGGGTTTTTTTTCCTTCTTTCCTGTTTTATCAATCTTTATCGTCTTTTGAGGGTGAGGAAGTGAGCGACTGTGAGAGCCATCTATCGGAGAATGAGAAATGCTGTAAAACCAAGAGGTCATCCATCATTCTGAACCACCACCACCACCACCACCACCACCACTACTACCACCACCACCACCACCACCACCACTACCACCACCACCACCACCACTAGCCAGCGCCATCTATCTTATAAAACATGAACCAAGCCGAGTACTGTGGTTTTCATGTAATATTGAACAGTTGCACTTAACCATTGTTCTCTCCCTGATCCTCAAAGGGTTTTGTTTATACTTTCAAAACCCGCCATTACGAACCCCATTAAGAGAAAAAAAAAGAAGAGCTAGAAGCGTACATATGAAACAAAACAAAAAACACATACAACAAAACACAACAAAACTAAACATAATGAAACTTTAAGAAGAAAAAAATAAATATATATAGATAATGTGGGGAGGTAAAACGTTCCACTTGACAGCACAGATGACCACAGTAGAAGGGGGGAAGGGGGGAACAGTCGAGGTCAAAGGGGAGGCGCGGGGGGGGAGGGGGGGGTCAGGGGAGTCACAGGGGATGAAGAAGACGATAACTTTAGTGGTATTAGAGAACAAATAAGCAGGTTTCTAAGAGGATCCGGGAAGGTGATCAGCCATGGGCGTCCACTTGGAAACGATGTATATTTTTCATCATTTTTCACCATTTTTCACCATTTTCACAACACACTTTATTGTATATTTTAAGGCAGCGAGGACGTGGTGGTTGAGGGTCCTGCCTTCATCAGTCAGTTGCTGGGGAAGACGACGAGGAGGAGGAAGAGGAAGAGGAGGAGGAGGAGGAGGAGGAGGAGGAAGAGGAAGGAAGGCGAGGTGAAGTGTGATGGGAGGGAAGAGAAGGACTGAATGTTAAAAAGGAAAGAAATAAAGAAAGTGAGGTAAAGAGAGGAAGACGATAAAAGTGTGAGGCATAAAGGTGAGGCGAATAGATGCTTCCTCTCTCTCTCTCTCTCTCTCTCTCTCTCTCTCTCTCTCTCTCTCTCTCTCTCTCTCTCTCTCTCTCATTGCCCTAGTAAAATAAATGCCTCCCTGTATAAACTCATTTCCATGGGAGAATGAAAGGCAGAGGTGGCAGGGGAGGGAGGGGAGGGAAGGGAGGCAGGGTAGTTAGGGAGGGTAGGGAGGCAGGGTAGAGAGGCAGGGTAGGTGGGGAGGTAGGGAGGTAGGGAAGGGAGGCAGGGGGTTCTTACAAATTCTGCAGTGCATTATTGCTTTAGTAGATTATGACATAGAGAATCCAGAGTGTTTTTGAGAGAGAGAGAGAGAGTGAGAGAGTGAGAGAGGGAGGTAGGGATAGAGAGAGAGAGGAGAAGAGTATTTAGAGGTATGTGAGCGATGAGAGATGCAAGAGGAGGGCAGTTAGGGGTGAAGAGGTGAGAGAGAGGGAAGGAGAAGAGAGAGGGATGGAGGTAGAGGAGGGAAGGGAAGGGAGAGGAGGGAGGAATGGAGGGAGAGGAGGGAGAGCTGAGTGAGGTCAAGTGTGGATAAATGAGTGAGGAAAAGGAAAATACGAGGTAGGAAAATAAGAGGAAGGAAAATAAACAGGGAGATACGAGTAAAATTATTTAGTAGATCCGTGATTGAGCTCAAGGAAAAAATAAATGAATTTGCAGATAAATAATAAGAGGAAACCTGGACTATCTTTTCCTGTATTCATGACATGTATTTATTTACAAACGCTATTAGATTTAAGCTGAAACTCGACTCTGTGTGTTAAATAAAATACATGACAGTAGATCATGTTGAACTCTTTTCATTCCTTGCAATATTCATGTAATTTAATATTCAATGATATCCCTTGTGTCTCTTTATCTCTCTACTATCTATCAATTCATCTATCTATCTATCTATCTATTTATTTATCTATCTATCTCTATTACAAAAAAAAGGAGAGTCGCAGACCATGGCTTCCTTCCGCTCAAACTAGTTAGCTAATTTTCGAGAACAATGAGATAAAAGAGGGAGAAACGCCCCCCTTCCTACCCTCCCCCCCTTGTGCTCCCCTCCCCGCCTTCAGCTGCTCCCACACGCCCCTCAGACATAAACAAAAGACGAGTGACCACAGAGACCTCAAAAAAAAAAGAGGGAAAAAGATAACAAATATACTTTCTTGTAGTTTTCATTTTTTATAAACCAATGGAGAAAAAATGGCAAATGCATTAACTAGATATCTATATTTTTTCTTTCATTATTGTTCTTTCTTTCTTTCTTTCTTTCTTTCCTTTGAGGCTCAGACAGGTATGTAGGTGATCAAAAGGAACCCCAATAACCAGGTAAGGATAAAAATATTACGTATTCAAAAGGTTAAAAAAAAATGTATAACAAAGAGTAAGTTTTTTTTTTTTTCTATTGTAACAAACATTTATTTTCTTCGAATATTACACGAGTTACAGAAAAAATATATAAAAATAGCAAAAAAAAAAGAAGTGTTTGTGCAAGGTGAAAGGGGTTCAGGGGGAGGCGTAAGGGTGTACAGAGGGGGGTAGGGGTAGGGAGGTAAAGGGGGGGAGGGGCGTTAGAGGTGTTTATGCACGAGAAGATATTTGATATTTTTCATTCACCTTTCATTCATTCATTCATTCATTCACCTTGCAACACCAACCTTTTCTTTTTCTTTCTTCCCCTCGTAACTTTCTTTTTTTCCTTTTTTTCCATTTTTTCTAACGATGTAATCCATTTTTCTCGTAAAGGTTGGATTACTTCTGCCCTTTACGCTTCACTTCACCCCCCCCCACCCCTTAGTGCCACAGGTCTCTCTCTCTCTCTCTCTCTCTCTCTCTCTCTCTCTCTCTCTCTCTCTCTCTCTCTCTCTCTCTCTCTCTCTCTCTCTCTCTCTCTCTCTCTCTCTCTCTCATTTCATCCAACCAATTTTCCTTCTTATCTTTAACCAGTCTGTGTAAAACTCCTCTTTACCCTTTTTACTCTTCTCTTTTCTTGAGCAAATCACACAAAAAACCATTCGTCTCTGTCTCTCACAAATTATTTTTTCCCCTATCTCCTTTTTTAACTTTAATTTACCGTCCACATACTTTTTTTTTTCTCCTCCATAACTAGCACGACTGTTACTCTGCATTGATAGTAACATTTACCCACACAAAGTAGCGTTGAAACTCACATTGCTGTATTTCAATGGAGTATGACTGACGTTGTATATGTTTCTAGCTGATGGACTGACTGACTGACTGACTGACTGACTGACTGACTGACTGACTGACTGATTGACTGACTGACTGATTGACTGAATGACTGGCGTGATATTCTGTATAGGAATCGAGCTTTCTAGTGTTATGCGCAGACCATCAGTTAATCGGTGAGGTCATACTCTGCTAAATGTATGTATAGAGAGGCTGTTTGAGAGGAAAAAGATATTGCAATGTGAGGATAGTGACGGGACATACACACACACACACACACACACACGCACACGCACACACACACATACACTCCCACACACACACACACACACACGCACAGACACACACACACACACACACACACGCACACGCACACACACACATACACTCCCACATCCACACACACACACATGCTCTAGCTATGACAATGGGAAACAAAATTGCGTTTAAAGTGTGATCAGCTATCTGTTTTTGGATGTAATTCTTCCATCAAATAATTATCATGACACCAACATTTTAATAATCGCATCGGAGATAATTACATGTCGAATCATTAATCAGGTTTTTTTTAATATCAATAGAGATTAAAACAAATCCCTTTACCAAAATCAAAGCTGAAATTTTAATACTAAACTAAGGATTCTTTACACTAAATGGATTAGGTTTGAATACAGAATTAACCATTGTTTATGATGCCAACAAACAAGATAATTTTACATTACCCAAAATTGCACTGGAAAAAAAAAAAAATTAACTAAGATCAACAATTTGGACGATTTTTATACATCAAAAGTGAAAAATGAATAAATAGAGAGAAAAAAAACATAAATGGTTGTAACCAAATCAATCGGTTGCATGATGAACGATAATCAACTTAATACACAAAACCGTATGTACGATAGTTAGTAAAGCAAATTCCAGCATGGCAGAATTTATTTATAACGGCGTGTGTGGGTATGGATGGGAGAGAGAGAGAGAGAGAGAGAGAGAGAGAGAGAGAGAGAGAGAGAGAGAGAGAGAGAGAGAGAGAGAGAGAGAGAGAGAGAGAGAGAGAGAGAGAGAGAGAGAAAAAAAAGGTGGTTGGTATAGTCAGGCTTTTTGGTGGTAGAGAAAGTGAGAGAGTGGGAGAGACG
>JAPQNM010000029.1:10256262-10281262 GCA_029783475.1 Metacarcinus magister | reverse complement strand
TGCGATAGGTGAAGGACCTCATTGCTCTCTCTCTCTCTCTCTCTCTCTCTCTCTCTCTCTCTCTCTCTCTCTCTCTCTCTCTCTCTCTCTCTCTCTCTCTCTCTCTCTCTCTCTCAGAATTTCACTGCTCAAAACATACCATTTCTTTAATAAAAATTTTCTGGGTATAATAAAAAACAGAAAATACTCATTAAAAAATATTTCGAAAACGCAATATCACAGCAAAAAGCATATAAAGAAAAAAAAAAAAAGAAAAAAAAGAAAAAAAACTATTAATATACTTCTGTGTGTGTGTGTGTGTGTGTGTGTGTGTGTGTGTGTGTGTGTGTGTGTGTGTGTGTGTGTGTGTGTGTGTGTACCTGACCGTCATTTCCTTCACATAATTTAACATCATTACACAACATTTTTCCTCGCTACAAAATGCAATAAAACAAACAAGACAAACACATTAATAAACACCATGTATGTATGTATGTATGTGTATGTATGTATGTATGTATGTATGTATGTATGTATGTATGTGTGTGAGGTCTACATAAGTCTACATGCACCTATCACTTTATTTCCTGGTTTTCATTCCTTCAACATATACTTCCTTTCCTTCACTCGACACAGTTTGCAGCCTCCTGGAAACTTGCTTCCCAGCTTTTAAGAGTTTTCTTTGATAGACTTTTTGCCCACGTCTCAGATATTTTCCCTGGGTACTTTTTTTTCCCCCTCCCCCTCCCCTTCCTCCTCCCCTTCCTCCCCTTCCCTTTCCCCCGTGTCCAAAGCTTTCACCCTTCAATTTTCCACTCGTCAGCTTTGTTTAGTTACCTTTTTACTACGACTTTATTTCCAGCATCCTCTACATTTCTTTTTTTCCCCCATGCTTCTAATGACTTTATTCCCGCTAACCTTATACATTTCCTTTACTTCCCTATGTTTCTAATCACTTTATTCCCGCTAACCTTATATTTCCTTTTCTTTCTTATGCTTCTAATCACTTTATTCCCACTAACCTTATATATTTCTTTTATCTTCCTATGCCTCTAATCACTTTATTCCCACTAACCTTATATATTTCCTATGTTTCTAATGATTTTATTCCCACTAACCTTATATTTCCTTTACTTCCCTATGCCTCTAATCACTTTATTCCCACTAACCTTATATTTCCTTTCCTTCCTTATACCTCTAATCACGTTATTCCCACTACCTTGATGATTCCTTTCTTCCCCGTCACTAATTGGCTCTAGATAAAACACCAATAGACCAAAAGACATTAATACATCATGAACACTATTTATATCATTCAAATATAGACGTGTTTATTACTGGTTATCTGCCTTTGAACAGGTATAGAACGCGTCTTGGTAGGAAGAAAATTAAACACACTTACAAATTCACTTGATCATCCTTGGAAAAGTGGGCGAAAAAGTGTCCCCGAAAAACACTCCTCCACCACGGCGCCTCTCCTCCTCATGCAAGCGGGGGGGAGGGGTGTTGGAGGGGGGGAGGGTGTGTTGAAGGAGGGGGGGGAGGGGGTGTTGGAGGTTGGGGAGGGGGCAGGAGAGGGGGCGCGCTTCCCCCTTTGAGGACGAACAAGGCAGTAAGGACCCGTGACCGCAGGGCATAAAATTTCTCTAAAAAGAATAAAACAAACGGCTGCTCGGTGGTGGTGGTGGTGGTGGTGGTGGTAGTGGTGGTGGTGGTGGTGGTGGTGGTGGTGGTGGTGGTAAATGGTAAATGGTGGAGTTTTAGTGGTGCAATGATGGTGGTAGTAGTGGTAGTAGTGGTGGTGCAGACAGTGGTAGCAGTGGTGATGGTAGCAGCGGCAGTGATATTGGTGGTGGTGGTGGTGGTGGTGGTGGTGGTGGTGGTGGTGGTGGTGGTGGGTTGGGAAATGGCTAGTTGTCGCCGCCGCCGCCAGAGGACACCACCTCACGGGACTCAACTATACTACCAGCTCCTCCTTTATTCTCTATGTGCTTTTATGACCGTGATGGGTACGTGTTATTTTACACACACACACACACACACACACACACACACACACACACACACACACACACACACACACACACACACCTATGTCCTTGACTGAAAAACTATAAACAAAATCAATATATACCTACTAAAAAAACCAAAAAACATTGATGAATATTAAGTGTAAATTCTTCTGAGAGCCAAAAACAATAAATATATAAACTAAATTGAAAAAAAATACTTAACTTTTATATTCTGTTTTTGTTCCAGTCAATACATGCAAAATACTATCAACACCTATGTTTATGAACCATTGAAGTCCTTTACTAGACATGCACACTCAATACCCTAGGCAGAATAACCTCGTAAACAGCCTCGATACACCTCACCCGTTCGATCCCCACACCAAGGCGCCTTAAGCCATCTCGTATGCATCACTCAAACGTGGAAGTCAAATTAATAACTTATATGAGTAATTCGTGTTGTGTAGGTGACGCTGGAATGTGATTTAGTTTATAGTCAATAGTGTTGTTGACCTGTAATGTTTACGACTATTGCTTCATGTTAAATGCATCTTTATGTCCAAGTGGATAATGTCGGGAATTGAAGATTAATAGTTAAGAAGGCATTGCAGTGTCAATGTGTGTGTCTTGGTGAAGATGTGATTGAGGGGAAGAAATATTTTACTAGGTGATATATTAGCATTACTATTATAAATAAAATACAAATATATTACTCCAAAAAAAATTAAACTAATGCAAAAAACCGGAAAAAAAAATCAAATCTTACACATCATCAAAAATAATATATATAAAAAAGTTAATCTTCTTCCCAATCCCTAATCTTCACTTCTAATCGTACAGCGTCAATCAGTAGAAATGATCTCAACTTCAACGATTAGCCAGTCACCGCCCTTCTCAATCACACTCAAGCCGCGCAGAGTTCCATTCCTCAATACATACAACTTCACAATTACGACTCTATTCCTGCAATCAAGCTGCAATCATTAGTGTTTGACATTCTCTAATTACTTTACTTATTGGGTGTTAAGTAGTAGTAGTAGTAGTAGTAGTAGTAGTAGTAGTAGTAGTAGTAGTAGTAGTAATAGTAGTAGTAGTAGTGGTAGTAGTAGTAGTAGTAGTAGTAGTAGTAGTAGTAGTAGTAGTAGTAGTAGTAGTAGTAGTAGTAGTAGTAGTAGTAGTAGTTGTTGTTACTGTTTTTATTGTTGAATTATAATGCCAGTTTTCTCTTTATTTTCTTATTTTCTTTCTTTTATCTCTCTCTTTCTCTACCCTCCTCACCCCACACACTACTAAATCTGAATCACAAACCATAAATATGCACATTTTTCTTAACCTTAATAAGCAAACACATTTCACACAAAGAAAAACACAATATATATACGAGGATACTAGACCCGTCCCCCCCAATACACACACCTGTAATCACCCCACCCACCTGTATGCTGTTAAAAAAAATGATACATAAAATGAAAAGAGAAAAAAAAAGAGTGAGTGAGAAGTGAGTGGATGGTGTGTCACTCTGAATGTAGTATTGTAGTTTTCTTTCTTTCTCTTCTAAAACTGAACCAAAAACTGTCAGTCAAAAGGTGGAGTGGCTGGCAGGCAAGTGGGCGGTGGGTGGGTGGGTGGGTGGGTTAGGAGAGTGTGTGGGCGGGTGAGTTGGGTGGGTGGGAATGGATAGATGGATGGAGTGAAAGGAAAGTGAGGGTGCATGACAAATAAAGCGAAATATAGCTGGAAAAATAATATGTGGAATACCAGATACAAATTAATACAAGGAAAAAGTGAAAATAATGAAAAAAAGTTAAAATAATGATAAAAGAGTGAAAATAATCCTAGAAAATGAAAATAATAATAAAAAAAGTGAAAATAACAGAAAAAAAAATTAAATAGAAAAAAAAATAATACTGAATAGAAGACACAGTAGGTACAAATACTCACTCTGGGACCAATCCATCTAGTCGAGTACTCCTGGAAAGAAAGAAAAAAAACCACGATATTAAAATACACTCTACGGGAATAGAAACCACATTTTAAGCCACAAAAGACACCTAGAGGAACAAAGAGAGAGAGAGAGAGAGAGAGAGAGAGAGAGAGAGAGAGAGAGAGAGAGAGAGAGAGAGAGAGAGAGAGAGAGAGAGAGAGAGAGAGAGAGAGAGAGAGAGAGAGAGAGAGAGAGAGAGAGAGAGAGAGAGAGAGAGAGAGAGAGAGATACCAAAAGGGTCACCATCAACGTTCTCTTTGTCTGTCTGTGTTCAAACTCAGACTGCTTATCTGAATTTCTATGAGAGAGAGAGAGAGAGAGAGAGAGAGAGAGAGAGAGAGAGAGAGAGAGAGAGAGAGAGAGAGAGAGAGAGAGAGAGAGAGAGAGAGAGAGAGAGAGAGAGAGAGAGAGGAGAGATCCTTTAGTGCAGTATTTCCAAATTTAATCTCTTTCAAAGGTTATCACAAGCTGTTTTTTCACTCGTCCTTTACTCTCTCTCTCTCTCTCTCTCTCTCTCTCTCTCTCTCTCTCTCTCTCTCTCTCTCTCTCTCTCTCTCTCTCTCTCTCTCTCTCTCGCTCTCGTCCTTTCTTTTGTTTTAAAGATTTGAGAGATGAGTGAGAGAAAAAAAAGAGAATGCAAGGGACGTATGAAATTATGATAGTTCAAGAAAGGGATAAATTTTCATTATTATTATTTAACATTATTATTCCATTGTCATTTTAGATTTTCATTATCATCATCAACACTATTATTACATCATTCATTATCATGCACTTAGATTTACATTATCATAGAGTCAGGTTTTCATTATCATTACCGACACAATTATTGCATTCATTAATATAGAGTTAGATTTACATTACTATTACCAACACTATTATTGCATTCATTATTATAGAGAGTTAGATTCACCAACACTATTATTCTATTCATTATTATAGAGTTAGATTTACATTACTACTCCCAACACTATTATTCCAGCGCCATCGGGTGTAGTCGGTGCATTCTGACTGTCAACTAGAGGCTCTGCAAGGCATATCATTAGTATTAATTCCATAAGTGTTAATGTTATCACCAGTATAACGAGAGAGAGAGAGAGAGAGAGAGAGAGAGAGAGAGAGAGAGAGAGAGAGAGAGAGAGAGAGAGAGAGAGAGAGAGAGAGAGAGAGAGAGAGAGAGAGAGAGAGAGAGAGAGAGAATGATATGATATTAATATAAAAAAGTTATTTTCTTATATCAGTAAGTAACCCAATGCAGGAAAAAATGGAAAACAATACATGTCAAAAAGATAGATGCCACGGCCGGGAAAAAAAAAGAGGGAAAAAAAGGGATAGACCAAACGAAAAAATATTGCAGCGAGAGGGGGAAAAAAAGAGGGGAAAAATCTATAAAAACGTGAAGTAACATGACACTACAACACAACAGAGATATGCTGAGGTAAGAAAGAAAGAAAGAAAGAAAGAAAAAAAAGTTCGTGTAAAAATAAATCAATTTCGTCAGACGTATAGAAAAAATATGATGTTTTTTTTATTTTGTTTTGTTTCTTGGTGGGAAAAAAAATTGTAAATAAATAACAATGATATTTTATTGATGATGTGTAACCAGTTGTTGCAAAAATAGAACAAAAAATGGGTTTGAAATATTATGAAATGCTTTTTTATATTTCATGATATTTTAAATGACTGTGTGAGTGTGTGTGTGTGTGTGTGTGTGTGTGTGTGTGTGTGTGTGTGTGTGTGTGTGTGTGTGTGTGTGTGTGTGTGTGTGTGTGTGTGTGTGTGTGTGTTATTAATAATACACAAAAAACATAAAAATAACAACAGGAAGACGAACAGGAGTATAAAAAAAAGAACAAGAGAAAAGAAAAAGAAAAAGGAAGGAAATTAAGATGAAACTAGAAACAAAATATGACATCAAAAACTCACACAAGCAAGAAAAAAAAAAGCAATTAGTCTCACCATCCAAACCTTTATCTATATTTTCCTTTTTCCTCTCTTTTCTTTCCCCTCCTCTTCTCTTTACCCCTCTTCTATTTTTCCCTTCTTATTTTCACCCTCTCTCCAGGACTTATCTATCTATCGTCGGTTTAAAAGATAGACGTGTATTGTGTCGGGACGAAGATATTTTCCCATTAAAACTTATGGATCAATTTTAGCCAAAGTTCGCTTCTTTTAATAAGTTTATGCCAAGGAAAAGCTGCATATGATCCGAGGTTAAATAAGATGAATTCACGAAGAAAAAACCAAAAGATAATAATATATATAAAAAGATAAAAACAAATTAACGTTGAAATACAGGCGAAAATAGATCGATAGAGATGAAGAAGAAAATGAGAAGAAGAAATTGTGAGAAAGAATGACCACAAGTACTCTCTCTCTCTCTCTCTCTCTCTCTCTCTCTCTCTCTCTCTCTCTCTCTCTCTCTCTCTCTCTCTCTCTCTCCTAAAATAGTCTGGTTTCTGGCGTAATTAAAGGTAAGATCCATGTTTCCGGATATGTGAAGAGCGTTACTCCTCCTCCTCCTCCTCCTCCTTTTCTTTGCCCGCTAAATACTACCAAGGAAATGAACCGTGAGAGGATTAGCGAAGGGAGAATGAGGAGAGGTGAGAGGATGTGAAGAGGGAGAGGAAGTGTGGTGAAAGAAAGAGAGAAAGAGAGAAAGAGAAAGAGAGAGAGAGAGAGGGAGAGAAAAAAAAATAAAAGTCTTATGTTTCCTCACTCGTTAGAGGAAATAAATATAAAGAAAAAAAATATATAGGGTCAACGCTCGTAAAACTACATCTCTCTCTCTCTCTTTCTCTTATGTATATCTATGTATAACTAACCTCACAAACTCTTTCTTTTTTATGTATATGCATGTATAACTTACCCGACTAACAGGTATACATACATACATACATAGCAACACACTCAATTACATCCTTTCTACCCAAATTATTCTCAAAGGAAATCAACGTAATGTAATGGAGCCTAGAAATAATTATCCATTTTGTTAAGTGAAAGATTAAAAGTGCTGTAGCATAGAAAATGTAATGAGGGAGGGAGGGAGGGAGGGAAGGAAAAAAGGGAAAAATGAATGAAGGGGTAATAGAGGGAAAGGGAAGGAAGGAGGGATGGGGGGTAGGTATGTGGTTTCTGAAGGTCAAAGGGGGGTGTAAGGGGGTCAAAGGGTATATAAGAAGGGGGTTAAGGGGGAGAGGAAAGGTCTATATGTCTAGTGATTGCTACGTCATGCTACCTGGCGCTACCTGGTCCTAATTACCTCCAGGTGACGCGGGAACACCTGTCAGGCGGAGGAAAATGAGAAGAGCATTACCGGTGTGAGATACATACATACATACATACATACTTACTTACACATACATACATACATACATACATACATACTTACTTACACATACATACATATAAAAAAAGGTGGATAACGTAATCACATTAATAACAACAAAATAATTACGCATTTTATGAATACGAGAACATTACCACACATAATAAAAATATACATATATACATACACTGAAAAAATATATATATATAAAAATGTATATAAATAAAAACATATTCATAATTTGCTGTGCTGTTAAAATATTCTCCCATTTACCTCTCCTCACCTGACAAGTTAATTATGTAAAAGCTCACCTGTGGCCTCATTCAGCCAGATTAAAATCCTCACAAACGAACTAACACACACACAATTTAGTGGAGTTTCAGCAAAAAATAAAATAATAATGTAGCTTTTCTATCTGAACTTAAGGGGGGAAGGGAGGGGGGAGGGGATTATGTGCGTGCGTGTGTGTGTGTGTGTGTGTGTGTGTGTGTGTGTGTGTGTGTGTGTGTGTGTGTGTGTGTGTGTACGAAGGCTCCAAAAATATTATAAATTTTCCCTTCACTTGTCCTCCATAACACCTTCCCCCCCTACCCCCCCCTTGTACCCCCCACCATCTATGCAGAAGCACTTTCCAAAAACCCATTTCTACCCCCCACCCCCACGCCCCCACGCCCCCACGCCCACACCTTGAGGGGCGCCGCACTCCCATTGTCTGAGCGATGGCAGGGAGGCAGGCGGAGAAATATTCCAAACAGTTGAGAGGAAAGAAAAAATGTAGAGAAAATGTTACCTGTTCTTGTCTGGTTGAGAATATGGTTTTGGTGCACGGGAAGGGAGAGGGGAGAGGGGTGAGGGGTGAGGGGAGAGGGGTGAGGGGAGAGGGGTGAGGGGAGAGGGGTGAGGGGTGAGGGGAGAGGGGTGAGGGGAGAGGGGGGGAGGGGAGAGTGAGGGGAGCTGGTATGGGAAGGGGAAAGGAGAGCAGGGCGAGGGGAGAGGGTTAGGTGAAGGTGGGAAGGGGAGAGGGGTGAGGGGAGAAGGTGAGGGGAGATACAGAGGAGAGAGGGAGAGGGGAAGAGAGAGAGGGGAGAGGGGTAAAGGGAGAGGGATAAGGGGAGAGGGGAGAGGGGAGAGGGTAAGAGGTAAGGGATGAGGGGAGAGGGTGAGGGGAGAAAGGTAAGGGGTGAGGGGAGAGGGTGAGGGGAGGGTAACACATGACCTCTGGAATTTGAGGGGAAGGAGATGACCCAAAGGATTTTTTCTCGATAAATAAAAAAAAAAAGTGTCGACTATATATATATATTTTCTTCGTTTTTCGTTTTTTTTATACAGAAAACGTTGGGAAAAAGTATAATAAAATATTCTTCAGTTTCTTTTATTATTTTACTGTTTTATTATTATTTTTTTTACTCTCTTTCTCTCTCTCTCTCTCTCTCTCTCTCTCTCTCTCTCTCTCTCTCTCTCTCTCTCTCTCTCTCTCTCTCTCTCTCACTAACTCTCATTAATACTCCCTAAGATGACCGTATATATATGTAGGGAAGGAAGAGGGAGGAGGAGGGATGTTACCTTTCATTCAAAACACCTTTCTTTTAATTTTTTTAAATTAATGTTTTCTCTCTTTTCTTATCCCTCTCTTTTTTTCTCTCTCTCTAACACTAACTGTAATTCAAAATACACCCAAGATGACCATATATGTCGGGGTCACATTTCATTCTAAACACCTCTCTTTTTGAGCCTCTATGAATACGTATATTTACCTCCACGTTCAACTAGGAAAGCGTTAACAAGAGGAACAAATAGCAGACCGTCACTCACTCCCCCATAACTCACACCCAATGACGGAACACAACACAATACACGTGACGCCGAACACCATTTGTCTTTTGTATACTAACAATAATAAACTATAGAGTCGAGCGCACTTATCGATTCTAAAACAATACTTCACCTTCCATCCTCGGTGATCCTCCTCCTCCTCCTCCTCCTCCTCCTCCTCCTCCTCCTCCTCCTCCTCCTCCTCCTCCTCCTCCTCCTCTTAGCGCTACACCATCCATGGCATTTAATTTCATGTTTCGTTAATGTTACCCCTTGAAGCCTGTTGAGCCGCATCTTTCTTCATTATCCAAAGGCAGCATGGACGTCACTTGTCCCTAAAGATTACAACCACACACGGTTAGACAGGCAGGCATACAGACACACAGACACTCACACACAGAGACGAACCCGCTTCGCTAACAAATTACCAAGCCATTTAAGGATTGGTTTCAGACCCTAAGTGCCCATTAAGAGGCCAGCTGACCCATTAGACCGAACGACCCTTTGTTCTCACCTTTGTCTCAGGTAATAGGACTTAGGACCCCCAAGGACCCCCTAGGACCTCCCCACACCCAACTTTCCTTCCTTTCCTGCCTGGGATTCGCGGAGATGGAAAAGAGGAGGAGGAAGAGGAGGAGGAGGAGGAAACATGGACGAAGAAAGGAAATGCAAGAGTCAGGTAAAATAAGAGGTTTGGAACAATTTTTTGCTCTATCTTTTAACTCAGCTTTCTTCTCTTTTCCTTTTACTGCATTTCTTGGAGACACACACACACACACACACGCACACACGCACACACACACACACACGCACACACACACACACACACACACACACACACACACACACACACACACAATACCGATCCTCCTTCCTACCTTCTCATTCTTTCATTATTATTCATTCTATTATACATTCCTCCTTCTTTCTTTCTTTAATTCTCTCGTGTATACATTTCATTTCTCATTATTCTTCAGCTGTCTGACATATTTCCTCTTCCCTTCCCATCTGCATTTCCTTATGTTCCCTTTATACTATCATCCATCCCCTCCTCCTCCTCTTCTTCCTCCTCCTCCTCCTCTACGTAAGGGCCCATAAATCAGGACTTATTTTACTCTTATCTCTCTTGAACTGACTTCCATCTTTCCTCTATCTCCCTTACGCCCTTTGCGACCCTTTCTGGTTCAAGAGAAAAGGAGGGGGGGTCTTCTCTCCTCCTCCTCCTCCTCTTCCTCCTCCTTCTCCTCCTCCTCCTCCTCCCCGCTAGATCCCAGGATAAGGTTCGAGGTTTGTAGGGGAGAGACAATACAAGGGATGAGGCAAACCACAGCGTCTTCCAAGGGGAAAAAAAGTACCAAGGCTGAATGTGATTTTCTTCTCTCCTTTTATTTTCAAGTCTCACGTTTGGGGGCTGTGTTTTTTCCCTTATTTTTGTGGTTTGTTAGAGTGTGTGTGTGTGTGTGTGTGGGTGTGTGTGGGGGGTGGGTGGGAGGGGTGTGTGTGTGTGTGTGTGTGTGTGTGTGTTGATTCCCATTCATGTTTAATGCCTTGACTTATTGATCGGGTCTGAGTTTCTGTTTCAGAGTAGAGCCGAGTTGAATTTGTCTCGTGTTCACTGTGCGGGGGGGGGCGGGGGGGGCGGGGGGGGTGACTGCCTCTTAAAATATTGAACACCAGCAAAAAAAATAAACACACGATCTAGGTCATAAAAAAAACAAATAAACAACAAAACAAAAAAAACATGAAAGAACATACAAATTACATTCTCAAACCAAGGTACCAAAACTCACACGAAAAATAAAAAAAATTAAATGTTCTAGATACACACACATATACCCACGTACACACACGCACATATACACTTACTACACCTAAATACACCCATGGAATGCAAGTATCTAAAGTTATGTACATTCAATATGGCTTCCTGTATACATATTCATTTGCACACAGTCCCCAGTTTCATAAATAATACCAAGACTCCTTTGAGTATGCTGAAAATATGACCACAGAGAGGAGGAAGAGGAAGAAGAGGAAGAGGAGGAAGAGGAAGAGGAGGAAGAGAAAGAGGAGTGGAGAGGAGTGGAAGTATCTGTATTTCTCTCTCCTCTCTCCTCTCTCCTCTCTCTCTCTCTCTCTCTCTCTCTCTCTCTCTCTCTCTCTCTCTCTCTCTCTCTCTCTCTCTCGTCATCTTATTTTTCTCTATCTCACTGTCACACAATATAACTTTAAATTACTATCTTACGTTTCTCTCTTTCCCCTTTCCCTTGCTCCCAGTTTTATTCCTTTATTCTCTGTTTCTCGTATCGCCTATTCCAATTTGCTTTAATTCCCTCTACTCCTCTGCCTCTCTTTTTTTTTCTCTCTCGCCCTTTTGCCATAATCTCACACCTTGTTCATATTTTCACTCCTCTCTTTCTCTCTCTCTCTCTCTCTCTCTCTCTCTCTCTCTCTCTCTCTCTCTCTCTCTCTCTCTCTCTCTCTCTCTCTCTCTCTCTCTTTCTATTGCTCCCTCGCTACAATTTTTCATTACAACGTTCAAACAAAATGTCTACATATGTGTATTTTACAAAAGATTTCATAATCCGATTTTTGGATTAAATGTCCTTTTAATTTTCATGTCTTTTCCTTCCTTTCATGTATTTTCAGTGTTATTGGAATGTATCTTTTTTAATATATTTTTTTTTTTAGTTCAATTGACTTCGAAAAACATTAATCATCTGGGTTATTTCTTTTTATCTTTCTTTCTTTCTTTTATACTTTTCTGGGTCAGTCTATTTGCGTGTTTATTGTTAATTTAATTTTTCTTCTTTATTTTCCTCATCTCGAATTTTTTTTCCTCTACTGCTTCTACTAACTACTTTTCTCTTCTTCTCTATTCTGCATTTCCTTTGTTTTTTTGTGTTGTCTTGTTTTTGCATTCACACGAAGCTGCTTACTACTAATGCTATCATATTTTTTGCTTAGTTTCTCTTTATCCTCATTCTCTTTCTTCCTCCTCTGCATATTTCCTGTCACGTGGCATGAATTACAATGGTTTTCTTGTTTTCTTTCTAAAATATCTTCCTCTTCTTTTACATTATTTCTCATTCGCATGATACGAACACAACTCCTCTTTCTTATTTTTGCATTACTTCCTTCTTTCTTTTCTTTTCTTTATCATTTACATCTATTGGTCACTTTCTCATAATTCTACATCATTAATCTTTCATATGCTACACATTTTTCCTCATAAATAAATATCTCGTTTATTCTGTAGTTCATTCTTATTCATGTTATTTATCATTGTTCCTGTTGTTCCCTTTCGCTATAATACACTATTCTACCTCTACACATTTTCTATTTTGTCCATTTCGTATCTTTTTTCCCTTCTCTTACTTAATCTCCCTTCACTTCCTTCTTTATGTACGCGCTTTTACCTCACCCAAACGTAAAAATAAACCACATTCCCTACGTTCAAAAGTCTTATACACTCACTCAACTCCCTTTTACCTCACACTTCTATTCACTCCATCATTTTCCACTACAACATACCACATCCCTAAAGGACACACGACCACATCTTTAGTCCCTCATTTCCTCATTTATTCCCTACCTAAGCCACATCTCTTTTATCCTCAACACCTTTCTTTATTATTTTCTCTTTTCTTTGTATGGTAGTTTTCACCTGTAAGAAAATTAAGCATTGTAACATTTCCCTCAAGCATTTGGTTTGGTGTTTCTATGGCTTAGGGTAGGAAGGGAAAGGTAAGGTAAGGTAAGGTAAGGTAAGGTAAGGTAAGGTAAGGTAAGGTAAGGTAAGGTAAGGTAAGGTAAGGTAAGGTATCCAGGTGAGGTTCCGCTAGGGGCTTACCTGGAACCTTTTCTATTTATCTTTCAAGGTCATTAAGTGTGGTTGGATTTTTTTCTTCTTTTTGTAGTGGTTCTGAGGTAAATATTTTGGGTTATTGAAGTGAGAATTTTGTTCCCTCTTTTTTGTGTTTTTTTGTTTTTTCTTTCGGTTATGTTATTCATTTCTATTGTTTTTTTTTCCTTTTCTCTCTTTCTCTTACTCTCTCTTTCTCCTCTTTTTTTTCCCTCTCATAATATAGGGCTACAAAAAAATTATTAGTTAGAAAAAAGAAAAGAAAAGGAAATGCGAGTAGATGAAATGTTAAAAAATACAAATTTCTGAATACAACACAATGGAAACCCTTCTTGTACGTAAACAAACAGATAAACAAACAAACAAACAAACGAGCCCTTCACCAAAGAACAACAACAACAACAACAACAACAACAACAATAACAAGGGGGAGGAGGAGGGTAAAGAGAGGGAGGAAAAAGAGGTTAAGAAGCAACAACAACAAATAAAAATCGACACAAAAATCACAAAAAATGTATAGAAAAAAATACAAAATGGAAAAATGCAAACCACGGATGCAACAACAACAACAAAAACAAAAACAAAAACAAAATCAAAAACAAAAACAAAAGAAACACAAAATAAAGAAATAAACTCAAAATACATAACAAAAAAAGAAAATAATAAATAAAAATCATATAATCCAAAATTCTCCCGTAATACTGAAATCTGCTTGTGGCCAAAATGTTTTCCAGGGAAATAATTGAAGAATGGAATGAATGACCTCGGAAGTCGCAGAGATTAACGTAACCAATTCATTTCGTGCCTTTGTGAACTCTCGCGAGGGGAAATCTATACCTTTGTTGCCGCGAACGGAGGACGGGAAAGGAGGGGAGAGGAGAGAGTGAGAGAGGGGAGAGAAGAGAGTGTGAGAGGGGAGAGAAAGTGAGGGGAAAATGAGGGAAAATAGCATAGTGTGGTGGCTGAAATCGAGTCGTGAAAGAGAGAGAGAGAGAGAGAGAGAGAGAGAGAGAGAGAGAGAGAGAGAGAGAGAGAGAGAGAGAGAGAGAGAGAGAGAGAGAGAGAGAGAGTATTCCTCTTTCCTATAATCTAAAGGTGACGTAAGGGAGTGAAGGACAAAATAAGGGTGCGCATCATCACCTCAGCTTATCATTACCACCACCTGTTCAAGTGTTTTCCAGTAATTGTATTTCTTTACCTGTTACGATAGGAAATCAGATAATAAGTTTCCTCTTTTATTTTTTTTCCTGTACATATATATAACATTTTTCTTTACTGTTTTTACTTCTTTAACTATTTTTTTTAAACACACTCATATTAGACTCTCTCTCTCTCTCTCTCTCTCTCTCTCTCTCTCTCTCTCTCTCTCTCTCTCTCTCTCTCTCTCTCTCTCTCTCTCTCTCTCTCTTTCTCTCGCTCTAAAACACGACCTACACTTGTTTGTTTCCTGACTTACCTTCCACGACTCAGATTATCAAGATGAAGTACTGCACTCCCCCTTCTTCCCCTGCCTTCCCCTGCCCCTTGCCCCCTGCCCCCTGCCCCCTGCCTCTTCCTCCCTGCCTCCTACCCCCTGCCGGCCCCCTAACGACCCCCTGCCACCATTGAACATTCCCTTGTCCCCACCCCCCCCTTACCCTTCCCCTCTCAACCGCTGTCGCACCCGCCACCACTATTTCTTCTTCCTCTTCCTCCTCCTTCTCCTCCTCCTTTTCTTCCTCTTCTCCTTATTCTTGTTGTTCTTGTTTTTTCTATTCTTTTTTTATTTAAATTGTTATGTTTTTCTTTTCCAAATTGTCGGTGATTCGCTGTTGAGTTTTTTTTTTTTCTTCATATTTCGTTGTTTTATTGGTATCAAGTTTTTTTTGTTTTGTTTCATTGTGTATTGTTTATATTTTTTTGTGTGTATTGTTAACTATATATATGATTAAATCCTTTGTATTAATCTTCAAATATATCCTACATCAAACAATCACTTCTTTTATATTTTCTTATAATTATCTATATACTTATTCATTCATTTATCTATTTATCAACACTATAATAAGTATAATGTATAAACAGAATTCTACATTTAATTAATTTCATTCTGGTGGTGTGAATTTCATCATATTTTTTTTTCTCTCCATTTCATTTCCTTCATTTTTATTCTATTTATTTTCATTTAATCGATTTTTATTTACAGTACAACATATTTTTTTTGTTCCCTTACTTCCATTACCTTTTAGTAAGTATTCACCCTTATGTACCTCTGTTATAGCGTTCATTATTACTTGACTCATTGTCTATTTGTCTATTTATTTACACGTGTACCGGACCCTTTATTTATCTTTATTTTCTCTCTCTCTCTCTCTCTCATTCTCTCTAGCTGTCAATTCTCTTCTGTTTTCAGCTGCCTGTTTTCTTGTTGTTTTTTAGGGCGAAACGATTACTCCTGTTTGCTTTTATTTTCGCTTCGTTTCCCAGTGTACGCGTTCGTGTTTGTCCGTGTTTGTCCGTGTTCAAGTGAGCGACAAATGTCTGTGTTATTCTAAAGCATTAAACTCTTTTATTCCATCCTGATAAACACAGCTTCCACCTAATACTCTTCCTCCTATTCCTCAGCACCATTTTCTTTCAGTTCAAACAGTTAAGCGCAAACACTTTTATTTTTTCTATATCACTGTTTTTGTTATGGTTTTATTAATGTATTTATTTATTTTTTTTCAATCTCGTTCGTCTGGAAATAAATAACTGTTGCCTTGAGTTCGTAGATTATCGTTTTTAATTATACGAGTAATGAATAATTGAATAATCTAACCTACTTTTTTGATGGATATGTAAAGGTAAGATTAACGTATTTACAGTATGTTTGAACCTTACGTAAATATTATCCTTTCTTGAATACATAATAAGATGGGGTGATGTATGTGTGTGTGTGTGTGTGTGTGTGTGTGTGTGTGTGTGTGTGTGTGTGTGTGTGTGTGTGTGTGTGTGTGTGTGTGTGTGTGTATGTGTATTTGTATTCCTGGAAAAGAAAACTGATTATGTGATTTTTTTTTATAGAGATACAAAGAAACACAAATTCAATCACAATATATCTTCCATAACATAAGAAAATACAAAAAATCAGAAACATATATAAAGAAAATAAATAAAATAAAAGAAATAAAATACGAATATTAACCTCACTTTCAAAACCACTATCACCACCACACCACAATAAAGAGTGTAGAAGTGTGGTGTGTAATGGTATACTGTGTGGCGAGGTGGTGTTGGGTGTTATGGCTGTGGTGTTTGCTAAAAGAGAAAGAGAGAGAGAGAGAGAGAGAGAGAGAGAGAGAGAGAGAGAGAGAGAGAGAGAGAGAGAGAAAAAAAAAAATCTTAATGTTGACTGTGGATATGGTGTAGAATGTTGAGGTGTGTGTGTGTGTGTGTGTGTGTGTGTGTGTGTGTGTGTGTGTGTGTGTGTGTGTGTGTGTGTGTGTGTGTGTGTGTTTTATTGGCAGGTAAACAGGGTTGCAATCGTCGCTTGGTTACCTGTGTTTGCTTGAGAGGATAAATAATTCGGTGTGTGTGTGTGTGTGTGTGTGTGTGTGTGTGTGTGTGTGTGTGTGTGTGTGTGTGTGTGTGTGTGTGTGTGTGTGTGTGTCCATAAAAAAATTTAACTGCACATTCTTCACACACACACACACACACACACACACACACACACACACACACACACACACACACACACACACACACACACACACACACACACACACACACACACACAAACGCATCAACAGCACTACACGACCACTCTATTTAACTTACAGGTCAGGTCACCATATACTACTTCCAGGTCAGGTCAGGTTAGGTCAGGTCAAACAAGAACTATACAGGTCTTTCTCCTCCGCCAAGTTAGGTCACATAAGGTTAGAACTTTCCTCTGAGTTATGAGTCTCATCCCCTCTCTCTCTCTCTCTCTCTCTCTCTCTCTCTCTCTCTCTCTCTCTCTCTCTCTCTCTCTCTCTCTCTCTCTCTCTCTTATACCAAAGTGGGTTGACAAGACATCAATTAGTCTTTGCGGAATAGTTTTGGAGGTTGAGAAGGAGGAGGAGGAGGAGGAGGAGGAGGAGGAGGAGGAGGAGGAGGAGGAGGAGGAGGAGGAGGAGGAGGAGGAGGAACAAGAAGAAGAAGAGGAGGAAAAAGGAAGAAGAAAAGACCAAGAGTGCGACAGTATGCATTATTTACAGCTGCATGTAATGGTTTCCCCTCTCTCTTCTCTCACTCTCTCTCTCTCTCTCTCTCTCTCTCTCTCTCTCTCTCTCTCTCTCTCTCTCTCTCTCTCTCTCTCTCTCTCTCTCTCTCTATGCATGTACACCTGCACCAGTATGTATGTATAAATGTATGTACGTATGCATATATGAATGAATGTATGTTGCCTTCTTGTCAATAAATAATTCCACACTTTGAACACTCAGTTGCATATATAAATAAATAAATAAAAAGGGAAAGAGAGAATCGACACTTCCCTATTCAATCCCCTTTTCCTCCTCCCTCAATTCTATCAAATATTCACACGTTGGCCTTTAGATGTGCGGGAGGGTGGTGTAATTTCCCAAGGGAGACAGATTATCTTGCTGCTCCTCTTTCTAAACAGATGATCTCATTACAGGGCAGCTTCCGGCGCTACATACAATTATCAGGCATCAAAGCATTCACACTCACTCACTCACACTCACTCACTCACTCACACTCACTCACTTACACTCACTCACACTCACTCACTCATGCTCACTCACACACACGCATACATTTTCCCTACTTCTTCCTCCTCCTCCTCCTCCTCTTTCTCCTCCTACTCCTCCTCCTCCTCCTCTTCCTCCTGCTTCTGCTATTCCTGGCCTTAAGTAAAGAGATGGTGATTGTCTTTCCTAGTTACTGATGCTATTGTTGGTATTATTATTATTATTATTATTATTATTATTATTATTACTATTATTACGTATGCAAGTGAATATATTAATATGTATGAACAAATTATTATACGATTATTGGTATGTGTGGTAGGTAGAAACACACACACACACATACATACACACACACGTACACGTACATACACACACACACACACACACACACACACACACACACACACACACACACCACCATCACCATCACCACCACCACCACCACCACCCAGGATCCTAAACCAACAAGGACACAAAAAATCATAATCAAAGCCACATCAAAAATTCTTCGCCCGCCGCCCGACCTGAGACCAATTAGTGAAAGAACGAAATCTTACATTGTCGGAAAGCCATCAGAGAGAAGGTTACGAACTGTCATGTTTACTTTCCATCCTAAGGGCTTGTGGGTTATGTTTTTCTTAGGGCTCTACGGTTCTATAGTACGAGGGAGAGCAGGTGGAAGGAGGATTAAGGAAGGAAGGAAGAGCAGAGGAACGAGGGAGAGAGAAAAATGTGTAGCCAATATAAATGTTGTCACAGGTAAGGTTCCGTGTTCCATGTTACCTGTTTGTGTTTAATTAGTTGTCCAGGTGCTTTCGTTAGCGTCTCATCTCACGTTGAGTAGAGACTAATTTTCTGTGAAGTCTTTTGTGCCGCGATTCTAAAACAAGTGAGGAATACAAGGCGTGTTTGCATGTATCTGTTCCCAGCCCAGACGCTTTGTTCTGGCATTCATCTGTTTAATTATTTATCTGGCAGAGGATCAACGACACTATTTACATGGCCTTGAGAAATATAAAACTTGATGTGAATAAAACTCAAAGGAAGGTTAATAATTCACAGAAAACTATTATAATTTCCAAGAATACTGAGAGAAAATTTGACCACAAGTCGCTAAACTCTATAAAAATATATAATAGTAGTAATTCTTCACATCGTAAAATAATATAATATAATTTTCGTCCCGCGCACAACCAAAGAAATAAACTATAATGAAATAACGAAAAATGAAGCGTCCAAGTTTACGATTTTCTCACACAAAACAAAACAAATCTTAGTGGAAAAAAGGAGAAAACAATTCCAAATAAACGAAATAGCACCTCTGAGGCGAGAAAGAGAGAGAGAGAGAGAGAGAGAGAGAGAGAGAGAGAGAGAGAGAGAGAGAGAGAGAGAGAGAGAGAGAGAGAGAGAGAGAGAGAGAGAGAGAGAGAGAGAGAGAGAGAGAGAGAGAGAGCGAGAGAGCGAGAGAGAGAGAGAGAGAGAGAGAGAGAGAGAGAGAGAGAGAGAGAGAGAGAGAGAGAGAGAGAGAGAGAGAGAGCGAGAGCGAGAGCGAGAGCGAGAGAGAGAGAGAGAGAGAGAGAAACAAAGCGAGACACTGTGGGTTCAGAATGGGTACCAGCGCTCGGGGATTCGATACAACGAAACCGAACCAAAGAACCAGCAGAGTCCAAAGAAAGTTCGAAACACCGAAATTACGATCTAAACTTTCCGGTGTTTTACTTGGGACCGAAATCTCCAAGGAATATGGCAAACAGCTGGGCCGAAAAGACGAAACAAAAGCGAATCCGGAACAAGACGAAAATAGATGAATTGAAGAGGAAAATGAGAGAGAGCGAGAGCGAGAGAGAGAGACGAGAGAGAGAGAGAGAGAGAGAGAGAGAGAGAGAGAGAGAGAGAGAGAGAGAGAGAGAGAGAGAGAGAGAGAAGAATGTGAAACTGCATTGTAAAATCTTTGGAATTCCTCCTTCCGCTATACCTCCTCTCGTCATGTACGTGTGTGGTGTGGTAAAGATGGCGTGTGTACGTATATGTGTGCGTGTATGTGTGTATGTGCGTAAACCAGTCTACCTCAATACACGACTTTCAACATAACAAATTAACCTACTTAACACATCCTCAAGTTGTCCCATTACTTACCATAGGCCTACAGAATTTGACTTCAGCCTATATAAAAGTCTCATCCACTTAACCACCTTCTATATTTACGACTCCCATAAAGGCTGCCTCGCAATACTTCAGCTACCAACACGCATTTCACCCCGGGAGCTACCTTAAGGAAACCAATGATCGTTCCCGTATAATTTCACCCTCACTTCCCTGGTGCCTAGTAATTTACGGGACGTGGCCGAGAAATTAACCTGTGAGAGCTGTAAATCCCGCCTAACCGTGCCAAGATTTTTATCCGTGGCAACGTCGACAAGAAAAATTTACCTTCAAGTCTGCCAAGAAATTAATTCGCTATGGTGCCCTAAAATTTATCTCCAGACGGTGTTGGTGATGTTAGGGTGAGGGTTGAGGGGGAGGGGAGAAGGAGGAGGGTCGAGGGGGAAGGGAGAGGGTTAAGGAGGAAGGAGGAAGGTAAGGAAGGAGCAGCTACATCTTAGTATATTAATTCAACACCTCGTCCTTGGAATGTAGTCCTTTAGCTCCTCCTCCTCCTCCTGTTTCTCCTCCTCCTTCCCACTCCTTCCTCACATATAAGGAGGAAAGAAAGAAAATCAGTGTCGGAGAAATAAAATAAAATGAAAATATAACAAGTGTAAGGGCAAGGGAAGGGAAATTATCTTGAGTATCGAAGAAAAATAAAAAAATAAAAAATAAATTGCAGGAGAAAAGGAAGGGAAATTATCTACATCAACGTCAAAATGAACTCATACTTAGAAAGCTTTTGGACACGAGTCTGCTCCTTTTGTGAAGCTTACAGTCACCTCTCCACCGCGGCGCCACCAGCTTCTTTAGATGAGAGGAAGGCTGTTCATGGCGTGTTAGGAGGAGAAGGAGGAGGAGGAGGAGGAGGAGGAGGAGGAGGAGGAGGAGGAGGAGGAGGAGGAGGAGGAGGAGGAGGAGGAGGAGGAGGATACAGAAAGCAAGAGGTGGATAAAAGACTGAGAAAAGGAAGACAAAAGATGAGAGAGAGGGAGAGAGGGAGAGAGAGAGAGAGAGAGAGAGAGAGAGAGAGAGAGAGAGAGAGAGAGAGAGAGAGAGAGAGAGAGAGAGAGAGAGAGAGAGAGAAGGCATAAAGGGGTGAGGAGGGGGGCGGGTGGAAGGCGAGGGTTAAGTAAGAATGACAGGAACAGAAGACAAGACGATAAGAAGAAGAGTATGGAAGAGAGGAAGAGGAGGAGAAGGAGAAAGAGGAGGAAGAGGAGGAGGAAGAGGACGAGAAAGTTGAAGGGGACAGGACGGGAGGAGAACAGAAGGAGGAAAGAGAGAGAAAGAGAGAAAAGAAGAGAAAGACAGTGAGAAACAGAAAGTAAAAGAGAGTATAGGGGAAAAGAGGATTTAATAAAGATGGGAAAAATAGAATTAGAAAGAGGAAAGAGTAGAGGAAGAAAAAGAGAGGATGTAGATAAATAGAAATATGTGATAGAGGCGAATAAACGTGAGAAAAGTTAGAGAATATGAAGGATGAAACGAAACACGGGAATAAAGGAGGAGGAGGAGGAGAGAGGAGGAGGAGGAGGAGGAGGAGGAGGAGGAGGAGGAGGAGGAGGAAGAAGGGGAGAGATGTATCTGACGTGAATTACAAACATGAAGGAAGGGAAGCGTATCAAATGTGTGTGTGTGTGTGTGTGTGTGTGTCTGTGTCTGTGTCTGTGTCTGTGTCTGTGTGTGTGTGTGTGTGTGTGTGTGTGTGTGTGTCTGTGTGTGCGTGTGCGTGTGTGTGTGTGTGTCTCAAAGAACAACATGCAGAACAACAAAAACAACACAACACAAACAAACAAGATCAGAAGAAGAAGAAGAAAGAGAAAGAGAACAAAGGAGAGAAAAAAAAAAAGATGAATATAAAGAGAAAACATTAAAATAAAAAAAAAAACAGAGGAGCTCAGAAAACAAATCCCAAGAACATAGAAAACAGAATGAAACAGAAACAACTAAACTTCAAACAGAACCAGAAACACAAAGAAAGAAAGAAAGAAGAAGAATACGAACAAGAAAGTAAAGAGTAACGGCAAAAAGAGGAACTAACAGGAAAAGAGAGAAATGGAGACGAGGAGGAGGAGAAGGAGGAAGAAAAAGAGGAGGAGGAGGGGACAAGAATCATCAGAAAAAGAGGAGGCAGAGAGGAGGAGGAGGAGGAGGAAGAAGAGAAGGAAAAGGAGAATGAGGAGGAGGAGGGGAAAAGAAGTATTATACGAGGAGGAAGATAGAAGAAGGAGAAGGAGGTGGGGACAAGAAGCATCATAAGAGGAGGAGGAGGAGGAGGAGGAGGAGGAGGAGGAGGAGGAGGAGGAGGAGGAGGAGGAGGAGGAGGAGGCGGCAGCAGCGGGTCTTCTGGTGTTTATATGGAGACAACCTACTCGTCTTTGCAAATGTACTTTCGTTGATATGAAGACACGAGTGTTTACCTTTCTCTTGCTCCCTCTCGCCCGCCTCGGCTCAGGTAGCGGAGGTAAACACGGGGAAAAAGAAGAAAAAAAAAGAAGGCGCTGGAATTGGGTGCCTGAGAAGGGAAAGACGAAATTCTCTCTCTCTATCGTCCTCTCTCTCTCTTTTTTTCTTTTTCTCTCTCGTTTTTTTCTTTTTGGTGTCTCGCTTTCATTTTGTCTTTCCCTGAGCGTGTTGTAGTGTGTTAAAAGTGGTGTTGAATGCTTGAAAAGGTTGCCATCTTTGCCTCACTTTTCTCCCCTCTCCGCCCTTGTCAAATATTAATGGATCTGCGACGTGACAATTTGTTTAAATGTCACCTGCAAATGGAAAATGAAAACCTTCCTCCTACTACATATATTGCTAACCGGTTTAATGTATTACACACAAACTTACTGTACTTATTGGGAAAGATGCAATAATATTCTCCTCATTTTATTAAGCCTTGCTATGGATTTTCATTAATGTGTTTTTAAAAAGTCTTGAATTTAGAAGTGGGAAACAAATTTGTATAATAATAGTATGAACAAAAATGGATATGTAACGTTTTATTATAGATTGTGTTAAGATGAGTTTCCAATATTACATTTAACATCACAAACCCTTTCCTCCCTTCCCCAACCCTTACCCCTTAACCTCCCCTTTAAGCCCACAAACCTAACCTCACCCTAACCTCCTTTCTCCTCCAAGCACTAACCCTCTTCACACTCCCTCCCCTCAATCCCTCGTCCCCTTTTATCTCCCTTTTACCAGTGTAGGGAGGGGGGAAGGGGAGGGGAAGGGAAGGGCAAGAATTCGAGACATTAATGTACGACAAAGAACACAAAACATACATTCTCAAACGTCATGTCAAGTTTAGGTGTTGAGTTTTCCACTTCACTCCACCTTGACACTCCACCTGGCCTTTGGTAGGTGGTATTTGGTGGTTCCTTACCTTTACAATCGTTAAAAGTTCTACATCATTCCTGCCCAGCCTCCACTGTCCCCTCCTCTTCCTCTTTCTCATTTTTTTGTTCCTCTTTCTTTTCCAACAGTTCAGCATTCATTCCTAGCTTTTACTTCCTTCTTCTCCTCCTCTTCCTTTTCCTCTTTTTCTTTCTCCTCCTCCTCTTCCCATTTTTACATACTAGAGGTGCATATATACTTCTAATATTCCTCTTCTTTTCTCTTCTTTCTTTCCTATTCTTTCATCGATATTATTAGTTTATAGAAGTGATTAAAATTTTCATCATTCACATTATTATCTTCACTAATATCTTTCAGCAAAATCTTATCCTTACCTTCCTGCTTCCTAACTTATAAATTAGATATAATAAAAAAACAATAACAGAGTAGTTACAGTAGTTCCCGAAAACAGCCTCGTTAGATCTAACCAGGAAGCTTTTTTTTTAGTATTTCATTTATCCTTTATATATTCCTTTCTACATTTGTCCTCAACCTCCTCCTCCTCCTCCTCCTCCTCCTCCTCCTCCTCCTCGCACACGCCTCCTACACCTACACGCGTTCACATATGTATAATCTAAAGCACAACATTGTAAACTTCCATTAAGGGACATGCCATCTGACAAAGGCTACATCCACATCTAATCCTAAATCCTCGCTTGGGGTGAATCCGCCGCCAGAAGGATTTGTCGCCTGTGAGTAATTTGCTTCACAATGAGTCTCGATTGCTGAGGGTAAGTTGTGACCGACCTTTGCTACCTCCTATTGGACACCGCTGTAGGGGAGGAGAAGGGGATTAAGGAGGAAGGTAGAGAAGGGAGGAAGGTGAGGGAGGGTGGGAGTCGGGGTACAGAAGAGAGGAAGGTGAGGGAAGGAAGGAGGGAGGGAGGGAAGAAAGGTAGGTAGCTATACTAACCTATTGAGATCAGAGTAGGAGCCGAGATTCCATGGACAAAAGAGCATCAGAATTACTCCCTCACTCCCTAGACGGATCAGACAAGATGGAAATATGTTTGAGAGAAATGACAGCGAGTCTCGTTTTCTATGCATAAAGGGGAATGGGAGGTTAAGATAAATTGATTGATGATGAATGTGTGTGTGTGTGTGTGTGTGTGTGTGTGGGTGTGGGTGTGGGTGTGTGTGTGTGTGTGTGTGTGTGTGTGTGTGTGTGTGTGTGTACGATGCAGCAGACACATAACCCCTCGCTGCATTTTTTGGTTTTTTTTAGCATCAAAGAGGGAAAAGGGGACTCGGAAAATAGTTTGGGAAAGAAAAATTACGAAAAAAATGTTATGTAGAGGGAAAAAAAAAGGGGGAAGTTAGGAAGTTTTAAATGTTGTAAAGCCTTGATGTTTCCCTCGTGTAGGTGTTTAGGTTGTAAGGGATACTTTAACGCACACGCCCACACACACACGCCCGCCCACACACACACACACACACACACACACACACACACACACACGAAGGATAATCCGCTACTAAGTCCAGTCTCAGTTTAATGGTTTTCTTTGACTACACAAAATACACTTAAGAGGCTCCCCCCCCCGCCCCCCTTGCCCCCCTGACCCCACGCACGCAGCCCCTTGGAAGATTGGATTGGATCCCTTTTGTGCAAGTTAAATCTAGGATGTAAATGTTTTTAGCTTCCAATTCAAACTCAAGATCAAGATTCCTGAACGATGAACGACTTTACGAAAACATCACCACTACCGAAAAAAAAATAAATAAAAACACGATTATTTTTCTCCCTACCCAAACCTTTACATGACCCTT
>JAPQNM010000029.1:10236262-10248762 GCA_029783475.1 Metacarcinus magister | reverse complement strand
CCAACTCGTCCTTACTGCTCGTACGGCCACTGAAAGGCACCGTCACGCACACATTCCCGCCCCGTAAAGGAAAGGGGAAAGGGGAAAGAAAGTAGAAAGCTCCTGCCTTTGATTTCCTTCCCAGCGACATCCAGCTTACTCTTCACGAATGGAAGGGAATGGAATGTTAAGGAAAATAATTGGTGTTGTTCATGTCACACAGCCTTGGTATTTGATTTATTTTCAGTTCATTATGATTTTTATTATATTTTTTTTGTTGGGGTGAGGCTTGATTTTTCTTTTAAATGTTTTTGTAACTTTCTGAACGTGTCTTATTTTAAATTGGAGGATCTAAAATTTTTGTTCCTATTATTTTCAAATCTCTATGGCGGGGAAGGATTTTCAAATTTCTTGCCCGTAAGTATCGACCAGGATTTTGGTTGAAGAGGGTTTTAACATTTTACTACGTAACTATAAGTCTTACCGGGAATTTGCATTGAAGCAAAGTTGTTAAGCTTGATAAGTTCTATGCGATGCGCTCATCATCTCTTTAATAACCCTCATATTTTTTTAAGAAATAATAATGTTTATGTAAAAAACATGTTCATTAATTTCCTGTTATTTCATCGGTTATTTATACTCCATTTCCATGTCCCTATATTCGAAAAGAACGGGCGTATCCTGCTCTTTCCTTACTCATGTATATGTTTGTTACGTAAACCTCATACTTTTCGAGTTATATAAAGAAACATTATTATTGGCTAAAATCCTGAGGGGTTACCCTGTTCAATTTCACGAAACTTTCCACATTTTTAAATCTCATGACCTATATTACATGAGAGTTCTCAGGGATGCAGAACGCGAATCCTCAGTCAGTTTTCTGATTCTTTGTATTCTATGCCATATTGTGAAGAAAAGTATTGAAGTAATTGTGAAACATGAAAGCGTCGGGCAGCTCGTGTAGCTTAACGACGTTGTTTCGATGTATTGTTCCTGCAAATAAGAAGGAATAAAAAGAAATAAGAAATAAAGATAAATAAAGAAGAACCTGATCATGAAAATAATATACGAATCATAGTTGTAGATTTTCCAAAAAATTTATTGTTTCTTGTATGACGGTGTGTGTGTGTGTGTGTGTGTGTGTGTGTGTGTGTGTGTGTGTGGTGTGTGTGTGCGTGTGCGTGAGCGTGTGCGTGTGCGTGAGCGTGTGCGTGTGTGTGTGTGTGTGAGAGAGAGAGTGGTGGGAGGGAGAGAGATTTTAACAAAAGCTTAATGCAAATCACTGTTTGAAACGCATACGAGAAACGGCGGAGACCAAGTGATGCATATATTAGAACTTAAGAGAAAAGATGCAACCATGAAAGAATGATGAAATTGCTTCCTCTCTGTGTGTGTGTATGTGTGTGTGTGTGTGTGTGTGTGTGTGTGTGTGTGTGTGTGTGTGTGTGTGTGTGTGTGTGTGTGTGTGTGTGTGTGTGTGTGTTTCGTTCGCAGGTATGGGAATTATCTACGCTTGTCGCTTTCTGTCTAGAGAGAGAGAGAGAGAGGAGAGGGAGGATGGGAGGGTTAGGTGGGTTGGGGGTTAGGGGGGTGGGGGGCTACCAGGTGTTGGGGGGCAGAGGGGGAAGAAGGAGAGGGTTGGATGGGGAAATTGACGGTTGGGGATGAAGAGGAAGGAAGAAGAGGAAAGGAAAATAGGAAGAGAAGGAGAAGGTGATAAATGGGTGTTATTTTGAGGTAGTTGTGTTGAGGAAAGGCTTAAAGAAAACTTTGGCTTCTCTCTCTCTCTCTCTCTCTCTCTCTCTCTCTCTCTCTCTCTCTCTCTCTCTCTCTCTCTCTCTCTCTCTCTCTCTCTCTCTCTCTCTCTCTCTCCTAAACATAAAAAAGCCACACATACAAACAGAAAACAAGCAAAAATTGAGTATAACAACAAAATATCAATTATTAAAAAATAAAAATATGATAAAAAAAAATACTAAATAGAAAAGAAAAAAAAAAAAGTAATTTAGCTATAAACAAAAGAAAGGAGAAAGAGAATGAGATAGATAGAGAGAAAAAAAGAGACAACTAAGTAAAAAGAGAGAAAGAAATAATAACAACCCCCACCAACCAAACCACCCCCCCACCCCCAAAAAAAAAGAATAGTTGCCCACCTTTTAAGTCCTTCAGGTGGTGAGGGAGAGTCTAATTACCTGGCGTGTAGGTGTCTTTTGTGTGGCTATTGTGTGCTGCTATTATGCTGCTCGGGTGGGCTTCGCGTTGGCTATTTTCCACCAAGACTCATCGAGGGAGGAGGAACACGGCTGGCACAGAGTCAATGAGGCATCTCTTTCACGACCTTTAAGAATGTTTTGTTCACTCGCCCCTTCCTGTTACCTAAACGTCCTCCTCCTCCTCTTCTGCCTTGCCTTTGTGGGGTCCTAAAGGTTGAGAATCCCTCCCTGTTTCCTTTCCTACTCTACTACTCTCCCTCCTCCTCCTCCTGCTCCTCCTCTCCTCCTTCTCTATAGGCCTCGTGCAGTGGGTGGAGCTTACTATATAGTCATTTACGAGGTTATTATACGTAAGGAAATACTTTTCTACGTATTTTAGATTTCATGAATAATTTTGTGTTAGGAGAAAAGTCTTCCATGTCTTGTTAAGTTTAGAATTGATAAGTATTGATGTTTTTGGAAAGAGAGCAAAAAAGGAAAGTAAAAAAAGTTCATGGTGTGCATTAAAGATAAATTTACTTCATAGGGAAACTCATTTTTTATAATTATTATTATTAAGTGGAAAAAAGGAAGCAAATTCACTGAAATTTAACTTTTCTGTGAAGTATTTAAACAAAATAAAAGTTAGCGAAAAAGTTAAACATTAAACATTAAACATTAAATTGACCTACAAAGTTATCAGTCAACACTATTTTTGGTTCGTTAAGTAAACTTTAAAAGTGTTAAGTAACTATATAAATACAGTGTTAAGTAACTATAGGAATACAGTGTTAAGTAACTATAGGAATACAGTGTTAAGTAACTATAGAAATACAGTGTTAAGTAACTACAGAAATATAGTGTTAAGTAACTACAGAAATACAGTGTTAAGTAACTATAGGAATACAGTGTTAAGTAACTATAGGAATACAGTGTTAAGTAACCATAGAAATACAGTGTTAAGTAACTACAGAAATACAGTGTTAAGTAACTACAGAAATACAGTGTTAAGTAACTATAGGAATACAGTGTTAAGTAACCATAGAAATACAGAGTTAAATAACTATAGGAATACAGTGAAGGGACATGGGAGGTCAAGGAGTGGAAGGGAAGGGCTTAAGAGTGCATGGGAGGGGCAGGCATTGCAAGAGAGGCCGTGGGAATACATGGGAAGGCGTGGGAGTGCATGGGAGAAGGTCTAATAGTACATGGGAGGACCTGGAATTACATGGGGGAGCCAGTCAGTACATTGGTGTCTTGGAACTTCATGAGAGGGGATAAGAAAGGATGGGAGAGCCGTCGTAGAGTTCAATAGAAGGAAGTGGGAGTGAAGATAACAATGGTGGTGATTGTTTTAGGACCCAACAAAGAGGAAGAGAAAGAGGAGGATAAAGAGGAAGAAAAGGCAAGAGTAGGAGTGCGTATCCTGACAATACTCTTAACACAAACAAATTCCTTTCCTTCTTCCGCTAAGGACTTTTTTGCTATCCTGCTGGGATACAAAATGACGTCTATTATCCTTTGTTTGTGTAATTTCATTTAGTGTAATCTTCTTCCTCCTCCTCCTCCTCCTCCTCCTCCCCCTCCTCCTCCCCCTCCTCCTCCCCCTCTTCCTCCTCCTCCTCCTCCTACTTCCACGTAAGCCTTGTATATATCTTACTTTTTCTAACTCTAGCATTGTTTTCCTTAGTGGAGTAGATGTGTGTTAAAAAATGTTACCTATTCTTTATTCGCCTCAAATGAACCACTTTGTAAAATCTTCAAACAAGAAAATAAATATATAAATCCGCTATTTTCTCTCATTGTTCAGAATCAAAAGGAGTCAACTAATTTTATGACTAATACAATGTACTTTTGGATGGGAAGAGAAGAAAAATATGATGGTGATAAAAAGTTTTCTCACAGACTTACAAAGAGGGAGGGAGGAAAAAATGTGAGACGTACCTGACAAACTTTGACTAATTGCAGGTGCATAAAACATAAGGGAAAAAAATCGTGATCTCTTCTAAACTCCATTAGAACCAAGTATAAAAAAAAAATAAAAAATAAAAAAATAAATAAAAACTCATCTTCATAAGAAAACATTTATTCCTTTGTGTGGCGTGGCTCGTGTGCACGTATGTATGTATGTATGTATGTATGTAGTATATATAAACAGTCACATAACGGAGCAACACCATTTACATATTCCACGACAATGTTTACAAAATGGACTTCATCGTTTTCTTTAGTCCTCCTTGGAATGTGACACTGGAGGGAGCTACCTTTCTCTTCCCCTACAAAGCCTCTTCTCCTGCCGGCCCCGAAGGAGACTTAAGTGTCCTTCTCCATTCTCCTTTTGTTTTACTGATACTCCCTGATCCCCATAGCTGCCTTACGCTCGATGGATCCCTCAACGCTCCTTTGACCTATATTTTTTTTACTCTGCGCTAGGTAGACGGTGGAATAAAGGTGTGTGTACGTGTGGCTGTATGATGCACCCCCCCCCACACACACACATACACACACACATACACACACACACACACACACACACACATACACACACACATACACACACACACACACAGGTAATGGAGGGCCCAGGTAACACAATCCGACAGGTGCATTCTAAAGGTGAGGAGGAATGCCTGTGCAGCCCACCTTCCCTTCTGTTTACATTCTGCTAAGTCAAGGGTGGGAGGCAGGGAGGCAGGCAGGGAGGGAGGCAGGGAGGGAGGCAAGCAGGGAGGCAGGGAGGGAGGCAGGGAGGGAGACAGGGAGGGAGGCAAAGAGGCAGGGAAGGATCTTGGTATGCGTCTGGAAGGGTGAATACTCTTGCAGCAAGTGTGGGTATGTTGTTTTCTGTGGTGAGACAGGGTGTATTGATGGGATGTGAGGTTGTATAAGATTGTATGAGGCTGTGTAAGGTTATCTCTCTCTCTCTCTCTCTCTCTCTCTCTCTCTCTCTCTCTCTCTCTCTCTCTCTCTCTCTCTCTCTCTCTCTCTCTCTCTCTCTCTAACACAAAACAGAAATGGAGGAACAGTGAGTTAGGACAAGCGCTCGACAAACACTTGGAGAAAGGCATAAAAATCTCTCCTCCATTTGGGTTGAGTTCAGGCAAGCTCCCCCTCGCCCCCAGGGAACAGAAAACGATACACTTAAAACAGAAAACGGGTGTGAGGGTAGCAGACGACCCGGCCCCCTGTCAATGCAAAAATCCGATAAATTTATCATCGCAAAAAATAAAAAGGAAAGAAGGAAGGCATGGAATAAAAACGAAATAAAAGAATATCAGACACAAGGGAAAGGACAAATATGAGGTGGTGAGAGGAAAGGAAATAAAGGAAAATGAAAGGACGAAGTGGAGGAGGAGGAGGAGGAGGAGGAAAATGCAATGAGAAAGAAAGAAAAAATGAGAGAATGAGAAAAATAAAGAAGGATATATATTTGGAAAGCGAACAACCACACAAGGGAGGAAGGAATAGTAACCATGGTAACAGAGGGGAAAGGGGAGGGAAGGGGAGGGGAGGGGAAGTGAGGGGAAGGGAAGGGAAGGGGAAGGGGACAAGATGTACTTTGAGTCCTCACCTACAAGGGAATATTAAAGAGGACTTGCTGGGGGGAATGAGGGGAGAAAATAAAACGATATAGCAAAAAAAAGAAAAATAGGGAGAGGGGAAATATATATATGAAAAAAAAAGAAATGTGTTAAAAATAAGTTAGAAGGGAGGAAATTAAGCCTTCTTAGAAATGAAGAGAAACAACAGCTGTGGGGGGAAAATAAAGAGGAAAAAGGAAAACAAAGAGAGGAAAAAAATAGGGAATAAGGTCAACAGGAAGAAAATGATGAAGCGAGGCAAGTTAATTACAGGTGAGAGGAAAGAAAGGAAAGACAGGTGTTCAGGATTTTTTAAAGACAAAGAAAAAACAGGAAAAAAAAATATTGTTAGTGAAGAATGAAACAATACAAAACATTTAAGGTTTATTATAAGATTCTTAATAGTAAAATAATATCACTAAAGTTGAATGAAATAAAATGAATAAATAAAAGTTGCCACAAAAAGACTGAGAGAAAAGTTAAAATAAACAAAATAATAAAAAGTTGAGGGTAGAAGAATGTGACGTAAAGACATTTATTTAGAGGAAACATTGCATATAAAAACGAAAGAAAAAAGACGAGAGAAAAATAATAAAACTAACTGATGACATTTAATCTTATTTGTTTTACTTATTCATTTATCATTTTTATTTATATATTATTTATTTGCTTGTTGTGTAGAAAATACGATTTAAATAATGAATTTCAAGACATATTTGCTGATAATAAACAAGAAAACTATTAACATATGAGAGAAGGAGGAGGAGGAGGAGGAGGAGGAGGCATCATCACATCAGATACTTTTTTTTAATTAAAGAAAGAATGCAACACCTCAACGTCAAAACAGCAAATGAAAGAAAAAAAAAGAGAAAAGGAAGTAGAAGAAAACAGACGAAGGAACAAGAAAGACAGAGAAAGAGAAATGTAGGAGTAAAAGGAAGAGGAGGAGGAGGAATGAAGGAGGAAAATTTTTATGAGTGGGGGTTGTAAAGATTCTTTTTACTGGGGAGAGAGAGAGAGTGAGAGAGGGAGAGAGAGTGAAGGGAGAGAGAGAGAGAGAGAGGGAGAGGTGAGGGGAGGGAAGAGAGGGGATGGGGTCCTATTTTTTGGACAAAGCTGGGGTGTTGTAATGGTAGAGACATGGCAAAAATGTCTTATGTCTCTGTATTGTACCCAGGGGAGAGAAGGAGACCGGATGGAACTGAGGGGAATGTGGGAAGAGCAGCAGAAGGAAGAGGAGGAAGAGAAAGAGGAAGAGAAAGTGGAGAAGGAAGAAAACGAAGAGGAGGAAAGATGATATTGGTAAGGCCTTCACACACGAGAAAAATGTAGAGAAAATGAAAAATGATAAAATAAGAGAGAGGTAAGAAGAAAGAATGGATAATATAAAGAAAATAAAAGGGTGAATACAAAAAAAAGGTTAAAATAGGGTGAAGGAGATAGGTAAGAGGACAGTCAGTACACCTGTAGGTACCATAAGGTAAAGCTAATTAACATAAGGTATATCTATTACTTTTAAACAACATTTTTCACCATAAATGAAGAAAAAAGTTAAAAATTGCAATGATATAATCTTCTGAATATTTGACTTTTATCTTTAATATTTCATTCAAGAGGATAAAAAAGGGGAAAAAATGCTAGAATTATTGATGAGAGAGAAAGTATAAACCTTTTTTGTAAATATATGAATGCAAGAGGAATTCATCTACTACTACTACTACTACTACTACTACTACTACTACTGCTGCCTTGCCTCATCCACCTCTCTTGACCTTCCTCTCATCATACGTATAAAACATGCATGCATAATTTACGTTTCTCTTGTTAACTTTCTCATCAATTTCATCACACACAGTTTGCATTCCTCTTCTCACCCTGATTGGTTTCCCCTCACCTGGTCTCTCCTCTCCTCTTCCTCTTTTTTTCCTCCTCTTTTTTTCCTCCTCTTCCTCTTCCTCTTCCTTTATTGCTTGACTCTTCCTACCTCGTGCGCACTTTGATCGTGTTTTTTTTTCTCTCTATCTCTTTTTTTCCTCTTTATGTCTGGTTATATTTCCTTGTCTGTTTGTCTTTCTATCGTTATCTCTATATCTTTATCTCTCTCTCTCTCTCTATCTCTCTCTCTCTCTCTCTCTCTCTCTCTCTCTCTCTCTCTCTCTCTCTCTCTCTCTCTCTCTCTCTCTCTCTCTCTCTCTCTCTCTCTCTCTCTCACATTCCTGATTATCTATGCCGCGGGAAACTCAGTCAAGAGGGAAAAAAAGAAAAAAGGAAAAGGCGCCTGATTTCCCCACTGCTTCTGTTGGTGCTTGAGGGGAGGGAAAGAGGGAGGGAAAAAGGGAGGGAATGGAGGGAGGAAGATAATGGAGGGAGGAAGGGAGGGAGGGAAAGGAGGAAGGGAAAGAGGGAAAGCGGGAGACAGGCGGATAAAAACTAAAAGAGCAAGGAAAAAAGAGAGAGAGAGAGAGAGAGAGAGAGAGAGAGAGAGAGAGAGAGAGAGAGAGAGAGAGAGAGAGAGAGAGAGAGAGAGATAGAGAGAGAGAGAGAGAGAGAGAGAGAGAGAGAGAGAGAGAGAGAGAGATGAGGAGGAGGAAGAGGGTGACAAAAAGAAAGGGAGACAGAGAAAAAAAGAGAGAAAGAGAAAGAGAGAGAGGAAACCAGGTCACAAGAACGAACAGTAAAAGAGAAACAGCAAGGATAATAAAAGGTAGAGAGGACAGTGAGGGAGAAAGGAAGGAAGAGAGTGAAACTGAGATAAATGGATGAGTAGAGAAAAAAAAAGAGAAAAAGGGTGTGCAGAAAAAGGGAGGAGGAGGGAAGAAGAGGAGAAAGAGGAGGAAGAGGAGGAGGAGGAGGAGGAGGAGGAGGAGGAGGAGGAGGATGAGGAGGAGGAGGAGGAAGAGGAGGGAGCAAAGGGTAGAAAGGTGGTGTTTTGAAAAGCTGTACATGTCTGTGTTTACCTTTTAAGTCAAGGGTCCCAGTGTGTTTATGCGATTTGTGTGGCTGAGGTGACACACGTGGAGGGGGGGGGAGGGAGAGAAGGAGGGAGGGAGGGCGGGAAGGGAGGGAGGGAGGGAGGGGAGGGAGGGAGGGAGGGAGGAAAGGAGGGGAGATGAGACAAGTGACAGAAAGAAGGGGAGGGGAGCAGAATAGGAGAGTAGTAGGAAGGGACGTGAAATGTAGGACAATGAAGGGAGGAAAAGAAGGAGAGAGAGAGAGAGAGAGAGAGAGAGAGAGAGAGAGAGAGAGAGAGAGAGAGAGAGAGAGAGAGAGAGAGAGAGAGAGAGAGAGAGAAAGGAATATAATTAACACACAGCATTCTTTACCCTCCCAGTCACACCTCCTGCTGTGTCTCCCTCAGCATCTCTTTACAGCACACAGCATCACATCTCCCCATTATTAAAACCATAATGATGTTAGGTAATTGAAACACTATTGGGAATAAAAAACAAAACAAATCTTTACAAAACAAAAACAATAACAATAAAAAAATAATAATAAAAATAATAATAAGTTGCATAGCTTCCTTCAGGGTAAAACACTAACATATCAATTATTCGAAACAGAATGGAATAAAAAATATAAAAAAAAAGAGAAAAAAAAATACCTAGATAAAAATTAATTTGAATCACGATTTCATAAAGTATTTTTGTTTGTCTTGAATTGATATGTTATCTTCCCCTTTTTATGTGGTGGGGAAGGAGGAGGAGAAGGAGGAAGAGGGGAAAGAGTGGCTAGGGAGACATAAATGCGATGGAATATGCTGTTTGGGGAAGAAAGAGGAGGAGGAGGAAGAAGAAGAGGAAGAAGAGTATATTGTGAAGAGGTAAAGGGGAATAAAGAGGGGAGAGAGGAGACAGTTATAGGCATGGGGAAGGTTGTTGGGGAGGAATCAGACCAAAGGGAAGGATTAGGATTATAAAGGGAAGACACGGATGAAGAAACCGAAAAGTAATTACTTAAATCCGTTGCAAGTCACTATAAGTCACTGTAGGTCTCCATAAATCACTATTAGTCACTTATGAGTCACTATGAATCACTAAAAGTCCCTATAAGTCACTATAAGTCACTCTAAGTCACTATGAGTCACTATGAGTCACTATAAGTCACTATAAATCACTATAAGTCACTATAAATCACTACAAGTCACCATAAGTCACTATGAGTCACTGTATGTCACTATATGTAAATCACTATAAGTCACTATGAGTCACTATGAGTCACTATGAGTCATTGTAAGTCAATATAAGTCAGTATAAATCACTATAAGTCACTATAAGTCACTATAAATAAGTCACAAAGTCAAGGTTAGTCTTCGGCAATCTTTTCTTATTTATTTACAAGTTAATTTTTTGCTTGAAACTTAATTGATTGATGAGACGCAATAAGTAACAAGCAATTAAACGAGACAAGATAATAATGATGATAAATTGACTTGTAAGAATATGCTTCTTACTCGAAAAAAAAAAAGTAAAACAAAAGAAAATTAAAGCGAATGAAATTAAAAAGACGAAAAATTTACAAAAAAAAAGAAAAGAATAAAATAAAAAAGTTATTATTTCCAACGGGAATATAATGTATGAAATTAATTAATACACAAGTAACGTAGCATAAAATGTGTTACTTCTGCTCAATTAGATCAAAACAATACAATGATAAATTATATTAAGAATAAAGAAAATCATGTTATCATTATAGAGCTAACTTTACAAACACTTCTACCACCACCAGACTGTTTACCTCTCTCTCTCTCTCTCTCTCTCTCTCTCTCTCTCTCTCTCTCTCTCTCTCTCTCTCTCTCTCTCTCTCTCTCTCTCTCTCTCTCTCTCTCTCTCTCTCTCTCTCTCTCTCTCTCTCTCTCTCATTATATACCATCGTCATATTATTCATATGTTTTCTGCCGAAGTGTTCCCGTGAGAGAGAGAGAGAGAGAGAGAGAGAGAGAGAGAGAGAGAGAGAGAGAGAGAGAGAGAGAGAGAGAGAGAGAGAGAGAGAGAGAGAGAGAGAGAGAGAGAGAGAGAGAGAGAGAGAGTAAAAAGGAAGAACACCACAAAATAAGGAATGAAAAGCAGAAAAGGAAGGTCAACATTTTTCTAGTGACTCTCTCTCTCTCTCTCTCTCTCTCTCTCTCTCTCTCTCTCTCTCTCTCTCTCTCTCTCTCTCCTCTCTCTCTCTCTCTCTCTCTCTCAAGATCTGACCCAATCCTTATATTAAAAGTGTGTGTGTGTGTGTGTGTGTGTGTGTGTGTGTGTGTGTGTGTGTGTGTGTGTGTGTGTGTGTGTGTGTGTGTGTGTGTGTGTGTGTGTGTGTGTGTGTGTGTGTGTGTGTGTGTGTGCATGCATAAGACGTAGGAAGATGAAAAACAGAATAAATAAGAAGAGGAGGAGGATACAGATAGCCACAAGGACAAAGACAAAATGATATATATAGAAATAGACAAATTTTCCTGATATCAAAAACAAGACACAAAATTAGGGACACAAACTTAATTATGTGTAAGGAAACATATCACGAATTTATGAAGATATCTCTCTCTCTCTCTCTCTCTCTCTCTCTCTCTCTCTCTCTCTCTCTCTCTCTCTCTCTCTCTCTCTCTCTCTCTCTCTCTCTCTCTCTCTCTTTCCTCACAAACCATTATATATGAGCAGAGAAGCGTGAGCACAGGCAGTGGGGCGAGGGGACAATGTTTTTCCATTTTCATTATGCGTTGTTTCTGGTTTCCTGTGTGTGTGTGTGTGTGTGTGTGTGTGTGTGTGTGTGTGTGTGTGTGTGTGTGTGTGTGTGTGTGTGTGTGTGTGTGTGTGTGTGTTGTGTGTGTGTTGAGTGGTGAAAGTTTCTGAAGAAGGATAAGAGTTTTCAAAGACCATGACCTCGTATAGCAGTTCTTCTTCTTCTTCTTCTTCTTCTTCTTCTTCTTCTTTTCTTCTTTTTCTTCTTTTTCTTTTTCTTTTTCTTTTTCTTTTTCTTTTTCTCTTCCAGTTACAACAATTTCCCTAACACTATTTCCTCTCATCTCTTCCTCACTCACTCACTCACTCACCCACACCCCCACCCACACACACACCCACACACACACCTGCAGCCACTTAACCACTTTCCCACCTTTTCTCAACACCACCTCATCTTCCCTTCACAAATACCCATCCGTCACGCTAATATTTACCTTCACTCTAATCAAACCTTCAACTCATGATTTTTTCTCTTACCAACAGTATTTTTTTTTTCTCGCTACATACGACTCACCTTCCCTTACCTTTAGCAACTTACCTTTCTCCCTTCACCTGGCTTCACCTCTAACCTTTTCCCCGTCCCATCTTCCCTTCCCAGCGGTGTCATCCTATGCACAAGATCCTCTCTCTAACTCTCCCTCTCCTATTCTCCCTCTTTATCTCTCTCTCTCTGCTTCGTGTATTCGCTCCGGTCGTCTTATTACCATATTCTATTAATGTCTCTTCTTTCTGGCCTTTCGTTCCTCTTATGAATATGGAAAGATGTGAGAGATGGAAGGAAGGGGAGAGGAGATGCATAATGAGATAGAAGTGAAGGAATAGCAGAGTAATGCTTTGACTCCCTCAATATGATGTTGATAAAAATATGATGGGTGGTGTTTGATAAGAGAGGTGACGAAAAGGGGAAAGAGGGGAAGAGTAGGGAAGGATTTCTTAGCATGTAATGGAAAGCATAGTATAGTAGTAGTAGTAGTAATAGTAGTTGGAGTAGTAGTGATAGTGATAATGTTAATAATAAATAA